>CM031241.1:643671919-644271919 GCA_018340775.1 Taxus wallichiana var. yunnanensis | reverse complement strand
ATGATGAGATGATAAAGGATATGGGATAACACTTAAGAATCAGGTTTTCAACGGGAAGTAATGAGGAAGTGTAAGATAAAAGGAGGAGGATGATGATAAAGAGGAAGTGAAATAAGACAAGGACAAGAAAGGAGGAGAAGACAATGAAGAAAATCATGTAGACGGAAAGGAACCAAGAATGAAGATATTTGGTAAAGAGTGAGAAGCATAAGGAATGTAAAGAGAAAGTTTAGGGAAGGAATGACATCGATTGGAAAAGAAATGGAGATGCATGAGATGAGGATATGTTTATGATGAGAAAATAGAGAGAATGTGTATGATGAAGACGGTGAATAAATTGGCAAGGAAGAATGGCGAGATAGAGAGGTGGTAAGGAAAAAGAAAGGATGGGATAGGAGAGGCAATGCCGGTGAAAAGATGTTAGGAGAAATCCACCGATAATGATCAGTAGGAAAATATGAAACAAAATATAAGACAAGGGAGAAAGTAAATGAGGAATGGGAGAGGGAACGCCAATGAAGGGATGTTAGGAGAAGTCCTCGATAATGACCAGAGGACATAGATGAAGGAAGGAATGATGATAGAATGGAGGAGGTAAAAGAAAATGATTTAGGCTATGTAGAATGGGGATGAGTGATTTTTAGGAGAATTCCTTGATAATTATTAGCACAGAAATGGAAGATGATGATGAAAGAATTGGAAGATCAATGACAATGATGGGTAAACATGGGAGTAGATATGTGGGAGAACTCTAGAAGATGGAGTGGAAAGAGTAAATAAAGGAGAGATAACGATGCGTAAGAAGATGAAGACAAGGAGAGGATGCAGTGGATGAGAATGAATGAGAGAGAAATGAAGAAACAAGACATGAAATGAACGGAGAAGAAATGGTTAAGTAATATTACCCAATGCGGGATGATGGAGATGAACAAGAGACCAAGTAAGAAGTGGTGTTTGCAAGAATGAAAGAGGAGGTGAGAGGATGTGATGATGGGGAATGCTAAGAAAATGTAGATGGAGAGAATGTGGGGTAGTGGGGGAGGTCGAATGACAAATCATGCTTAAGAGGGAATCTTAAGTAATATTTCCATGCCATAGGAGGATTTAAGTAAGATCACCATACCGGTAGTGACAATATGGAAGGAGAAAGACAACATTGTATTAGATGAAGGTGTGAAAGGATTGGTTGAAATGGATGAGTACAATGAGAGGCGGGGACGGGAGATGAGGAAGATATGATGGGAGATGGAAGGATTAGATGACCAACCATTCTTAAGAGAAACTCTTAAGTAATATTTCCTTGTGATGGAGATGGTTAAGTAGGATCGCCAAACCAAAGAAGAATAAGAATGATGAAAATATTGAGTAGTGTATACCAAAATGGAACAAGAGATGAAAGGAGGTGATAAAAATGTGATAACAAGGAAATAAAGGAGTGTGACATGACTAGACCGAGGAATATATGTGTTTTAAATGGAGAGTGTAAGGACAATCCTTAACTCGGGATGCCCACGTGGTAGTAGTGATGATGCAAGAGTGTTAAGCGAGAAAATGAAGAGTGGAAAGACATTTTTGGTAGTGATTGTCATTTGTTGAAAGAGGAAATGGTGGAGAAACTTCTACGGTGAGAGGATCCGTCATCACCAATCCGGCACTATGATAATTCTTCACCGGGAACTCCTCGTGCTATGATTATTTACTAATGCACAACCTTTAGTTTGGTGGATGTAATCTGGAAACATAACAACAACATAACACAAGAATACCATCGACTATGATAAGATGGAATGATGACAAATCAGAAATATCAAAGGAAATAATAATATTAACATGAAATTTTACAATCTCACCCATGAGGTACTTCAACAAGACTATGGGAGAAACTTTACAATTACGCCTCTTGATGGCTTCCTCAACACACCTTTAACTGATGGCTTCCTTCGCACACTTCCTACAATATTTCTCACTACTTCTTTCTATGCTAAATGAGGGGTTAGCCTCTCTATTTATAGAACTTCGTGCTTATCCATCTTATCTCTAAGATAGGATAAGAAATCCACTCGGCGAATCATATTCCATACCTTAACTCTTATCTCGTACATGTAAGCTTATCTTCTAAGATAAGATAGACCTTATCATTTTACATGGGTTCCACATTTTTAGACTTTTTACAAATAAAATACACAAAATATTTATGACCTCACTCCTTGTCCTTATTACCAATATAATATTTCTAATTCCTAATCACGTAGACCCTACTTCTCTAATTACCCAAACTTTGACATTTTAACATTAGGACCACTTACGACAAATATTTACTTTTACAACATTCCTATTGTACTTTGACTCATTACCGTACTCCACATTATTGGCGGCACCGTCTTGCGGCGCCGTTATCTTCTATCAGACGCTACTACTAATTATACTTAACAACATCATACATTAATGAAATAGAAATTACGGAGGAAAATTTTAGTGTCGACATCTTCCTCTGCTTAGCTTCTACTCCGTCCTCTGAGTAGACTGATACAGTGCTTGGAAAATCTTCAACTTGTCGTGGTTGACCCATTTCGTAATGGGAGTGCCATCCAATTCCTCCAAGATCAGTACGTACTACCATTTTCATGCACAATCTGCTATTTTGTAGGGCCCCATCCATTTTGGAAGAAATTTTCTCTTCTTTTTTTGTATACGGAATCATATACTAGAACCAAGTCATTCACATGAAATGGAGACCACCGGATCTTTTGATCAAAGTATTCCTTCTGCTTCATTTTCTTCTTATGGCTTGTATCCTTTGCTATTTCTCTCATTTCCTCCAGCAAATGAAGATGTACCAACCTTTCTTTTACTGAATCACTTTCATCCATCCTTTCATTTTTCATAACTCTCACAGTGGGAATATCAAACTCAATAGGAAGAAGCTGGATCAATGCCATAAAGGCCAATGAAATGGGGAGTATCCTGTTGCTGACTTTGATGTTGCCCTATATGCCCATAATCTTTGCATGAATCCTTTTATCCCATTTATGTACCTGCAAGGCCTGCATCTTTGCTAGAATTTGACACAACATAAAATTTGTTCGTTCCACCTGTCCATTTGTGCTTGGCTTGTATGTTGTTGCCTTCCTGTGCTTAATAGAAAACTTATTGACTAGGGCTTCTACCACCTCATTAATGAAGTGGCTTCCTTGATCTATTACAATTTCTAATGGGAAACCAAATCTGGTGACAATGCGTTCATACATGAACCTTGCCACTTCATCCATGGAAAAGTGTTTTCAATGGCCTAGCTTCAACCCACTTGGTTAAATAATGCATGGCAACTACAATATACTTATTTTGGCGTGATGTAGTTGGAAGTGGACCTACAATGTCTATTCCCACTTTTCAAAGGGACCAAGGGGAAGAATAGGACATAATGATGAAGTCTTACGGTTACCATGTGTTTGAAAAATATCACATGTCTTACAATAATTATAACAATCTTTAAAAAGAGTGGGCCAATGATAACTGCATCCAAGATCCTTCTTGCTTGTAAGTTGTCCAGGAGAAGTGCCCTCCACATGTACCATTGTGGAATTCTTCTAGCAGATTCCTTCCCTTGTTCACGTCCAACCGCCCTCTTATCGCATCCATCGAGTCCTATTCGAAATAATACTCCATGCAGAATAGAATATGGACGACTGGCTTGAGTAATCTTTCTCTTAGTCTTTGCATTAGCACCATCAGGAAACTTGAATTCATTCAGATAATTCCAAATATCTATGTATTCACTAGGGATTGTCTCAAGGGATAACAAGGTTGCATCGGGAAATCATCATCATCACAAGATGATCCTAAACCATCATAGGCTCGAGAGAGTGCATCCGCATTGACATGCTTCTTTCTGGCCTATCTATAATATCAAATTCAAATTCTTGTAGCAAAATTATCCATCTTGCTATCCTCCCGATGGGTTAGGCTTATTTACAATATATTTTAGAGCCCTGATGATCTACATTACAACTAGAAATTTTGCCCTAGCAAGTAATTTCTAAACTTCTTTACAAAGCAAAAATGATAGCGAGCCTCTTTTTCGTTACTGGTATAATTTACCTCAAAGACTTTGCTCATTTGTCTGCTCCCAAAGTAAATTGGATGTTCATTCCCATTTTCATCCTTTTGGCTCAAAGTACTTCCTAGTGCTATATCTGAGGCATCAGTGTACACAATGAATGGCTTGCTCCAACTGGATTCTTCAAACAGTGAAGACACCGGGGCTTCCCTCGGTTGTCCAAAAGCTTCATGCGCCTTATTTCCTGGTTCATAAGTAACATCCTTCTTCAAGAATTGGGTTAGTGGCTGTGCAATCTTTGAGAAATTCTTGATGAACCTTCTATAGTAACCCACATGGCCTAAAAATGATCTCAACTTACTTCTATTAAGAGGAAATGGTAAATCTTTGATTTTGAAACTTTATCGGGATCGCACCAATACCATCTCTGGATACAACATGCCCTAACAAAACGCCTTTAGAACATCCAAAGACACACTTTGTAGGGTTTAGTGAGGCTTGTGCTTCATCTAACCTTTGAAACACTATCTCCATTTAGTGGGTGGTCCAACTTGCTCCCATAGATGCAAAAATCATCCGAAATACTCGATGAAGGTCCCAATGTAGGGTTCGAACACCCTATTCATCGTATTTGGAATGTTTGTGGAGCATTACACAACCCAAAAGGCATAACTCTATAAGAAAACGTTCCCAAGGAGTGGTGAACGTGGTCTTCAAACTGATCTTTCTCTCGCTATACGAACTTGGTTGTATTATTTATATCCATCAAAGCAAAACTATAGCACTCTGGCCGCCTACTTCGTCCAAGATCTGATCTGAAAATGGAAGAGGGTAATGATCCTTCTTTGTTGCCTTATTGAGCTTCCTGTAATCAACACAAATGCGTAGCTTTCCATTCTTTTTATTGAGATCACAATGGGAGAAACCCATTCTGAATTCTCCACAACAAATATGAATCCTGCATCAAGCAACTTATCTATTTCTTCTTTTACAGTCTTGGAAAAATTAGGATTCATTCTATATGGCATTTGCTTTATGGGCTTAGCACCATCTACCAGCTCAATAGAATGTTCTACCCAACTTACTTGACGGAGTTCCTTGTAATCAAAAGTGAATAGGTGTATGTACCTTCGAAAGAGCTGGAGGTAGGATTCCTTCTCACTCTCCATCACAACATCACCAATCTTTATTTGTTGGAGACGATCATCAACTTCTTCTTCAGATAATTTTATGGGGTCATGAGTTGGTGTGACTGGAAGGATATCCATGACTGAAACATCAACCTCACTTTCTTCATCTTCAGTGTCCACTTCACTGGTACTAGAGTAATCAGAGGATGTCCAATCATCGGGTTTCATCACTTGAATCCACGAGTTACTCGCCTTATGATGTCGAGGATCACATTTATCTTCACCCTCTCTCTACCACGTCCAAGTGTCATGAAACCTTCATTCCAGTAGTTTCTTGCATGAACTCTCCTTAGCCATGGTCTTCCCAAAGATTGGGTACGCAATAGCAGTACCATTTTTCATCACCGAAAGTCTACCACACATACCACACCCATAATGAATATTGCCACATTTGAAACTACACCTTCGGTTTAGTTTTTCCTTTATTTAATGACCTTAACATAAGTGTTGAAGGGCGATCAATTTTAAACCCAACATATTCATTACGGACTCGGTCATTACATTAAGCGCAGCACCTCCATCAACTAAGACATCATGAATTGAAATACCATTACATAATACCTCGGCTTGTGGAGCATAGGGATCTGCCTCGCCTCCAAAACAGGGACCTCAACCTCCTTCCTTCTTCGAGCATTGAGTCCACCTCGCAACTCCCGCCTCTTCTCAGAAGACATAGCCAAGAGTTGACCATATGTAATATTTGCAGGCCTTTTGGACAGATCTTCCAAGATGGAGTATGGTCCTTGCCCCTGTGAAATCAGAAAATCCTGCACACCCAACTTTCTTCTCCTATGTTTCTTACTATTTTCTTCTTTCATCTTCTTAGGATCATTTCCATCTTGATTATCTTTTTCTTTCTTTCTTTTTGTTACAAACACATCTACTTCATTATTTGCTCTTATCTACTACATCAAAAGAATTCACAGGTGCTTTTCCTTTATCATTATCTCCTTTACCAGATGTAGAAGCTCTATCTAGACAATTATACTTATAATGACCCTTTTTATAACAACCATAACAAACAACTTCAGAAATATTTCTTTTTGGACCTCTATCTCCTCCCTGAGAACTAAATTCCTTTCCTTAAAGAAGATTAATAGTTAACTGACCCATCTTTTTGAGCAGATCTTCATACTCAGTAGATGTACTAGGAGAAATATTTGTGCTCACCGGGAGTGGTTGTGGATTCTGGACCAAAGGTGCTGGTGTAGGCTCTACTTTAGCAACAATTTCTTTGGGCTCCTCTTCCATGCTTTCTTCTTGCCTTCTTGCAATCTCCTTTGCTTATTCAATGGTGGTGGGCGGTCATACTTCACTCGTTGTCGATCTCGGCTTCATCCCAAGAATGAAGTGCTTACGAGAGGAGATTATCCACGCCATTCATCAACCCATCCGCTAGTCCTTCCTTCCGGATCCGGGCATCGAGCTTCCTTCTTAGCTCTAGAACACGAGCATGATAATCCCTTATCTTCTCCTTCTCTCCTTGGGATAGCTTTGTGATCTCGATCATGAGATCTGCGTATTACATTGTTCACCAAATTCTTCAAGAAAACATTCGATTAATAAATCCCATGAATTTTTCACATTATCACCTAATGTTTCAAACCACCTAAGTCTTTGAACCATCCAAAAAGGTAGGAAAAATTCAGTCCATTGTTCCCTTCGTATGAGGCCATTACAAATACAAGATCATTTAAACTCTTGAATGAAAGAAGAAGCATCTTCATTAGATTGAGCTGAAAAAATAGGAATCTTTCCCATTTTCAAAAGTAACCACCGTGAAATACCAACTCACAAGTACAATCAACAAGACTTATGTGCACAAATAATTGGAATCACTATAGAAATGACCACGGTAAACTATGGTAAAACTTGACTTACTGCGGTAAAAACTGATTTTACTGTGGTAAACACTATTCACGGTAAAAAGTGAAGTTACTGCGGTAAATACTATTCACGGTAAAAGTGAATTTCTTTGCGGTAAATACTATTCAGAAAAGTGACTTTCTTTGCAGTGAATACTATTCGACAAAAATGACTTTACCATGGTAACTACTATTCATGGCAAAAATGACTTTACCATGGTAACTACTATGCACAGTAAAAACAAGGTTACCCTCTAATTGATTTTTGACTAAGTGGGAATATCTCTCCAGAAAATCCACCAACGAGGAATGGTCCCGGCAACGGAACCAAAATGTCATCACCAATCTCAGCACTATGATAATTCTTCACAGGAACTCCTCGTCTTATGATTATTTACTAATGCACATGACCTTTAGTTTGGTGGATGTAATCTGGAAACATAACAACAACATAACACAAGAATACCATCAACTATGATAAGAAGGAATGATGACAAATCAGAAATATCAAAGGAAATAATAATATTAACATGAAATTGTTACAATCTCACCCATGAGGTACTTCAACAAGACTATGGGAGAAACTTTACAATTACGCCTCTTGATGGCTTCCTCAACACACTTTTAATCGATGGCTTCCTTCGCACACTTCCTACAATATTTCTCACTACTTCTTTCTATGCTAAATGAGGGGGTTAGCCTCTCTATTTATAGAACTTCCGGGCTTATCCATCTTATCTCTAAGATAGGATAAGAAATCCCTCTGACGAATCATATTCCATACCTTAACTCTTATCTCGTACATGTAAGCTTATCTTCTAAGATAAGATAGACCTTATCATTTTACATGGGTTCCACATTTTTAGACTTTTTACAAATAAAATACACAAAATATTTATGACCTCACTCCTTGTCCTTATTACCAATATAATATTTCTAATTCCTAATCACGTAGACCCTACTTCTCTAATTACCCAAACTTTGACATTTTAACATTACCGGACCACTTACGACAAATATTTACTTTTACAACATTCCTATTGTACTTTGGTTTATTACCGTACTCCACATTATTGTAATGAAATAGAAATTACGGAGGAAAATTTTAGTGTCGGCAGATCTAAGGAAGAAGATTTACCTTAACTAAGGTTCTCGGCTATATGGATGGTTAAGCAAGATTGCTAAACCAAAAGCAAAAAATTAAAAGAGAAACTCAAGAGGAAAGACAAGTAAGATATTTGGCATTGTCATGCAAGGGGACATAAAGGTGAGAAGGATGATGTGGATACAAATGGTGATGAGTGGACATGGAGAGTGAGGAGCAATGGATCAAAATGGTGTTGAACATGTTGAGAGATAAGCTAGTGCATGATAATGAACTTTCCTTGAGAAGGGCCCTCAAGTAGGATTCACAAACCGCAATGATGGTGATCAAGTAGAATTCACAAAACCGAAGAGTGTATTTGCAAATGCATCCATGGAGATGATGGATAAATATAAAATTCATGGTGTGAAATTTGATGATTTTTATAAAAGATGATTTGGATGAGATGAATGGAACATAGCTAAAGCAAGGGGCATGGAAACTATGTTTCGAATGGGAGATAAATAAGAAATGTTACCACTCAAGGCATTGTACTTGTAGCCAATAAAGAAGTGTTAATACATAACTAATGATAGTTAGTTATACCAAAATATCATGAGGGGAATATGGAAGAAAGATGCTCGTAATCCTAATGTTGACATGACAAAGGGATCAAAGATTGACATGACGGGGAAGAGGGATATCCAAAGGTGGTGTTCCTTAAGTCTATGCCCCAACTGGGAAATGGAAAGAAAAATAGTAGAAAGTTGATCAATGCGGGAAGCTTTCGGAAAATGTTGATAAAAGAAGGTTGATCAATGCGGAAAACCTTCCAGATGTCATAATAATAGAGTATCCATCCTTCGAGGGTATGGTCTACTTTATACATAATATGGATGGAAAGAATAATGTGATAGTTTTCCTTGAGGATCGGTATATTTCTATTTATTTTTCTTGGATTTTGATTTGTATACTTTTTTTTATTTATTTTCTATTTTTATATTTACATGAACAATTGTCATTCGAGGATCAGTTTGTTTTTGATGACTTTGATTTTGCCTTTTGGCATACATGAATTTTAACTTTACATGGGGGAGAGCTGGGAATAACTAAGTAAACCACTTAAGAGGGGATAATGAATGTACAAGAGACACCCTATACCCTTCGCATGGCTGCAATAGGAGAATGAGAAGGTAATGGATGTAATGGTTACGGGATCACATCAAAGTAGTGAAGGAAGATCGCATAAGTCAGATTATTACAATGATAAATGGAAGGGAATAAAGATGGCAGAACAATCTAAGGATGTAACTAATTTCTCATTAGTAAATATGCTAACAGTAGATTGGTCACAAGTGCAATGCATTAAGAGGTCCCATTTGGTTTACCATCCACGAGAGGGAAGACATTGAAGTTGCAATAAGATGAGATGATAGCCAAGCAAGAAATAAAACTAACATATGACCATAATGGTGGATTTAGATGAAAATAAATGATGATGCCTCAAGAGAGACATAAACATAGAAGGACAATCATGGCCTCAAAGGAGGGCTTGATGAAATAAACGGTGTCCCAAAAATACACACATATAGCCACAATGGTGGAATCCAAATAGATGGTTCCCGTAAGAGACACAAATATAGCCACAAAGGTGGACTTTAGAAAAATATCCCTCAATGGAGAGACGAACATGACCTCAAAGGAGGGCTTCAATTTAAAAAGATGATACTTAAAAGTAGCAAAAACATAAAAGAACAAATATGGCCTCAAAGAAGGATTTATGAAATAAACGGTGTCCCAAAAAGAGACACACATATAGCCACAATGGCGGACTTCGAGAAAATGGTCCCTCAACAGAAGGATGAACATGGCCTCAAAGGAGGACTTAGAATGAGATGAGGATTTGGATGGAAATATTTTAGATTGGATGAATATGAATAAGGTAGACAAGACAATGTCAAAGAGCGAAGTCCCCTAGTAATAAGGGATTTGTACGGATGATGTGTTCAAGGGTGAAGGAAGGTTGTTCCCCAATGAGTTAAATGTGAAGGAGGTAAAGAATGTTGAAAGAGCTTAGATGGGATTGTTTGAGATTTGGACGGGGTAAACGATCGGAGAGCACAAGTGTGCTTAGTAAGATAAGCGGCATTGATGAACAATGGAGGGAATTCGTTAGGTGGAATGACATGGTATGGATGGATATTAAGGGATGATGTGGATGGAGGGATCATGGGAGATCGAGCATGAGATGGGATATGGATTCGATTATAGGTAGATGGAGAAGGAACTTTCCTGAATGAGGAAATCATCTTTCTCAATAAGGTTGTGGACGATTGACCAAAATTCCTTACAATGTTCGATGTCATGACTGGGGTACGATGATAAGTGCAACTGTAATTAGGATTGAACCATGATGGCTTAGGACCATAGGGATTAAAGGCTTTAATAGGAGGAAGTTTGATGGAAAATGTTCGAGTTAAATGTCGAAATATATCTGCGTATGACCCCATTGAAGTGTCATGGGGAAGGTAACTCTTGTGGGTTTTGATAGGATATCGTAGCTTGGAGTTAGGAGAAAAGTAGATGTAGATGGGATGGATGAATTTTTTTGTTTTGGAGGAAAATTAAATTTTTTGAAGGATTGTATTGTATGGATGTGGATTGATTTTGCAAGATGTTGTAGATGGAAAAAATGATCCTAAAATAGATGTTGTGGCATTAGATTGTTGAGAAGAGGAAAACCTGAATGTTTCTATGTGGATGCGCAGGGGATTGTCGGGGATGTTTGTCTTGAGTGTTAGACTTCGACCGAGAATATTTACCTCTAGTAGGGATGACAATAATTTAAACCGGAGGATCCGATAGTGATTTTATGGTTATTAATGGAGAAACTATTCTAAAACAAGATGAAGATGTTAATGAAGAGATAGGTGTTTGTATGATGCGATTAATGATATCTATGTGAGACATGGATTGTTTCGATTTGGGCATGGAAAGAGATGATTTTGTAGAGGGAGAAGGTAAAGCATATTTATTTGATTTAGGTAGATGTGTTGGTACAATAGGTGATTCAAGGGTATATTTGATAGGGTTGCAGATCGAGAGGATTGGGTTGGTGTGATAGAAGGATTAGGTAAAGAGTATTGGGGTAGACTGGGTGACGTGGCCATGGGAAAGGTTGTCAAGGTAGAGATAGGTGGACTTGTTGACATGATAGGTATAGGGGTCATTGGGATAGATAAAGATGTAGGAACTTTTGGAATATGTGGAGATGTGAGTGATGTGATAATCGATGGAGTAGACCTTATGGGTATGGGTAATGCAACAAATGCAGGAGCATTTTGGATGTAGAAGTAGAAGGGATTGGTTGTTTCATAAATGTTTCAAGGGGTAAGAATGATATGTTAGCTAATGGGGTTGATGTCAAAGATGGGGTTGTAAGGGTGCATGTTTTAGAACTGAGTTTAGTTGGGATGGTTGTGAGTAATGTAGGTGTAGTAACAGGTGTATTTGAGGTAGATATGGGTGAAGAAATAGATAGGAGAGATGTAGGGATATGTGTGGATACGAGTGGGGCTGAAATAAGTGCTGAAGATGAATCTAATGTGGTAGATTGAGGTATGTTTGAAGTGGTGGAAATGGATGATTTAGTTGAATTTGATGTGGATGTGGATAAGGATAAGAGAAGGTGTAGAGTTCGGGATAGGTAGTGAAAGTTGATATAGGTGTGATTGGTTCGAATAAGATGTGGGAATAATGTCCACTTTGTGGGAACATGCGGAGTTGGTGATGAGATAAGATCTTGATTGATAGTGTCAACCATACAAGAATTTGATAGTTGAGATGTAAAGGGGGTGACGTAATTTGTTGGTGGTTGATTAGTTTATGTAGTGGAAGTATCAATTTGGATATCCCCTTGATTTACGAGTTGTTGGAAATGATCTTTAAAGGAACGAAATCTCTCGATGTCATGACCTTTGACTCGATGATATTTACAAAAGTGGGCCTTGTGATACCAAATAGGCTTGGCTTATGAGTTGTCCACGGGTCTATGGAAGGAAGTTGATAGAGTTTACGCTCATCAACTTATCAAATATAGAACTATATGATTCTCTTAAAGGAGTGTAGTTGGTTGTCATTGATTAAGGATATAGGTGTTGAGCCCATGTGCTTGGTGTAGATGGGGATGAGGGTTCAATGACACAAAGTGTGGGCCGCACCTTTAAATTTTTGTTATGTGTAAATGGTTTAGTGGATTCAAATTTTGATTTAATTGAACTTAGTTTAAGATGACCCTGCTCAATGGCATAGGTTTCGAGCTTGTGAGCCATTGTGAAAGCTTCATCAAAGGTTTAGAATGATTGGATCTACAAAGTGGATGATATATGTTTGGCACAAAAATGTGAGAATAATTCGATGAGTTCGGTTTGTGGGATAGTGAAGGATAGTTGGTTTATAACATCATGCCATCATGCAACAAAGTTGGAAATGGGCTCATTTTCATACTGTCGAATGGTATATAGATCAATGATAGTGGTTTTGCATGTGATATTGATAGAAAAGTGTTCTAAGAATAACTGTGCAAGTTGGGTGAAAGAGAATATGGAATGTCGTGGGATACTGTGGTACCAATCCAACGCGGGACTAGATAAAGACATGGGGAAAGTGCGAAGAAGTAAATCATGATCATGCACAATAAGACAACATGTGTGTTTAAATGTGAGGAGATGTTGTTGGGGATCTTATTTATTATTGAACTTATTAAATGCAAGAAGTTTCCAATGAGGGGGATAAGGTTTGATTGGAACCGATGGATGAATCGGTTTGTTACAAATTTGTTCATAGGATAAGGTGTTCTTGGGTGGTACCGAAAGGGTTTCTAAAAGCGGCTAATTGATTTATTAAGGCATGAATTGAATCAATCGAGGTGTTGTAAGGTTGAGATTGGATTGGATGTGTGGTTTGAAAAGTAGTTTGATGAGGTGAATAATAAATTTGTGGGTGTGTGGGTAGTTGAGGAAGTGTCTGATAAGGTGGTTGATAAGTTTGTGGATAGGATGTTTGCAGAATGGTTTGATAAGACAGTTGATTAATTTGTGGATATGTAGGTGTTTGGGGAGCTGATTGACAAAGACTAACATGTGTCACATGTTTGGATTGCTACATAGGTTGGTGTTATGCAATAAGGGCATGATGATGAGTGGGGATATGTGTGTTAAGAATTGGAGATGGTTGGGCATGCCTATTAATGGAATTGTCAAAATGGGATGTGGGTGGAATGCGATCCACCAATTTTAGAGATTGGGAGGATTGAGAGATTATAGGAGATTTCTGAAGTAAGAAGTCATATATGGGGTTAGGAGGAGATTTGAGTGTATCTAGAGGAGCAGGAGATGGTGGTGCAATCGGTTTAGGAAGATTGGCTTGACGAGGGATATGAGGGTTGGTGTCAAGGTGGGGAGAATTTTGTATGACATGGTTCTCATGAGGTGAGACCATGGAGACTGGAGATTGAGTGACTGAAGATGTGGTTTTGAGTTTAGAATCTTGTTGAGTGAGATCATTAGAGGAAGTAAGATCATTGGATAGAGTAGATTGTTGTTTTGTCTCGATTTGGGAGAGAGCAACAATAGGTGTGAAATAAAGAAACATCTGTTTATGTATGTTGTTGACAAAAAAATCAAGTAGAATTTTTTTAGCCTCATGATTAATTTAGAGGATGTGAACATAAAAGAAAAGTAGGTAATGAAGGTGCCTAAAGGAGTCTAAGGCTGGTTTTAGGTAGTTATGGATTGGGAGATGTCTAAGATGGTTGCTGTTGGGTGTTTAGGTCCCAATCAGTTAACTAGGTGAGAGGAATGTTTTGATGTGTTAATTATGTTTGTGCAGTCTCAGGAAGTGTGTGATAAGTGAAATGTAGAGGGTTAAATCCTTTACTTAAGCTATGTGATCAGGAAGGATGCAGAAGGTTTGTTTTAGACCAAAATGAAATGTGACGTTTGATGTATAAAGACACTCAAGAAAGGGAAATTTTGATGCAAAAAAGAGAAAATAGAGAAAAATGAAAAATACCTGGAGAATCGCTTTATGGGTTTTAAGTGATCGGAGAAACACTTGATGATGGTTTTTTAAAAGTGCCAATTAGTGAACTGAAACATCCTGGGTACCCTAAAATGGCACCATTTAGAGTTGCAGATAAGGCCAGTAAAAATGAGTGTTTTTTTGTTTTACAAAATGGTCTCAAAAAGCGTGATTTAATGGTTGTAGTATCATATATGTTACCTGTAAAAACAAATATAACAATTAGTTGACATTGTTAAGGAAAATGATGTCGATGTCTAAAGAGCGTCTGTTATCCAAAATGAGCCCCCGCTTAGTTTGGATAACTTGCCTTCATTTTTCCTTCCTTGTGCTTAAAATTCAATTTTTAAACATTTCAAGCACTCAAAGGATTCTAGAAATGATTCATCGATAGGATTTTTCTTCCCCTTTCCAGAAAGGTAAAATTTTCCTCCTAACTCCAAATATTTTGAAAGTTATGGCTCGACGAAGTTTTTTGGGGAAATTTTCCCTTGACATGCCCGCATCCAATGAGAAGATGCCACATGGTGGAGGAGGTCGGGCCGGTAGAGTGAAGTTAAAATTTTGCCAAAGTGGGCAAAGGGCGCAAAGGAAAAAACCAGCCCATAGGCCCATGAGGAGGATGGAGAAAAGTTTAGAAGGCCCATCGGACCAACCAGAGGACGCCACGTGTCCCGTCAACGGCCGAATGGGGGCACAAAGGAAATTTTTTTTTTGCCAAAATTACAAAAGGCGGAGGAAAATGTTGAAGTGCAAACCCGCAGTGAACCAGAAGTGACATGTGGCAGAGTCATGGGAAATTTGGGAAAATTTTCCCAATGAAAAATCAAAGTGAAAAAGGTGAGGTTTGAGCCCATGTTTCCATCAGCTAATGGGAAAGTGACATGTGGTATGGAACAAAGTGGGGCATGGGGAATTTTGGGAAATTTTCAAGTTTCGGCCCGCCAACCCGAATTTTGCCCTAAAATTGCCATTTTTGCCCTAAATCTTCAGAGGGGCATAACTTTCGATCCCGAGCTCGGATTTTCACGTTCTTTATATCATTGGAAATCTGTTGAAATCCTCTACATGATGGAATCTTCAATTTTTATTTTTGATGGAGATTTTTGGGATAAAATGGAAAAATGTATCTGGCATGTAAAAACACAGAAAATGACTCCAACCACCAAAATTAATGAAGTATGGGCCTCTATTTTTCTCTGTAAAGCAATGTACTTCGAAGTATGGGATTTTTTATGGAAACCCATCATTTTTCTAGGCCCATTAGATGAATCTTGTTGGTGGTTGAAGTCCCAAATAAATTTTCCCATGTTTTCTCCTTTCTTCCATTCTGCTCGATGGTTAAAAGCCAATTTTGGCTCATTTGTAAGGGTTTGTTCATCATTCTTCTCTTCCTCTCCCTTCTTTTCTTCCCCTGTGGTTGAAAATGGAGTTTGAACCTCCTCCTTTGCTCTATAATGGCATTTTTTTCCTCTTACCAGTGAAATGATCTTTTGTGCAAACTTCTGGAGCAATAAAAAACATGTTTTGTGATGCATTTGTCCATCCTTGCTTGTTTTTGCTTGTTTTCTTCTTGCCTCTCTTCATTACAGGTATTTGTGCATGTTTGAATGTCTATTGCAGGTTTTGGGGCTATGTTCATGGAGTTTTGGAACATTTTTTGTGTGAAATCCATCCTTGGTTTTGTGATGCACTTGTCCATCCTTTCCATTGCTCACCTCTCTTTGTTTCCATGGCAATTTTGATAGATGTTCAACATTTTCCTTCTCTAGTGTATCACCGTTTTAGTGTAGGCTCTATTTTTCCCTCTTTTCTCTCTCTCTATCTCCTTGGCATAGTTAGATTAGGATTAGATTAACTTGCCTGCATTGGAATAGCTTGTGGAAGGTAGTTTAGGAAGAGGAACCAACCTTCTCTGGAGAGCTTTCCCCATTTTCAAAGGTCCCACACTTTGGGAAAGCTCAATGTTGTGCATTCACACCAAATGACATTGCCTTAGAAAATCAGATCCATAGGTCATTTTGGGGGTAATGTGAATTTGCACTAACAACAAATCATAGAAAAATAAGTAATTTCAATAATAACAATCATAGTTCAACATTCCTAGTCAATTAAATTAATTACGATGTGAAAATGAGTTGATAAATTATAACTTTAATCTATGAAATAAAACATGAGATAAATTATTAAATTTTTAACCCATGCCGAAATGAGAAACTATGGAATGATAAACCATGCAATGTGTCAATAGATTAGAAATTAAAAACTATAAGACTAATCTATGAAGTAAATTATTAAATAGATGAGGAAATGCGCTCGATGAGTCAAAATTAGAAACTATTGATTAGAAATTGAGAAATCTATGGTAAGTAGTGCCAAAATGAGGGAAATGGATGCTGACGATAGGAAATGATAAACTATACAAATGAAAAAATATTAAATGGGCTACGTTAAGATAAATTACAAACCATAAAACCAATAAAAATGTTCATTTGGTTTCTTTTTATAGGAATGTTAAATAAGATTAGGCATATTTTAGTAAACACAATAACACATTTTTTTAGTATAGGTGCATTCCTCTAATGCTATGACTATCCTCAATGAAAAGTTATTTTATTATTATTATTTTTTATATTTATGAATGATTAAATCCAAATTAGGTCTTTATTTCCATGCAAACCCACACAATCGATAAGGACATTCTGCTAAGCTTCCCGCCGTAAGAGGATAATTAGACTAGGACGTTTAAAATTATGATGTAGAAAAACCCATAATAAATTACAATCTAACTATAAAACTAAGCAAAAATTTATGAGGACACATCTTCTATATAAGTGAGGTCTTGTAAATGCTGGAGTAAGTAATCATTTTTCCCGTTGCATATCATCTTGCCATTTGGCCTTTAAGAACGAACTAGCGAAATCAAATTAATATGAGATAGGTTTTCTAAATTGAACTACGTCTTATCCATTTATTCGTTTGAGATGACATATTGAAATATTAATTTTTTTATTCACTTCTTATGTGCTGACACCGCGTATAAAGCACTTTTTTTTTGGGAAGGCAGTCAAATTCGTTTAGGTGCATGGTCACTTAAACTTATAGTGGAAGTGGAGATGATAGGTCGGTGGATAAAGTTGAGATGGTTAGGGTGAAGTGATTTCTAGGTAGTTGGGGTTGTTATGGCCACACATGGACATGGATCTTCAACTGTTGGGTGATAGATAATCAAACATGTTTCTATGAGGGGACTGTACAACCACTACCCACAAAACTGTGTGAATTCGAAACTCAGCTGTAAACAATTGAAAGTAACTACATTACTGTCTAAAGGAGTGAAAATAAGCTGCTACATGAGGAGACTGTACAGTCACTGCCTATAGATCTTGCGTGAATTTAAACCTGAGATGGAAATAGTTGGATGCTTCAAGAGTTGGAATTGTGCAATGTTTATACCACTATCGCCAGAACTTGCGTGGATTTTGAACTGAGCTGGAGACAGTGGGGCAGAGGGACGTGATAGAAGAAGATGTGGTGTTGGAGTTGGGAATGGTGGGTTTGAGGGGATGGTGATAGATTCTTATGTTGGTAAGGATATTCACTTCAATTTATAAACCGACTGCTTATACAAAGTTTGTGTGGCAGTTGTTCTTCCTGTTGGCTACGAATTATATTTCAAGGCAACCGAATCTTCACAAAACATTAACAAAATGCTCAGATTATTACCACGTTTTGGAATTTTCCTATATTTATTTTGTTGTGTGTCAATCCATAGCTTATAAATAATTTGTTAATAGTGGTCTCGCACCGAGGGGAAGATATGTGGATGCCATGTGGAATGGCTATGTTGGATGTGGAGGGCTCCGTGGGAAGTGGGTGGACTAACTGAGTAGAAGGGGAGAGAAGTGGACAGTAGCACGGGTAGAGGAGAGTTGGTGGATGTGTGAGTAGATTGCAGCGTAGGTGTGGGAGGAAGGGAGGTTGAGATGATGTGTGGAAAAGTGTGGACGGGAGATGGGATGGGAAGATAAGAGTGGAGCTTGTGGGAAGAAAGAGACAGGTGGAAGGAAGATGGAGAAAAACAAGGAGGGAGGGATGGAAATCTTTTGGAATGTCTACATGGGGAGGAAGCTAAAGGATGTGGCCGAGGTAAAGGAGATGGGAGGTGGCCAAGCTGAGAAGGGTGACGGTGAAGTGGGATGGGGAGACGAGCTCAAGAGTTGGGATGTGGGGTAGGGAGAGGTGAAGGATGGAGTGGATAGCTTATTTAGATTTTCAAAACTTAATACAATTTTCCATTTTTTTAATTTTCTATTAATAATCATATAAATTTATACCAATTATAAATAAATGGATCACAACCCGTGAAAAACAAGAAAATCACATACCTCGAAGGCAACCTAAATGACTAAACATACTGAACTAGTGAAGTTAATACGAAAACCTTGTAAACAGGTGAGTAAAAACAATGAAAGATGCAAAATATATATCTATGATGACAACTAAGTAAATACAGTTAATTTTTGGATTCATATCCCATGCAAGTAGATTTCAATAGAAAACAAGAAGAGCACGTACCTCTTAAGTGATTTTAAAAATGACCGTACTAACCGAAATCGACAAATACTAAGATATGCAAACAAGAAAGTTAGAAAATATGAGTAAAATAACAAACGAAACAACTAGATCTAGGATCTGGTCCCACCAGGCATGCCAAATGTTGATATGCATTTCCAACTTCCTGTGCTAGGTGAGTGTACGAGTAATCAAGAAACACAAGACAATGTCGCGTATACAAGGGATTAGTACCTTGGATATGGAGATGGATGATATGGGTGCAAATAAAATAGATGTATGATATCAAGGAGCTAGATCTGCAAAACTAAACCAAATAAGATTAGAACATAATATGCGGGGGTTTCGACGGTGCCGGTTCTAAGAGGATTTCAACTCCCTTGGAGGATGTCAACCCCCATGTCAGACAAGATAATAATAGATCATGAACAATAGTAAAAATGACAAGCAACTGAAATAACAAGAGTACTTAGCTTATGTCCTGCTATGGAAATGAACCGGGCATCAAGATGACAAGATAAGAGACACATGCTGAGCTTTCTCCTTCAAAGCTTCAACAAGAAAATATTTCACACACCCTTGGTGCAAACTCTCTTTAGCTTAAGTATTTCCACCTATGGTTCATCTCTCTCCTCTTTTTCAAAAATATATCCTCCTCTTGAAATATGGGGAAAACCCCATATTTATAGCTTAGATATGAGACTAAACTGCAGGTTAGATGATACCCAGGGTGTAGTAAAGTAACCTGAGTTAGGGATATGATGTGATCATGTGGGGACCATGGCTTAAATTATTAGATGTAGTGGGGGGCATGGTGGGTGAGAAGATTCCATTTTAAAAAAGAGTGTCGAGATATGCATTATGAATTAAATAATTTGTGAGAGATGGGGGATGATGCCAAAAATTGAATTATCAAATGGGTCCATATGGAGCCCATTGATAATCAATCAAATAATGTGAGAAAATAGATAGGATTTTATTTAATTTAAGAGAAAGAGATGCGAGAATGGAAATAGCATGAATGTGAGATGTCGGAGGGGCGCTATAACCAAAAAATAGGTGTCTACAGTAAAGAGTTAAGTCTTAAAGACCTAATTTTTGTAAAGACAAGACCTCGTGAATTTTTTTGAAAAATGGAAGTGAAAAAGTGAAGTTATCCAAGTAAATCATGTAAATGAAGGATTGTGAGTGAATTAGACGTCCTATATCACCTTCTATAATTTATTAGAAGTCTTGTTTATTTCTTCATTTGATGATTGTGAAGTGTGATGCAACTAGTTTTGAGATCTCTATGATGGTGAATTTCCAACAGAGAAAAAGGATGAAATGTAGATATTATCCCTTGATTTGATGAAGTTAAAGCATGTGATGATGAATTACACATATTTTAATTACCTTCACGTGAATTTCAAGGGATGAAATGAATTTTAAATGTAGTTGCTACTTTCAAAATGACAGTTTTGGAAACCTTAAAACTATGATGTTCATGAGCTCTAATGGAATTCAGAGAGCAAAGTGGTGAGTTAATAAGCTCATAAATAGAGTTTATAGAATGTTTGGAACCTTTATAACATTCATGCATGAGTATAACACTTGGAACAATCCATAGCTAGAAGACAAGAGTTTGTATGTTCAAAAGGAAAAGGACAAAACCGGAAAGGCACTTACACAAGAGAATGTTAGTTGTCAACTTTTAAGAAGAGTATCCTAATATGTTTCAGGTGATGGGAGAGTTTAGGAGGTTATTTTTATCCCTTGCAGGTATTATAAGAGTTATTAGAAATCAAATAAAGTCTAAGTATGTAAGCGACGATGGTTTGAACTTGAAATGATTGCAAAATAATCAGTTAGGTATGATGTTATTCAACCTTTCCAATTTGAGTTCAAGTATGAAGTTGAATATTTTCTTATGGAAAGTGTAGTGCAAGGAAAATTCAAAGGTCTAAGTTGATGTGTTTAAGAGCTGATTGAGTGTATGAAGGTTGTTGTTGATGGATATGAAATTATATGTGTAATAAAGACATGAAAATCAAACATGAATATAGGATGTTGAGGACTGAAATAATAAAGTAGTTGTAAATGTGAAAGGGTAGATGCTTGAAAAATGATTACAATAGATGGAGTGTGAGAAGAGAATTAATTTAGGTGAATAAGTGATCATAATTAGTTGTGAGAGACAACACAAAATAAGCGATCAAAAATTGTGAAGAAGTGTAAGTGAATGCTTAACACTCATGAAGTCAAGCTCCCTTGTAAGTAGCAGCTTACAAAATATCAAGTTGAATCTTGGTTAAAGTATTGGGAGTTGAAGCTTCCATATAAGTTGAAGCTTGCTAAAGCTCAAGAATAAAATTAACTAAATTTTGGATTTGTTTATGCAAGTTGATTTACGCTCAACATGAAATCATTGTAAAAATTATAGGACCTTTGATTCTAATCCAATTCTTTGGTGTCGGTGGGTTTTTATCCCTTTAAGGGTTTCCCACATTAAAATTTATGTCTCTATATGTGTTATTCCATTTATATCGTGTGAATGATTTTGTTATTTAGTATATATCTAAGTTTAAGAAAATTTAATTGTGGTTTAAAATTTGTATAAGAAATGATTCACCCCCTCAAAGTGCCTAGAATTTCCAACAATTAGTATCAGATCTTGGTACTCATTAAATAAAGTCTAGTAACATGGAGGTGGTCCTCTTGAAACATAAGAATGGCCATAGATATAATCTCTGGAATCAACTTAATAGATAAGTATGTCGGCGAGGATGAAATATCAAATGAAGATGAATCAAAGGTAAATCTTGAAGCTAAATTGATAATTACCTTGGAGGAATTAAAACACTAGAGAAATAGAATCACCAATTAAATAAAATGTTGAAATATTATGAAGAGAAATTCAATCTTCTTGAAGAAAGGAAGAAGCGTAAAGATGAAGAATATTAATATTAACTCAAAGAACTAGAAGTTCAAATGGAACTAATTTCAACCTTGTCAAAGTTAAAGAAGAAGAGCACATCAATTTCAATGAAGATCTGAAGCTTCACGTTGACAAAGTGAAAATACCCCTAAATTAAAAGGAATACATTTGCATGAGACATGAAGAAGAACTGATATTCTTGAGATCCGAACTATAAGAAGTAAAGGAAAGAATGAAAATGTATGGCATGATGGAAAAGAGATATGAAGTTTTGAATGGAATATTAGATAGACAAAAGGAAACAATTGACAAGAAAGGAATAGGATTCACAGAAGAAGCCATGAAAAGGTGTGAAGATAACAAACAAGGTCTAAGAATACAATCAAACTTTAAGATGACCGAGGGGACAAATTCAAAAAGTCTAAACTAATTAGGCAACCAAATGCATTTAGGTATGAGAGAACATTTAATGGTTATTTCTTTTTATCACAATTTTGGACATAGAGCTAAGGAATGTAGGAAGCATGTCATGGATGATCATCTATGGAGGGATGACAGAGATGGAAAAAAAAATAAGAGAGTGTTATTTAACTATAAAGAGAAATTTCATATAGCTCAATATTGCCTTTATGAACTAGATAATCAGTTATTGAGAATAGAAGACTCTAGAGGTATGAATAAGATAATTTTCTATAATTGTAACAGGAGTGGACATGTTGCTAGAAATTTTTATGGTCATGAGAGTGCTAGGTATGGTTGGAATCTTATTTCATACTCATATACAATAAAGAGTCAGGTTGTGTGTTTCAATTGTCATAAAATTGGACACTTTGCAAAGCACTATCATCAAAATCAACCTTCTAGGAATAACAAAAAATCTCATGCGGTCAAAAAAGTAGGTTAAGAAGGTATAAAATGTGAAAACCAACCCCGAGAAGGTGCCAAATATAGTTATAGGAGAGACAAGCTCAAGAAATACATCAAAAGGTAGTGAGCTTACTGAGAAATTTGAGAACAAGCCTAGTTCCAATCATGAAGAACCTCCATACATAGTCATAAGAAGACTAGGGAATGAAATCCATCATAAATGTCGACAAGTATTCAATCAAGTGGTGAAGACTTAGTAGATGAATTTATCACTTCTAGTGGGACATTCAAGAAGCATGAGAAAGTGTCAAGAGAAAAAATAGGAAATAATGAGTCATCAAGCTCCTTTGATGACTTCCTATTGTTCTGAGGTGGTCTAATAGGCATAAAGTGCCTTCTATAGGCTTCTAAAAGGAATATTCTACTTGAAAGAAGCTTTAGTGTGATCTTGAGGTAAAGTAATTTTCAGTAGGTACTGATAGAAGGCCCTTCATGTTGCAAATTGTGTAAAAATTCATAAGGTATGCATATATAGTTCTTAGTTCCTCTCCTAAAGGTCTATGTTAGCATAAAGGTTATTGTAAAGGTCTATGTTAGCCTAATCCGATCAATTCACCCAAATTATTTAAGAATGTATGAGTGAAATGTAATGAAAATTTTCTCGAGTCCTAAAAAACAAAGATATGAACATAGTGATATTTTGGAAATTTGGTTGAGTTAATGTATGTTTTGTCCAAACAAAAGGAAATTACTTTCATATTTGTTATTTGGTGTGTCAATTCCAATTAAAGATCAAGAAGTGAATACCCTTCCAAGTCTATCATATATATCTAGTCATCAAGAGTTGAGTCATAAAATAAGTTAAAAGAAGATGCACATGTCTACCACCAGGTATTCAGATGTTTTAAGTAGGTGTCCTAGTCTTAAGAAACATGTAAGGACTGTTTGAGTTGTTAAGTGTGTGACTTAACACTAAAAGTAAAAATGTGCTCTTGTCATGAGTGAACCAAGATTCAAGGTGCACAAATTTTGTCCATCTACTCTATAGAGTGTTGAATAGTCCATTAAAGATCAAGAAGTGAATACCCTCAGATAACTATTGAACAAGGTTAGGTATGTGTTGTCTTACTCAATAGTGTCAAAAATGAGTCTTGACTGAATAATTCCTCTTAGTTTGTATAAAGGTTGGGATAGTATTTGAACTTTGAATCATGCAAGAAGTGTCAAAGGTATATGGTGAACCACATGATCATGAATTCATCAAAGTTTATCAAGTCACATGTGGTATAAATAATTTACAATAAGATCTAAGAATGAAGAGAAAAGCTTAAGTTAGAAGGAAATGAGTTATCAAGCCGTGTGCTGAAAAATTGAAGGAAAGTAAAGGATATTGTCATTTAAAGTGATATGGAATCCATAAGATGTGTAAAATAATGAAGTATTCTTGTATCATTCTCAGTTTCATAACAACTCATAAAGAGAGGCCATGTGTGCTAAGTGATCTAAAGGAAACCTAATAAGGTTAAAACAACATGATAACACAAAACATATAAGATGGAGAAGGATGGCTATTGGAGATTCTCTAAGTTATAGTTAAGTTTTATCTAGCTTAAAATTATCAAAGATTCTACCAATCAAGGAATAAAGAGCAAGTTGTATGAAAATCTTCAAAGGACCAAGTAAAGTAAAGAATCCCTATTCCATGAAATAAGAGTAGTGTTCCTAATGTATCTAATGCATGATTTAAAGAAAGATGGAGATTCTTGATAAGACCACAAGCATTCTCGGGTAAAAATACATTTCCTTGGGGAATTTGCAAGTTTTGAAATAGTGTTTTAAATTGTTTTATGGTGATTTGAGTCTTACCGAATTTGGGTAAGAAACCTTACTAGGGTTTGGTGGAGAAAGGAAAATTGAAAGAACTATACTTCATCCCAAGGGATAAATTTATTAACTAACCATCTACAGATGGCCCCTAACAAGAATTAAAAGGAATATTGAAACCAAGTGTCTTTATTTAGTAGATAAAAGTGATAGTCCATATCAAATACATGTAGATTCTTATAGAAGCTTAATTGAAAAGCTAGGGTAGTGAAGTTGAGGAAGATTTTATGAATAAATCCATTATAATTATTTCCACGAGAGAAGGAGGACCCAAATGGGTATCCTAAAAGATCATATATTTATAACTTAAGTCATTACATCAAAAGTTAAGGTATAAAAAACCATGGAGCATGCTAATGAAGTAAGTTGGGTTAGAAAAGAAAATGGATGATTGAGAAAGAATTATAAGTAATTGATTCCTAACATTTGAGTTGTTGAGAAAATTTCCTCGTATTATTTTAGATTAGTGAAATCGTAATAATAAAACAAGTAAATCCAAGTATGAGAGGGTTTAAGGTACATCTGAATGGGATGATGATGAATATATGCACAAGAGAACTCCTCCTCGCAGGTGAGCTAGATGACCTAGAAAATAAAGAGAACTCAACAAAAATAGATTAGTAGATAGATGGGTTGGTTTCCTGACAATGTTAGTCCCAAGAAGTAAAATCTTCCTAAGATGGATGTCAACCCATGCTTTTGATAAAGATAAGTAAAATCAATTGATAAATTGGATGTAGTCAGATAACTGAATTGAAACAGAAACTTGAAATGTAATAAAGATGATAAAATGGTGATTTGATGTAAGGAAATCAAACAAAACCTATATAGGTAGAAAAAACAAAACCTAATGACAAGACTAGAGAAGCCCAAGTGAAACAATGATAGAAAATGTAGATTTGAAGGCCTTAGAGTGAGATCTAGGAATTTTTATGAGACTAAGATGAAAAACAAGAACTTGCAAGAGATCTAGATCTCAATTTTGACAAAAAGGATGAAATAAAATTATGAAATCTTTTGGTGGATGCAATGAAGATTGATTTGGTTGATGGTAATTTGGTTGAGTGGGTAGTGATTGGAGATGACATACCATATCTAAGGTGGCGTAAAGAAAGAATGACAATATTGAAATCTAAAGAACTCGTGGAATAAGAAAGGGGATGATTGGTAAAAATGAGTGACATAAAGCTAAACACATGAGAATTGGGTCGATGGTGACTAGGTAGGTTCGACGGTGACTAGGGATGATCTAGGAATTGATGAAAAAAATATGGGCAAGAATGATGATTTGCCAATGGGAATGATGATCTAAAAGGATAGAGAAGGTTCTCATAGATGATTGCTCAACCCTGCAAAAGAACCAAGGAAAAAGAGAAAATGAAAGACAAAGGGGGCTCCACACAAGCTCAAAGTATCTTCAAATTTCCACAATGATGAAAGGTGTCTTCAAAAGGAAAATCCAAGATGACAATAGTTATTGGTAAGAAGAGAAGAACATGTAAAAACAATGCTAAAGCCAAAGAATACCCAAAATTCCATCCATTTTCAAGTAATGGGTAAAGGCATATTATAGGTTCGAAAAAGACCGGATGGGTCACCGTTAACTATGGAGATCTGCCCATTTGTATAGTGAGAGGGTGACAATCTCAAGGCAATGCAAGCCCTTATGAGGAAGGATTAGAGTTTTGAGAGGTGAGGACGAGTTAGGGCTGCTTAGGATGGATAAATGGGTAGGTGGGAGGTGGAAAGTATTACATAAAGTAAAAATACATATGAAATTATTAAATGTGGCCCTAGGAAGGATAAAATGGAGGATTTAGGGAGAATAAATGAATTAGATGAAGGTTTAGATTTAATTAAATATGATTTGGGTATGGTTAAGGATGATTAATTAAGGGTGTGATTAAGATGAGATTAAGGTGGGGAATAACAATAAGAGGGATAAATTGAATTTAGAAAGGAAAGGGAATTTAAGTGGGAAGATAGTTAACGACACAAAAATTGGTGTCTACATTTTCCTTTTTGTTGAGTGGTTTACATTGGGAAAGCCATGAGATAAAAATGAGAAGAGATGAGAGGATGATTGATGAGGTGCTCCCCCTCAAACTAGGGATCAAAGACATGAAGTGGAATCAGTCACAAGTTTGATAGAGATATATGAAAGAAGAAAGAATGGAATGGATGAGAAAAAAATGATGACAGAATATGCCCAGGTGAGGATAAACAAAAATGAGAAACAAACAAAAATATGGTAGTGATTTTGGAATCACTTTGGTAGGGAACAAAGTACGGCCTTAATGGAGATGATGGCAATGTCCTACTGAACCTGTGAGTCGGTCAAAACCACTCAAATATGGAGGGAATCTAAGGGGAATCCAATCAAATGGATGTGTAAGATGTGGGACCAATGGGTCAAAGGTAGACATCAAAATGTGTAAATAAATGTGAGGATGGTCAAGACAAGGGTTTGATTAGGTGCGGGGAAAACCATGTCATATCCTTTATAGGTGAGGAATCGAGTAGATATGCATCCGGGTAGGGAAAATATGGAAAGAGTAAAATGATGTTGCCCAATAGGGAACATGAAGATGGCCATAAAGGTGAGATGTGAAAATAGGAAAGCCACACAAGGAAAAAAATAATGTGTTATGGGTGACACACAAGGAAGAAAGAGTGGAAGAAAATATAATTTGAAAGGTAGGATTGATTGACATTTAGGTTAAATTAGCTAAAGGATAAAAAAGTAAGGTTGGGTGAAAAAAAAAATAGATAGTGGTCGACAACAACTAGGGTTGAAGTGGAAGTGGCCCAAGGGGGTTGGTGAAGACTATTTTGGTGGGCTATATAAGCCCCTAGGTTAGCTAACTAAGCTCATGTGTACTATACGAGATGACGATTGAGAGCTTTGAGAAAAAAAAGAGTTGAGAATTTGAGTGAGATGGAGGCTAGTGGAGTAGCTAGGAAGCACTAGAGGACTCGAAGGATGGTAAGTGCCTAATCCTTAGCCTAGTTTTTAAGCATTTTTATTGTTTTTATTCATTTGTGTGTTTTTCTAATATTTGGGGTTCAGCGCTAAGGGTGGTCTCCGGTCTGGATACGGTTGTCATCGACTAGACCTTTGAGAAAGGAGAGCTAACCTAGGAGGTGTTGATCAATCTGGGTCAACGTTGAATGAGGAGAAGATGGATGAATGTGGATTTTGGATGTTGAGCGTTGCATGTATGGATACTAATGAATGTTTATTTGATGGGTTTTATAGGCTAGAGATATTTTTATCTTTGAGATAGAGTGTCAACTTTATATGATCAGATGAGAGGTGATGTGACTGATATTATTATAGGATTACAAGAGATGTGGGATTGATGAATTCTTTGGTAGACATATGGGATATGAAAAATATCACATTTCGGTTCAAGAATGGGGAGATGACATTCATAATTGAGGAGGTATACCACATTTTGAGGCAGCCGATACAGTGGGGAACACAGAGAGTGGATCACATGGGACGAGTAGATTGGGTGTATTGACATGGCTATTTGGATCCAATGCCCCATAGATTGCTTTTACATCTGGGTCCTTTCAGTATGAGACCAGATATGAGCTTAGAGTAGTGAGGAGTAGATTGATATGTGTGGCTATGATGGCTATCTCATGTTACGCACTTCCAGATTCTGGTGGTGTGAGATTTCCATGGACATTGGAAAGAGTCTTGTGAGATATTATAGAGCATCAGAGAGTATTTTGTTTTAGTTTTCCTTATTAGCATAGGTTTATCATGAGCTATGGATGTATGTGACCAAGAGGAGGTCAAGATTAGATGTGGGGTTCTTATTACATTGTTGGGCCTATGAGCATATTGAAGTGATCACGCCACTAGGGTTTACATGGGTGGTCATGCGGATGACATAGAGCTAAGAACTGAATTTATAAGATGGCGAGTTGATCAAGCTCATGGAAATAAGGGGAGAGAGAGGATAGGATTGGTATATAGAGAGACTAGGAGAGTTGGATGTAGATTAGGTCGGATGGAAGCCATACCATGATTTCCCTACATAGCCAGGAGTAGATGCTAAGTTGGTTGGTATGAGGAGGATTAGATGGTTCCAAGGATAAAGACTTGAGATTGTGGGGGTAGTAAAGTTTCCATGATTTATGCGAAAATTTGGGGTAGTGTAGATAGTAACTAGAAATTTGATTGGATACAAACAAGATGAGGTAAAGAGGGACTTCCTAGTCCCGTGATGGCTGATCCATTAGATGAGGCATGAGCGCCTTAGGAAAAGGATGATGATGTGGGATTTAGGGTTGGATTTTCTAAGTGGATGGACGAGGCATGGGAATCCTAGGCTATGAAGGAGAGGGCCAAGGTGGGAATAGATGAGGAGGAGGAGGCACCCATTAGAGAGGAGAATGTAGCACCTAAAGATGATGGGGGTGGAGATGGAGGGGGTAGTGGAGATGGCCCACTTTATTATGGAGCGAGACACTTACTTTCAAGAGATAGATACAACATGCTAGTAGTATTCTAGGTGACATCAAGAGAGGGATGCGGTCATCCAGAAAAGAGAATGTTATTGGAGATAGAGAGAGGCCTACATGGCGATTTGGAGATCTTGGTCCCATAGTTCCTGTAGACACCTAAATTTCACTTTTTCAATCTTATTGCCAAATGCACACAAATCAATCTCATTATTGCCAATTCCATTATAATTAGTTATCTTTGCTAATTAACTAACGTTTCTTACCACTTTATCTAATTAACAACACTTTGGTGATTTTGTAACCCATTTTACATTTAGGATGCCACTTTATAGTGAATCGTAAGTCAAAATCCTCTTCAAAACAGAGAATTAGCGATTATTAGCTAATTAAGCCTATTTTCCCTTATTTTGGTCAATATACCCTACTATTGGCTCAAACCCTATTCTAGGCACTCAAAATCACCCTATTCACCTCCACAATGTTTCAAAATCTTCAAAAGCTTATCCTAGCCTCCCAGATTGACCCTAAGCGGTTGATTAAGGATTCATACCTATTAATCACTTGGTAATTCACTAATTGTGATTAACAAGGCCTAATCATGATTAGAAATTATAATCTAATTTGGGAATTTTAGTCCCACATCCACCAAAACACAAGTTTCTTCCAAAAGGAAAACTATAAAAATATTACTTTACACCATGCTTTGATTTGCATCTCATATAATAAATATGATATATAGCCAAGTTCAATCCTTGCCTAAAGCCTTCAACAAGGTTAGTAGATGAATATCTAAAGTGACTTAATAAGTCATTTGGAGAGGTCATTTCACCATTGTTTGGAGTAGCAACCATACCAATTTGATTGCCCTCTTAGGTCTATTTAGGCCCATGTTAGGTAATTGAACATATTAGTAGGCATGTTTAGTTAGATTTTGAATTATATTCATGTTAGTTAAGCATTCCTTTAAGCTTCTATCTTAATGTTACATTCCTAGATTTAGATCCTTAACTAAAGGTGGAAATAGTGTTAGCATTCCTTAGTTAGTCATGCAATTTTATTTGTAAAGTTTAGGGTGATTTAATCTAGCACACCGGTGGGGAGAAAACCCCATTTGCATTCATTCTCAAGCTTTTTAACATAGTTTTAAAAGTTTTAGATTTCAAGTTTTCTTAGATTAACTTCCAATTCTTAGATTAGATTCAAGTTTTTCTAGATTAACTTCAAAGCTTTCTAGCTTACTTTCAAAGTTCTTAGATTAAATTCAAAGTTTTCTACTTTCAAAGTTCTTAGATTAAATTCAAAGTTTTCAAGCTTTTAGAGTAGTTTTCAAAGTTTTGTAGATTAATTTTGTAGCTAGGTAGTTGTTTCAACTAGATTAGTGGTAGAATTTTTTTCATGTTCTTTGTAGGATATAAGGAGGCGAAGCCCTATCAAAATTACCTCAAAATACCAAAGATTGGATCTTTTTGAAGAAATTCTTCTCAAAATTCAGATTTTGGTCACCTATAGGAAAGGTTCATGCATGTGCATTGAAGAGTGCGCATGTGCATCAAGAAGCATGCCTATGTAGTGAAACCTACACCTGTGAATATAGAAATGCACCTATACCTCTCTTAACGTGCTTATGCAACACTAAAATTTTGGTATCTCGAGTCAAGCTTGCACTTGTGCATTAAGATCCATGCCCATGCCTTTCGACCGCGCCTATGCACTATTGACTGTGAAAGTTTGACATAGGTGCGCCTATGCTTTCAAGCTTGTGCCTTGTGCTTCAAAGGGCACACCCATGCTTCAAAACCCATGCATGTGTACTAAAATCTACGCATGTGCACTCAGGTAAATTTCCTTCAAAGTTCATGATTTTTATTTCTAGTTTGTAGGATCTCTATCATTTTTAGAGGATTTTAGTTTTTGTTTTTGTCAATTTACTGATTTTAGAGAAATGTTCCTAACAAAATTCACTTAGGGCTTGATAAGTAATCTTTATTAAAATTGGCTTAGGGTTTGATAAGTGATTTTTCATGCTTTATTTGAGTTTGGAATAGGGTGTGTATGCTCTTCCCTTGCACTTAGTGTGATATTGGGAATCAAAAGCACTTCTAAACCACTTTTTGCTATTTTAGAGTAAGTAAGAAAAATCATCATTCATTGATATGCTTGATCTTGTAGTTTAAGATCTTTTCACTTGATAAAGAACCAAGGTTAAAATTTGTGTATGCTCTTCCCTTGCACCTAGTGTGATCTTGGGAACCAAAAACAATTTTAGTCTTTCATTAAGAAGCACTTGGATTAATTAGGAATAAACCTTGTTTTACAAAGTTTTATAATAGTCATTGATTTAAAAAGATTTTTTTCTTTACTATCTAGTTGGATTGTTTGTTGTGTATGCTCTTCTCTCGCATCCTTGGATGATCTTGAGAACCAAAAATGACATTCAATCCTCTTTTGATGATATTGTAAATTTTTATGAACTACTAACCATTTGTGTGAAGGACCTAAAATGAAGACCAAAGAAAGAAGGGATCTCCTAAAAAAAAATCTAACATTCATGTGTGATTGTAGGTTGCCAAAAGGAGTACAAAAAAACCACATTAAGTCTAAAAGATAAAAAATACACCACAATCATCACATTGTATTTGTAGGTTTCAGTTAAGAGCTACGAATTGTCCGCTTAACTAGGACATAACCCATTTGGCATAATCCTTAAGCTAAAACAATGGGGGTGGTCCTAGGAACCCTAAAGTAGTTCACACAAGAGGGAACCTTGTGAATGAAACAGGAAAGTGCTCCACACTACCAACTTGATTAGTATGCCTTGGTGAGATTAGAGTCAAAGTTACTTCCATTGTGACCCCAGTGATAATACAACTGAATGCACTAGTTTCTCATTGTATTAGAAGGGGGTAAAGTAAAGTCAAGATACTCCTTGGGAAACCTTGGTAAATCAAGCTCATAGAAGTAAACTTGTGACACATAAAGAGAGAACCACCTAGGAAGCTTGCCAACTTGAAGTCATTGTTTTTGTCTTAGTTGTTAGAGTTAAGAGCTATCACAAAGTGAAAAATTTATTACATTCAAACTCTTATTTTTTTAAATGGAAAGAATATCTCAAAGTTGAAACCACGTGATATTTCATTAGGAAATCTACTTAGTTTCATTTTGTCCTAAGACAAGGTGAAACTCTGCCAAAATAACACCAATTTTATTTCAACACCATTTGGTCTAAACCCTTGTTTTCTTGTTGCCCATTTTTGGACAAAAGGAAACAACATATATGGATACCTCTAGATATCACGTGCCCATCAATTTTTTATTCTACTTGCATGACTAGGTTGCAATGCCGAAGCACAAGTGTTGAAAGTGTGCATGGTACGTACTCACAATCTAGTAGGCCCCCTTGTCTCAAAAACCCATATTTGAGACGTATTATCATCATAGTTAGATAATTTCATCCTTTTCCTCTTTTGATTTGTTATGCTACCCACATTATAGCCATACAATTGAGATATTTATGTCTTGTTTCCATTGTGAAATTAGGCCTAAATCTCTATATTGTAGAGTTTCACTACTCGCACGCATAACAATTTCTTATTATACTTAGACATATTTTTTACACCCTAGCTTTGTATTGAGTTTTATGAGTGTTGAGTTTACTTTTTTAGCATTGATATGATTCCATTTTGATACTAAAATCTTTCTTTATCACAAATTTTGATTACGTGTCCTAATATCTTTGTTACACTTTGCTCACACTTGTATCATCTATTTTAATAATCTTAGAATTTGTTAGTGTTTATAAACTGTCATTTAGTATATATTTTTAGAGAATCATGTCAAAATTATATTACCATTTAGGCCTTGTTTTTATAAAATTGACCTAAGTGGTGATATTGTGTTGTCACTATTCAGCTTCAAACCTATCTAGACAAATCTTAGGGAGTAAACTATTTAGTGTGACTAATTTTTAGTGTTGTACATCATTGTATTATTCTAGAGAAACTTATGTCATATATTACCTTGCTAGGGTATCTTCTTCATTATTCTTTAGTTCATACGTTCATATTGACCTATTAATTTTTTGGCTATTCTATAGTCACCTTGTTTTGACAATTTAGTGCCATTACGTTGCAAAAATTCAACTAAGATATATTTTCAAGCAAACCTTAGTGGAATTTTTTTCACGTTGTATCTCCTATCTTGAGTACACCTACTATGAGAATGGGATCCCGAAGGTTAGGATCTGATATATTTGGAGGTGATAACCCTATTTTAGAAGACAATATCATGATCAACCATAGTGGCGGAGAGGAAGACTCTCCTCATGTGAATATGGAGCTTCATCCAGCCCACTTTGATGATTACTTATTTCACAATAAACATGAGGTTCTCATGCATGTTGTGGAACTAGGAGCTAGGTTGCCATCCATAGTTGACCCTTCTCTTATCGCCAACATGATTCAGGGAGAAGAAGAAGTGGAACGTCCTTATCACCATATAGATGACATATTAGACCCATGCCATGCCTCTACTTTAGGATGACTAAATAATGAGGAAGTACCTTTCAAAAATGATGATGACTATCATTTACCTCCTCTTAGAATTCATTACAAAGACCATGAAGCACTTTCTCACCATGAGCAACCTCCTCATGATGAAAATTGTAAAGAAATACCAACCCGAGAGGTAACCTTAGAGGAACAAGTTCAAGCTCTCACTCACCAATTGGCAAGTTTGGCTTCACATATCAATAAAGAGCAACCAAAACCTATAAAACAAGCTAAGCCAAAAGCTTTGTGTCATGACTATCAACATACTCCTAAGGAAAATACTCCTCGTCGAGAGGCATGCAAAGACCCTTATGAGGAATTTTTCACCGAGAATAGGGGTGGGCATACACCTAGGTTTAACCCTTTGTATAGACCTACACCACCACCCACGCAAGACCAACTCTTCCACCAAGAATGGTCTACTATGAAGAATACCCTTCAAGCATTACAAGAGGGCCAAGTAGTAACAATAACAAGAAGTACCAGTTCGATGAGTTATGTCCCTACCCATTTGACAAAGCCATGTTATAAATACCTTTCCCAAGACACTTTAATTTTCCAAAATTTGACAAGTATAAGGGAAAATGTGACCCTCGTGACCATATTAAATATTTTTTCATGGGATGTCAAGAGGTTGCATTTAGCGACAATTATCTTATGCACCTTTTTCCATAAAGTTTATGAGAAATGATGCTAGAATGGTTTGTACACATCCCTAAGGGATCTATATCAACATGGATAGAACTAGCATAAATTTTTTGTATGACACTTCTCTTTTAATATAGAAAATGATGTCACCATGTTGGCTCTCTGCAATGTGAAACAAAGAAATAATGAAAAAATTCTGCATTTTTACAACGGTGGCGAGGATTAGCTAGTCGCTTTCCTTGATCCATATTCAAAAAAATAGTTGATAAGAATATTTTTTCCAAAAATATATCCAGACATAAAGTTCCACTTGTAAATGCATTGTGGCAACATGTTCGAAGATGTAATCGAGAAAGGGAGTCAAATTGAAAAAGCATTGCTAACTAGGGGGACTCTATAACCTTTCTCCCAAGATCATAACGATTCCAAGTCTAATGAAAAACCAAATTTTATTCATAATAGAAATAAAAAATGTCATTGGTGATGGGATAGTAAAATCCAAGCAGTAAATGCCATTTAGATCCATGCACCTTTGAAGATTGTAAAGGGAAATCTTCCTACAAAGTATAAATTCCATACTTTCACACCTCTATCTGAATCAATATCATCCATACTAATGAATTTAGATGTCGTAAACATGGTTAAGTACCTTAAAACAAAACCCTATGGGGATGACACACCTAAACCATCATGGTTTAGAGATAATGAATTTTACGAGTTTCGCGTGTAAAGGGCCATTAAAATAACAAGTGTTTAAGATTAAAACACTATATTCAAGACCTAGTTGATAGTGGTGATATTGAAGTAGACTCCACCGCCACTGCAAAATATCCAAATGCAAACTTAGGGATATTAAAAGAGCCTTTTCCCAATCATGAAGAAAATAAAAATTGGATCATGCACAATCATCTTAGAATAAGAATGCTAACTATGTGGCAAAAAAGACCATTTCGACATCGATAGGTTGTGTTGACCCACTTTTTAAGAAAATCAATATAATTAGAATTAAAACTAGAGAGTGCACCATGGTAACGTGATGAGCTTGCCTTGTTGTACATTCCGAACCTACTCCCCCTCCTCCTCAAGAGAGTCATTATTATGTGTTAGATCAACTATAGAAGAGTACAAATAAGATTTCAATCTTAGACTTTCTAAAGATTTCTAACATCTATAGAGATATACTTTGTAAAACCCTACGCTGGGATCAAGAGTATCTATTGATGTTGACCCTACGCATTTACAAGCCATGTTAGCACAAATATCTCTTACAAGACACATAACCTTCAATCTGATAGAAGCCTTAACCAAAAATCCCTCCCATAACCTACCCTTACATATGAGGTAATAATCAAGTGTAAGAAGGTAAAGAGAGTTCTTGTGGATGACAAATAAGGTATTAACATTTGTACTCTTAAACTAGTTCTTTAGCTAGGTGGAAAAGAAGATAATTTGGAGACAAAGGTCATCATCATAAAGGCATATGACAATGAAGAAAGATAATCACCTGGAATGATCACTTTCTCACTAGAAGTTGGTCCCATAAACCATGATATGAAGTTCCATATCTGGACCTAGAGCTCCCTTACAAAATATTCTTAGTCGCCCATCGATTCATGCCATGTATGCTATACCATCAATGTATCATTAGTGTCTAAAATTTTAGTATGAAGGACATACACTTACTCTACAAGGATCCCCAACCATTTCCTCATCGCGAGAGAATTTTTGGGCTATTTTCCTACCATGTACGTGTCCTTCTACGGAGATTGCTATCCATGTTCAAATCGAAGGCCCTTACTTCAAGAGTAAATCCAACACCCCGACTCCTCCGACAATAGTGCATCTACATTGGAATATCATTTTTTCTGTGGAAGATGAAGGTCATAAACAACAGCTATGGAAATTATAATCTTCAAGCAAGCCCTTATGATTCAAAACAATCCACTATCATCCCAAGCATGTGGTAGAAAATGCTATAAATTCTAGATATCAGAGAGAATTTCCCTGTGAAAATTTCACTTGGTGGCTTGCTTTAGAAGATGAAAGATTCCTTGACGATATTATATTTCATCCTTAAGATGATGAAATGTCTTTGTGTTACAATTCATCTAGGTATGTTATTCCTAAAAGAATCATGCTTACTATGAGATGTCAAGGACGTGGTTACGACCTCCAAGAACAAGGTCCGTTAGAAGATATTTCAATACCTTGTCACATACTAGGTAAATTGGGTATTGGAATCCATTTGTATGAGTCTCACCCTTTAGATAACAAGTATGTTTCTTCTGAGAGTGAGGATAGTTTGTATGAAAATGAAAGTGAAATATATTCCCGATGTAGTCTTTACGAAGACCTCACCTCTACAAACCTATTCTCTAACATGGCTATCCTCACCATAACCCCTGTTACACCTTCCATATCCCCTATAAATCAAACATTAAACCTCATCTACCCATCACTCATGAATTGGGATCAACAAAGGCACATACATATTGATGTGTTTCAAAATGATGAGGCTATTAGTGAGTTCATGGGCATCAAAGATAACATTCCAAGAAACGATCACAAGAAAGGATTCTCCATTCAGCTCAACACATGTGCATACTTCAGAGAGGAGGTAGAGTTATGTGGACACTTGAGTAAAAAAGTGAGAAAGGGAAAGAGTACTATAGAAAATCCTTGCGGAAAGAAAAAGGGGAAGTCCTATAGCAAAAACCTCTTCGAGGTGCTTGTGGAAAAACAAAAAGAACAACCTATGGAAAATATAGTGTACCCCTATAAAGATGAAGACCTCCCTAAACAACCTTTGGTAGAAGAGGATCTTAATCTCCCTCTCGATCCTATGTGCATGGGGGATGAGTCAAAGCTACTAGTGGAAGATACAATAGATGTTAACATCGGCATAAAGGAGTTTCCTAGAATAGTTAAGTTGGGAGCTTCACTCTCAACTCAAGAGTAGAAAACATTTACAGGAATTTTGAGAGAGTATGCAGACATCTTCGCTTGATCTTGTCTTTGACATGCCAGGACTTGATCATGCATTAGTGGTGCAAAATCTTGTTGTGCACCTGGACACCAAGTCCATCAAACAAAATATTTAGAAGATGTATCCTCACATCACCTTACTAGTAAAGGTAGAGCTAGAAATGTTATTAGAAGTAGGCTTCATTAGGCCTATCGACTACTTAGAGTGGATTTCTAATGTGGTACCAGTTCAGAAAAATCCAGTTGGTATCAGAGTGTGTACTAATTTTAGAGATATTTATAAAGATTTTCCCAAGGATGATTTTCCTCTCCCTAACATCGACATGATTGTCGATTCTACTACGTTGGTTATGAGATGCTATCACTCATGGATTGATTCTCGAGGTTATAATCGAGATAAAGATTTCGGAGGAAGACCATCACAAGAAAACTTTCACAACCCCATGGGGAATGTTCTGCTACCAAGTTATGCCCTTCGGCCTTAAGAATGCAGGTGATATATATCAACAAGTAATGACTGTAATATTTCATGACATGATAAGAAACATCATGGAATATTACATAGATGATATACTAGTTAAATCTAGAACTCGAGAGGAGCACCAAGATATTTTATGACGTATATTTTCAAAGTTACTAAGAGACTACAAAGTATGCCTTAACTAGAATAAGTGTGTCTTCGGTGTGTATTTGAGAAATTACTAGGATTCATTGTATCAAGGAGAGGAATAGAGGTGGACCCCGTAAATTTCACAACCATCACAAAGATGCCTTCTCCTAATAATATTATATAACTACGTAGCTTACAAGGAAAATCTAGGCCATTAGAAGGTTTATTTCACAACTAGCGAGAAAAGTGTCATACATTCACACATCTTATTAAGAAATATGTTAATGTTTTCATGCCACCTACGGCAAGAGAACCCATGTTGCTTTACATTTCTATTACACATTTTACAATCGGGGAATTGTTGGCCTAGTATGATAAAAAACAGTAGTAGTAAAATATGTATACTTCTTAAGAAGAATATTGATAGCATATGAGCTCAACTATCCACAGATCGAAAAGGCTTGCCTAGCCTTAGTGTTTGATTTCCATAAGATACACCATTAATTTCTCAACAATAAGGTCAAGATTATTTTGAAGGTCAATCCACTAAAATACTTATTTTCAAAACCTGCACTCACAGGAAAGATGGATAATTGGATCATCTTGTTAAGTGAATTCAACATTGAGTATGTACATCAAAAGTCAGTAAAGGGACAAGTCTTAGCAGATAAGCTAGTAGAAGCTCCACTACCAGGTACCAAACCCTTGAGTCTAGAATTACCAGATGCATCCATCATGTACCTTGAGGAATCTATTGTTTGACAACCATACTTTGATGGATCCTTTACCTTTCATGGTTTAGGTTCTGGAGTTGTGCTAATCAATCCTACGGGAGAAGTTTTTCCCTAAGCCCTTCGACCGGGATTCCCATGCATGAATAATATAGTGGAGTATGAATCTCTCACCGCAAGGATGAAGCTAGCTATTAAATGGGATATCATACAAGTTAATTGCATTGGTGATTCAATGCTTATTATCAAACAGGTCACGAGATGAATATAAGCTCAAGGATGAAAAGATGCTTCCATATAAAAGAATGTTCGATTCCTTGAAACAATTATTCAAGCAGAGATACCAAGATCCCATAACAGATAAATAGATGTTATGGATATAGTAGGATCCATGTTAAGGATTCCGCCAGGGAACAATGACATGTCATTCTTCGTTGAAAATATAAGAACAACAACATATGACATACTAGACTCATGTTTGGTGTGTGAGGTTGTTGGTCCCTTTTCACCATGGTACACTTAAATCCTTAATTACCTCCATGATGGAACCTTTCCCACTAACATTTTTCATGCTAAAAAATGCACCCTTATCCAATGTATATCCCACTATACCCTACTTGCAGGAACCCTCTTCTCCGAGGCTATGATGAGAATTTGTTATAATGTCTAAACTCAAATGAATCTATCTAATAAATCAAAGAGGCACATGAAGGCATCTACGGGGATCATACTATTGGGATCTTCCTTGCAAAGACAATTCTTAGAGTAATATATTATTGTCCCACCATGGAGCATGACTGTTGTAACCATGTGAAGAAATGAGGGGTTGTCAAAAGTATGGAAACTTGATACATGTGTTGGTGCAATCCTTGCATCCCGCCACAACCCCTTAGCCGTTCTAAAAGTGGGATCTTGATCTAATAGGAAACTTAACCTGTCTCTTGGATGTTCATAAATGCATCATTAATGCAACTAGGTACTTTATAAAGTAGGTAGAGGTTGTTCCTCTCACCTATGTTGAAGGTGCTTAGATCTCTAAATTTATCATGAACCATATCATTTGTCGATATGGTATCCCCTCTGCTATTATCACTGATAATGGTAATCCATTTAAGAATAAAATAGTGAAATCACTCTGTAAATGCTTTCAAATCTCCCTTAAGTTCTCAACCCCCTATTACCCTCAAGGTAATGGGCAAGCTGAGGCTTCCAATAAAACCCTAATTCATATTATGGAGAAGATGGTGAATAAGATAGGCCATGAATAACATATACAAATTCACCCTACCCTCACGGGCATTTAGAACTTCTATCCTCACCCCCATAGGTACAACTCCATATTCCTTAGTATTCGGCATGGAGGCCATATTGCCTTTAGATATCGATATCCCTTATTTTCATATCGAGCTAAGGGATTACTGAATGAAGAGGAAGAATACAGAGTAGCTCGACTCGTAGAGTTGGAGCTATTAGACGAAAATAATTCACACTCTCAATAACCTTAAAGTGTATCGAGATTGAGTGTGGAAAAGCTACAAAAAGATTCATACCTCATAAATTTTGGGGTAGAGGATTTGGTGTTAAAATACAATCAAAAGAACACCAATAAGGACCGTGAAAATAAAGTGAAACTTGAGCCCAATCAGCTAGGACCATATGGTACTCACCAAGTTTGGTTCACACGCCTATAAACTAGCCCATGCAGATGGCCAAGAGCTTTGAGAACCCATGAATGTAATGCACCATAAGTGCTTATATGCTTAAGTATGGGGTATCGGCATATCGAGAAAAGCAAAAAAAGTATAAAAATAGAAAAATAAAAAAGATAAATAAACAGGTGTGTCCAATAGTGAAAACCACGCAATGGTGGCACTTTAGACAAGTCCTTTGGTGAAAATCGGTTTCTGGCACCAAAGGAGGGTCCGTTGTTCACAAGAATTTTAGGTTTAGGAGTATGAAAATTTTTTCCTAAGTTGGTATTTTCCTTTATCTAAATCCCTTGTGAGCCTATCCTTCTTTGCCCTAATCCGGCTAATTGAACCTTATGAATGTAGAGAATTTAACTTTGAATGAACCCATCTCATGCTGGGGGAAACTTTGTAGCATCACTTTTAGCACATAACATGTGGAATTATGCCCTTGTATATCCCATCTAACGCTAGGGGCATCCACATTTCTTCATTTCCTTGCACTTTCACTTCGAAAACTTCTTTAGAAAATGTCAAAAAAACATTCGTATAAATTTTTGAAAATCCCAAAACATGTAGATATGTTCCTTGGAAAAACCAAAACATTCAAATATGTTTCGTAGAAAACTCCAAAATAGTAGAAAATTGTCTTAAGATAAGACCAAAACAATGAAAAACGTTTCAAAACTACCCCACAAAAACAAGTTAAGTAGTTTTCTTACTTTAGTTTCTAGTTTATAGGGTTTTGATTGCATTGCATTTTCGTACCATGTGCTCTAAATTGGATTCATTTGCTTAATTAGATTGAGTGTTACTTTAATCTGTTAGGCATTACATTAAGTTCATTTTATCTTGCATACTTGTTTATAGTTGTGTTGCTTTGATTAGATTAGATTTGATTAAGTTGTGTTTGTTTATGCAGTTTGTCATCACATCATCATATCATCTATCACCACATCTATACATCATATATCAATAAATGCTAAGTCTACATCACACATGTATGCTACAACTAATCATCAAATACTATATCATGAATGGGGAAAGAGGGGTTACGCATGATCACAAATCTATCCTTGCCACACCAATATAAAAAATATAAACATGTTTTACTCAAAGTATCTCATCAACATGCAATATGACATCAACTAAGGCTATCTCATAATTTAAAAAGCATGTGATATAAACATAAAACATATAGATTAAACATGATATCTCATAAACAACATGTGATACATCAGTAATCCATATATCATCATACATCATCAAAAAATAAATGTCCATGTACAAAAAAGCGTATATCAAAAGTACATATGATACAATGAGCCATCATGGGCATCTATACCAAAAATCTTCCTTCATCAGGAGACATAGTAAAAAATAATACATATCATACATATGTACAAAAAAAGTTCGTTCATCATGAGAATGGTAAAAAATAGTACATATGTATCTATATAAAAGTATGCCTTCATATCGAGGTGATACACCAAAAATATACATCTAGTACATCAATAAATAGAATCGTCCACGACTTGAGCCCTCTCTGGGACTACCTAGTGTAGATTTTCCACTAGGTCAAGGCATATGAGAGGATGGATGTGTAGAAGGTGTTGTGCCATGATGTATAGACCCGTGCTGCTCTGAAACCCCTTTGTCTTGAAGGACCCTGTATAGATCACACTGATCGTGATTGCCTATGAGATCTAGAATGAGACAATGTGCCTACTATCTGGCTATACTCAGGAACTCTCTAATCGACCGGTATGACCACGTAATATTGGATCATGTAGTATGTAACATCACATGCTATAGTGGTACTATAAATAATCAATTTCTCTAAACCTGAAGAAGTGATGACCTTTTGGAACATATCATGCTCTGCTCTCATCTTGGATAATTGTATACGTGGTTTCTTCTCTCTCTCTCTCTGTGATAACCTAGTCCTACTCTAAAACAAAATGGTCTCTCTCGACTACAACTCTAATCCATCTACAACCACCTGGTCTCTCTCTATCGGGTTACGTATCATGTCTTCTTCCCTGACGTGGTCTCTCTCGGTAATGAGCTTATCTCTCTCAGTGATCACTAGGTCCCTTTCAACTATGGCCTAAAGCTATAAGGCTACTATCTACTATAGCTTCTACTGAGGAAACCACATGTCTACCGGCCTATATATCTAGAATATCCTCATACATCTATTCCTCAACCACCTACTCACAAAATGGTATATCCTAATCCATCGATTCTCATCACCTACTCACCAACTGGTATGTCCTCCTCCATCTTCTCTCCACCCCCACCACCTCCTCCATCTCTCGATGGACTATGTGGTGGACTCACATGAGGGGGTGATATAGGTGCTTGCAAAGGTGCCCGTAATAGATTTTGGTGGGTCATCCAGTGGTGCCAATACACCGTGGCCACACTACTACTTATGGCCGCACCAATATCTATTGATGCACTAAAACCTGTTGTTGAATGAGAACCTACTGTACCTATACATGTTTCCATCCTCCCTTTGGATCTTCTTGGTTACGTGCTTGTGCCTAGGAGGTGGACCCCGAAATCCTTATCTTTGCTACATCTAATAACTCCTATGGAATGGTCAAATGTCAAGGTAACACTATAGCATACAATTCTCCATAGTCCTATGTAGTACCAAGATCTACTATTTGTACACGTTATACCCAAGGATGAAAAACCACCTGTAAAAAAGCTAGCATAGGCTTGACCCAACCTGATCGAGGACCTATATGAAAGACCTCTTTGTATCTACAAGAATACCACATCTTAGTACCGGGAATCCCTAAATAAGTCCAAACTGGTGCTAAACCTGTCTAATCTATACCACTCCATAATGTGGCTCTGCTCCCAAGAAGGAAGTGATCAACCATCACTGTACAAAGCTCAACAACATCCTCAGGCCATTGATATAACCTATATGGATGTTATGTAATCATATCAGGCTATATCTTGTCAAACTCATGTCTATAATAGTCAGTATCTCCTACCTAACCACGTACATCCTCCTTGACTAGAACCCAATTCATAACAAAAGGCTCTCCAACAACTCAATCTCTAAAAGTTCCCACATGGTGACCGATTTCAATATGGTCCCAAGCCCATATCTATAGAAAATTAGTAGGACCCATGGATTTTTGTCCATGGTAAGCTATCAATGAAGATCCGTGTATAAATGAGCTAGTATGCATTGACCCCAACAGTAAATCTCTCCTTGTAGAAGGTTGTGAATCACTCCAATGAGGCCAAAGGGAAACTAAGCACCAATCTTGTAGGTGGTAGTATGTCATTGACAAGAGAAAACAAGAACACGGGGACTTGGCCTTGCCATTGATCGGCCATGCACCTCCTAACGAAAATTGTCATACCCAAATGGGGTATATCTATCACTCCAAATATCATGGTTGTGTATCAATCAATCCATTTCGATGACTAGTATAAGTGATCAAATGACCCTAAATAAAAACTTACAAAATATGCCACACATCCTATAAGGTAATACTCATCTCTCTAGTATGCGAGATGGAATGTCTAGATCTCACTACGCCATCTAATCATCGAGGCTATGAGTAGGCTATGATCTAAGGTAATATGGGGCATGTGAGCTACGTGTGCTAAACTAGTCACCTCCAATGTGATCTCTAGAAAAATTTGGTCGCGTCGACTAAATGTCGCCTCATAGGCTCGAAACCGCATATGTCGATTCCACGTCTATAACTTGTCTAGGTCCTCCTACAACACCAATTGGGTCATTTAATTATGATCTAATTATTCTATTTTAATCTATCATTTATTCTTCTACTCTATCATTTAATTTTTCTATTTTACCATGATTTTCTTCTATTTTGATATAAATATCATCTTTACCTAACACCTAGGGTTTATCAAAACCTTGGTTTTCTTCCAAAAAATCATTAAAAATGACTTTTGTGCCTTTGGTGTGCTCTGCGTGGCACAAAAACACCCCATAGTGCATAGGCCCATACCCCTCGTGCGTAGGCACATTCCATTCAAATTTCCAAATCCTAGTATTGCACTAGCGTACTCCTTTATGCATTAGCGTACTCATTTATGCACAGCACATGTGCACCCCTGCCTAAAAGACAATATTTGAATAGGCACATACTAGGTTGCATAGGCGCATGCACGTCGATGCAGTGTAACACATGCATGCCTCTAGGGCTGCGCCTGTGCATTTCCTCCACTAAAAATCCCTAATTCTACCCTAAAAACACATGCATTTTAATCGAAATTAAATTCTAATAATTAACGAGGGTAAAAGAGATATTGGTGTACCTAGTTCCATCCGTTGGGAGCCTCATGTAAAATCTCACATGATCCGCATGATGTTTTTGGCTCCACATCCTCTCCATCTTCTCCCGTAGGTCAAAGCTCTCGATCAATGGTAAATGGTAAGTGAATGTGGTAAATGAATTGGCCATGATGACTTATATACCCATTTTTACCTCCTGTGACGTGTTTCTCACCCCGAGGAACCATGAAACCATTATCGTTCTTCTAATACTATTTGTGATGATTATTTATAATAAATAATTATTTTCGTGCACCCATTTCATTGCCTTAGAGCATGATTTTGCATCATGTAAGCCTTTTATACTACCCGGGGCATATTTTTCCCGATAGTCACTTTTGGAAACATTTAATGACTACATCATTTGCTCTATACTATTTTCTTCCTGAAAAATAAAAAATCAAAACAACCCAAAAATTTAAAAAGAATTGATATAATCATCAAAATCCAAAAAAACATTGTAAAAATTTATTTTTTTCAAAAATTGGTAAACAACATATACATAGCTAAAGCTTGTGTCAATTGCATTATCCTCAAACATTGAAATATGTCTTACAAAAGCATCTTTCTAAATTTATTTCTTGTTTTGGTCTCAAACAACTTGCGGACCATTGTGATCTACCTCCATTAACAAAATCACATCTGCATGCTATGTTTATACTCATGTGCCACTGTGAGTTGTCAGAGACTGTGTCATAGTGCATGAAAGATTTTCCATGGGACTACTTGTGTCCTCCATTATTACCCTTGCACGTGTCCTTTCTTGGGGCACCATTTTTAACCCTTTTCATTACAACATGAACATTTGGTAATCACAACTTGATAACAAAAACATTGGTGCAACTGTCTTAAACATTGTTTGTTTGAGTGCATGTGATTGTACTGGTTTCTCTGTTAGGTTAGCTAGTTTAATTTCTTATATTGCATTGCATTGCATTGTGTATGTTACATTTGAGTTAGATATCATTTTACTTTCTCGTATTGCATTGCATTATGTATGTTGCATGGAGTTACGTAGCAATGGAAAAATGTTAGTAATTTAGCTTTTCATGTTATCTTACATTTTTGTTCATTTCAATAAAGGCTGATGATGTAGACCTAGGGGAAAATGATATAAATAGGTTACTTATTGAAAATTCAGATGTTATTATTGGGCTTGCCCTATATTCTCCATTAATCATTTCTTCTCCATTATCATTTATTATCATTACTAATATTTCTTCAAAATCACCTAGGGTAATAAACAACCATGTTTATTCTATCCGTTTTTCTTCTAAAATAACCAAGGGTTTTGCGCCCATTCTATCCTAATCCTTCTACCCATTCCAATCATATTTTGATCACCGATTGACTTCTTTTATCACCCCATCGACACTCGAGGGTCATCTTTCATCCTGCTAATTTTAATTCAAAAATTTACATGTTTATGCTTGTTTACTATATTTGAAGTGAAGTCATTAACTCCACCTAAAACGAGAGCAAATGTAGACACCTAAATTCTACTTTTGCAATCTTATTGCCAAATGCACACAAATCTCTCTCATTCTTGCAAGTCCAATTCCATTATACATTTATTACCACTTTAGCTAATTAACATCTCTTTTTGATTGTGTATCCCCTTTCGCATTCAGGATGCCACTTTACTGAGAATTGTAAGTCAAAATCCTCTTCAAAACAAACAATTAGTGATTATTAGCTAATTAAGCCTATTTTCCCTTATTTTGGTCAATATACCCTACTATTTGCTCAAACCCTCTTCTAACCACTCAAAATTACCCCATTCACCTCCACAACATTTCAAAAATCTTCAAAAACTTATCCTAGCCTCCCAATTGACCCTAAGTAGTTGATTAAGGCTTCATACCTCTTAATCACTGGGTAATTCACTAATTGTGATTAGCAAGGACTAATCATGATTAGAAATTCAAATCTAATTTGGGGCTTTTAGTCCCACATGCACCAAAATATAAGTTTCTCCCAAAAGGAAAACTATAAAAGAGTGCACATATTACCTTAATACTTTAAACCATGTTTTGATTTGCATCTCATATAATAAATATGATATATAACCAAGTTCAATCCTTGCCTAAAGCCTTCAACAAGGTTATTAGATGAATATCTAAAGTGACATAACACGTCATTAGAGAGGTCATTTCACCATATTTTGGAGTAACAACCATACGATTTGATTTCCCTCTTAGGTCTATTTAGGCCCATGTTAGTTTTATCGAATTTTGCCCTTGGAGCAAAATTGAACAATGGGAATAATTGTACCTTGGAACCAAAGAGGGATTCATGGAAGAACTTGGAGGCCTAAAAACAAAAATTTTGCATTTTAAGAACATTCACAGTGTTATGAGAGTATTCAGGATCATCATGGGTTAGTTTTTCCCTTTCGGGGTTTTGAAAACTGAATTTTTGCATGATATGAATAATTTTATGTATCGACCCACTTCTAAATAATGAGGGCACATGTGGTCAAAATTAACTAATCACATTTAAAGGGGTCTTTTTTCATTTCATGATCTTCATGGTTCAAGCACATTCAGTGATATTCAAAATTTTATGGAGACAAATGTGAAAATAACTAATGGGGTTTTAAACCCAAATGACTCACCGAGAAGCTCGGTGAGCTAACTAACATGCTATGAAGATTTTTCTAAGGGTTATGCATTGAGTTGGTTTGGGGGAGGGATCATATCATGAGATTGATATGGTGTAGAAGGGACACATTTTTGGGAGCTCTGTGTCAAGTCTAGTGAGGTCGAGTGAATGAAGCTCACAAAGATTGTATGGATGGCTCAGTTGTTAGAGGTGAGATCTACCTCGAGCTCAAAGATCTTTTCACGTAAGCAAATTCGGACATCGATTTTATGCTCAACATGGTGGTGAGTGGTTTAGGCTGAGTCATTTGGTGATAATGGGTTCTTCATCCAAACATGAAGGGGGAAATGACCTCAAATTGGCCATGGGCATGCCGGAGAAAAGAAAGTAATGACTCAAAAATTATAGGCACATAGTCATGAAGGAAATTCATTAAGTCGAAGCATAGGTTGAAATCAAATGGCTCAGATTCACATAGGGATCTTGGGAACGTGTTGTGGTGATTAAGAAGGCTGAACATCATCTTAGCAAGTTCAAAGAAGACATTGGCGAGTTTGTAAAGACTAAGCTCTCTAAGTGGCTCGAGGGATTGATGGTCGAGCTCAATGCACCAAACGTGGGCCTGGTTGGATTAAACGGTGAATGTGTTTTGTATAAGCTCAAGACTCGACGTTAGATGACTTGATGTTGGGTCATTTTCTAAAATTGTGAGGAGCTTGCTTTGGGTTGGTTCGGTTAGGAAAAGCACGTGAGTTGATCGGTTAGGAGAGTCTCAATAGATAACTCGAGGGAACTCGGTGGTGAATTCGTAAAAGCATGACAAGTTGGTGGAAAAGTGGAGACTGTGAGCCATTGTGCCAAGTTAGAATGTTGGTAAAATGGCTCAGAAGTCTGGAGTCCCCATCTTAGGCCTGTGGGTTTTCGTGATAAGGAAGCCATGTCGTGGTGGCAAGATAGTCTTGGGGTTCTGAGACTTAAATTTCAAAGGGTGCGAGGATCGTGAGGAGCATTACCACGTGGGTATAATAATTTTCCATGCTAAGGGACAAGTTCTGTAAATTGATTATGAAACTAGAAGCCGAGTCAATGGACGAGTTACTCAGTGAAGTCATTAGTGATGTGGAACAAGTCGATGAAAATTCGGAGGAAATAAATAATGTTTATGTGCGGAGTCGAGTCACGAGATGATAGTGCAACAAGTGGTTCTACATGGTGATGGAAATACGAGGGAGGTTTAAGGTAACTCAAAGTCCACCTCGCATGAACTATGACCCATCACGAGGGAAGAATAATGGTCAAGTTACCCATCTGAAATCATCGAGCTCATGAAGTTGAGCAATGTGAGAGTTTGGTCACGGTGTTCAAGTACTCCATAGGAAATGTATTAGTAAGCCATGCATCGTGTAATTAATACCAAGTTAATGTAGAGTCCATAAAAGGATCTAGGTAGGGTCATGTGATGGTAAGTTGTGATGAGAGGCCGAGTTGATAGAAGGAACTCAATAAGGAAGACCAAATAAAGAGCTCATGAGTATAGTGGGCTGAGTTAACATAGCTCGGTCGAGATATATTGTCTCGAGGCTCTTGTGGAAAGAGGGATTTTCCGAGTTAATCACGGAATATGGAGTATCAAGCTTCTTGAGCTAATGAGGAGGACTCGAGTCGATGCCAAGCTTGCTGGACCCCGATAAGAAGAGGAAGAAATTTCATTTAGTGATACATTGTGGCGAGTCGAATGGGTATTACTTCATGCATAAGGAAAATTCGTTTGGAGGTAAGTCGAATTAAACAAGGGGTAAGCTCGACTAGACAAGAGGTCATGTAAGACGGGTCGAGAAGAGAATTTGTATGGGATGATTTTGGGGCACTAGACCATGGAGAGCTCGTCGAGTTAGTGAAAATGATGCATTCAATGTAGAAATAAAGAAGTTTGGAGTTCAAGCAAAATGAACACAAAATCGGTATGAGGACATGGGACTCAACGGATCTATGATGCAATGAGTTCTATGATCACTTTGATGAAGATTTTGTGATGTAGACAGTTTAGGAGGAGTGATAGAATAATAATCAATAGTGGGAACACATAATATTTAAATGTTTTGATTATTCTAAGCTCATGTGGTGAGCCGAGTTAAGAATGAGATTGGATTGCATGTTAGGTTTGGAATGTCGCAGTGGAGAAAGCATAAACATCGACCCATGTTTAATTGATGAGCTAGGTAGCGGGATTATAGCCCAAATTCAAGCCCGTGTATAGATGAAAAGGGCGTGAAGTTCACACAAAGGATTCCATCCTTGAGCTAAATCATTCACTTTGCGATTTTACAAATGGATTGAGCTCGTAGGGAGTAAAATACCAAGCCATCTCGTAGGCTCAAAGCATGGCCTCAACGGGAGGATTCGTGGGGGATTAGTAGGAAGATCTTGTAGAAGAGAGCTTAGATGTTGGATGAAAAAGACATGGAGAGTAGTCTGAGTTAGCATAACTCGTTTGATGTAATAAAAATAATGATGGAAGCTTCTCAAAGTGGTTCAACCAACTGTAATAAATGAACCATCATGTACCTTCAATTTAGGAATGTAATTATGACCTTTCCTCTCTCTCTCTCATATTCTTCTATAAATGTAAGTTGGAAGCTCATTCCAAGGGTTCCAACAGGTCAGATAGGTTGGAAAGTTAGACATCTTAGGCAAGTGCAATTTTTCAAGAGTCCTCTCTCTTCTGCAAGTTGTCCTTGTATGTTGAGAGAACTTTCAAGCCTCCTTTCAAGACTATAATGGAAACCATTGCCTCTTTTGAATGTATGATGCATTGTGCACATTATTGAAGTAATAAAAGTGTGTGTTTTGTGACTAATCTTGGTCCTTTCATCCTTCTATACTTCTTTGTGCCTTTTCTCATGCTTGTAGGTACACTATGTAAGTTCACATTTCTATTGTAGGTTCTTGGAGTTTTGTGCTTATCAAGTGGTGGAGTATTGCATGTAGTTGAGTTGTGGTGCTTGTTCACCCTTCTCAAGTTCATCCTTCTTCATTGGAAGACTGATAACTTTTTTGTCTGATCGAGTTTAACAAAGGGAACACATGCTTCCTAGTCTGTGGTATTTTGTACCCTCTCTAAGTTGTAGTAGGTGAAGTTGACTTGTGGTGCACACACCCTCTTCAAATTAACCCTTCTGAGTCTAGAAACACCCTTTATTTGGTGCATCACCATCCCTAGTATAGTTTCATTTATGCAAATCTCTTTCCCTAAAACCCATGAAAATGTTAGCATAGGACTAGATAACCATTTTATTACACTAGGAGTAGTACAACACTTAGTTTAGGAAGAGGAAGTTGGCCTTCTCGGAGGTTCACCTCGAGCCCAAGTCCCATAGCTTGAGAGGTGATCCCATGTGTCCCAATCACATTGAATGTCTTGTTCACATTGGCCATTCGGAGGGTGTAGTGATTTGGTGACAATATTTTTGGCACGCGGTGGGAAGAGTTGGTACTTCTCTTCTCACTTACACAAGTCAAAGTACTACAGTGACTCTATATCTCTGGATTCCAAATCTCAAGTGTGTTAACTTATGTGAAGAATTTAGACAAGAGCTTCTTCAAAGAAAGGAAATTATCAAGCATATCAAACTTTCCTTGTCTCCTCCAAAGAGAAGAAGAAGAGGCATTTCAACATCACCAGTTGCAGCTCTACCTTGTAGGGGTCATTCAACTCCTCCGTACGGAAGGTTTCCTCCACCAAGGAACAATCAACCTCTTGTTGCTATGGCACATGAAACCAAGTTTTTCCCCCTTTCAATGCAAGTAGTCCTCTTTTGTTGGCTCAACACGTGACCCTATACCTATTGTGGCACTCAAAATTTTACCCTTTTACAGGGGAAACTCACGTTACTCAGTGGAACATATTCTTGATGTAGCCAACATTTGTGCCATACATAATATCATGGAGGACAATGTTGTGGTTAGACTTCTTGCTACCTCTTTCAAGGGAAAAACACTTCAATGGTTTTGAGGGTTAAGTGTTGGCAGTATAACCACTTGGGATGAGTTAGGAGAAAATATTTGTAAATAGTTTGAAGACAAGAGTGATCACCTATCACTTTTGGAACAACTCACTACCATGAAGAGAGCTCCCCAAGAATACATGAGTGATTTCAACTTCGATTCCATAGGACCTGGAATAGGATTCTGGCACTCATAAAGCCTTCTCCACATAATGCATTCTTGTACTATTTGTGAGCCTTGAATAGTGATGTAGAAAGTTATGATCTAGTCCATGGGAGGGACTACATTACTGATGCCTACGACATTTGCCATAAGAGTGGAAAATTCCTTGATTCAGGATGGAAAGATAGCTCCATGACCACCAATGCCATTGTCTCGGATCTTACAAACAATCAGCCTATCATTGCTCCTATTCCAGCAGCCTCTAATCAACCAACTCAGTCTACCCTACCTCTTCAAATGATCTATTTGAAGTCAAGTCACTGCTGCAAACTTTTGGAAATGAGCTTGTTGCACTCAAGAGGCAACAATTTCAAACAATTTCAATCAATCATCCATATCAGCCACAAAATCAGTAGTATCAGGCTAACCATCCTCCTTTTCAAGGGAACAATCACCTCAAAATCAAGCTACAAATCAAGTTGTGAATGTTAGGCCTTTGAAATTTTAGAACCCTCTTGCTGCTAGCTCATCTAGAGCCATAGTACCTATCCAGAATAATCTAGTTCAAGACTACGAATGGTGTTATCCTTGTTCTCAACCCCACAATCAAAATATTTGTCCCAATGGAGTTCTTGGCTAGGCCCTTATGGTTCAAAGTGTATCTTCCCCTTCTGAGCTAATAGAAACACATCTACACAAGAAACAATAGATCAACCACAGGCACCTGAAGAAACCACTTTGCTAAACTGGCAAAAAAAGATTTTTTGTGGGTTGAATACAGATTCCTCATCAGTGGTGGAAAAAACACTCATTCAAGAAGAGAGAAATGGAACCTCAAACTTCCAAATCTGATCAAGCATCCACTTCACATAGCCTCAGACACAAGTGGTGGTTGATAAAGATGTGGGAAAGAAACCACCAGAAATACCTGTTAGCCAAGTTGTAAGGAAAGAAGGTTCTTCAGGCATCACGATACCCAACAAGCATTTTCTAAAAGGAGGATCCCAATGCCCAAAGAAGTGTCAGAAAATTTGGAGAAATTCCCTTCAGCATAGTAGAAAAGATGAAGAAAACCAACTTGAGCATTACTATGTGGGATGCACTCTCAATTCCTTCTCAAAGAAATTTGTTGTGAGAGGCTCTAAATAGTTTTGGTACAACGATGATCATCAGGTCATGGAGCAAAAACTGCTATGAGTTTGTGTCAACTAGAAGGGAAAATTATTCCTAAAGCAAAAAAACCACCACCATTCTATATTTCCTTGATCATTAGCAACCACCTGGTGCATAATTGCATGATCGATTCTAGTGCAGTAGCTCAGTCATGCCCAAACAAATTATAGATGTACTAGGCATACAATATGCACCGGTTGTAAGAGGAGTTGTTCAGCTGGATGGCACAACTATTAAGACTATTGGAGTTATCAAAGGACTTCAACTTACCATCCATGCATGCCCAAGTTTTTCATTCACCCAAGACATATCAGTCATTGATCTTCCTCCTCTCTTCGCCATCTACCTATCATGAGATTTCACTACCAAGATGGGTGGTTATCTATCAGCCGATTGGTCACATATGATTCTAGGACTCGATACTGGAACCAAAGTGACTATAAGGGTGGAACCAATCTGCCATAATCATGTAGAACCCTACACTACTAGTCTATAAATGGGAATTACACCATCGAGAGATCTGGAAGAAGAAGATGTTGATCATGAACCAACCACTCTTGTTGAAGAAGTCCCGATATTGTGCTAGATGAAGTAAGTGGAGATCATCAATATGATCCCTATGCTGATGTGTTGGAAGAAGAAGAAGTTGGTTTTCTACTTTTGGAAGAAACAAGATTGGGTACATATTGCATTCATGAAGAAGATACGATCATACCACAACTTGTCAAAACACCAAGTGATTTGGAAGGATTGTGGAAATTGTTCTTGATGGCTCAAGAAGTAAGAATGGATCTAGTGTTGGTGTTATGTTAATTTCTCTAGAGGGAGATAAGTACTTCTCATCTTTTGGTTGTAATTAGTTGCACTAACAATGTTGTTGAATATGAGGCCCTTGTGTAAGGAATTCAACTAGCCCAAAAGAAGGGAATCAAAGCCCTGACTATTTTTGGAGATAGTGAGTTAGTTGTTCATCAAGTGATCACACAAGTGCATCCAAAAATGATCTTTTAAGATCATATAAGAACTGAAGTCTGGGACTTGATTGAAGATTTGAAGCTTTTGGAATCCATGTGGTTCCTAGAAATCAAAATCAAGATGTTGATAGGCTTGCTACAATTGGCTCACAATATGACATACTGTTGATATCATGAAAGAAGGGAAGAAAATTTTTCAAAATGGTGGTTTGACCTGTAGTCCCTGATAATGTGAGTAGTTGGAAAGTGTTTGATAGTGACAAACAAATTGTCCTTTTCCTATAAGAAGAGGTGGAGTTTTTTTGCAAAAATCAAGATAAGTTGCAAGAAGTCATATGGTGATCAAATTATACAATTGAAAAAAAAAAACTACCAAAAGGCTTAGTCACTCTGGAATCCATTTTCAATTTAGATGATCAAGCCAAAAGACAAAATCTCTAACATGGTGGTCAAAGAAGAATATTTTGAGGAAGTCGAGGTAGCACATGAAAAGTTTCTAAAGATTGGAAAAGTGTGTACTTCTTCGAAGAGAAGAGAAAGAAGTTTTCATCAAACTTTTTCAAGAGTATCATGACATTTTTTTGATGGAGCTATAAAGACCTATGTGGTTTTGATCCAGTCTAGCACAACATACCATCAAACTGGATCCTAATGCCAAGCCAGTTTTAGAAACAGAGGCCAATTAATCCCAAAATTGAGCCACTAATGAGAAAGGAGCTAACCAAACTCATCGAGGCATGTATTATTTTTCCCATCAAGCACTCCTCTTGGGTAGCCAATCTGGTGCCCGTAAGGAAGAAGAATGGAGAGATTTGGTTGTGCGTAGATTTTAGGGATTTGAATCATGCCTCATTGAAAGACCATTATCCTCTTCCATCAATGGAGAAAATCCTTCAAATGGTGGCAGGAGCTCAAATATTTTCTTTTCTCGATGGATATTTGGGTTACAATCAAATTCTAGTCCAAAGAATCGACCAATTCAAAATGGCTTTCACTACCAAGTGGGGCACGTATGCCTACAAAAAAATGCCATTTGGATTGTCCAATGTTGGGGCTACTTTCCAAAGAGCCATGGACATGGCATTTAAAGGACTAATCAATGATATCATCTTGGTTTACCTTGATGACATAACTATATATTCTAAGCATGCAAGAAGATCACATCACACATCTAAGGAAGGTTTTCGAAGGTGTAGGGAATTTGGGGTTTCACTTAATCCCAAGAAGTGTATTTTTGTAGTGCATGAGGGAAAGTTGTTGGGGCATGTTGTTTCAAGTGGAAGGACTATCAATCGATCTAGCCAGGATTCATTTGATTATGTCCTTATCTCTCCCAAGTCATAAGAAGGGTCTCAGAGTTTTTTAGGAACCATAAATTTTGTGTGGAGATTCATCCCTCAATTTGTGACATTGGCTAAACCACTGACAACCATGTTGAAGAAAAACATGCCATTCTCATGGAAAAAGGAAGGATGAGAGAGCTTTGAAGCCATCAAAATGGAAATTTCTCAAGCTCCCATGCTAGTGAACCCCAGGTTTGATAAATACTTTATCCTTTATGCTTTTGTAGGTCAAGAGAGCATTTCAGGATCCTCACCCAACAAAATGATGATCTGATGGAGCAACCAATTGCTTTCTTCAGTCAATCCCTCAAAGACTATGAGCTCAAATACTCATTCGTTGAAAAAAAAGTCTTTGTGGTTATTTGAGCTTTGAAGAAATTCAAGCACATGTTGTCCAACAACAAAATTCATCTGATGGTGTCTCATCCAGGTGTCAAGGAATTTTTTTTTGAACAAAGAGATGAATGAAAAGTGTGTTGGATGGATCACGAAGGTGATGGAGTATGATGTGCATATCAAAGTTACCAAACTTGTCAGAGGTAAAGGTTTTGTGTCAACAACTTGCTGCAGACATGGAATCAAAAGGTGATGAGGATGTGATGCTCCTAAACATTGATGAGAGTGATGATCAAGTTGATTGGTTATCCAAAATGAAGAATTTCCTCTTCTCAGGAGTATATCCTATGAACATGGATAAAAATCAAAGATGGAATTTTCCATCTTCAATCTATTCCATATGTTTTGGTAGATAATGTTCTCTTTTGAAAAGGATTTGAATGGTGTTCTCCTTCGGTGCGTAGGACCGAGAACAGGTAAGTAAGATACTAGAAGAGTTTCATAATGGCCTATCTAGAGGACATTATTCTACATGAACAACTACTACCAAGATCATGTGAGTTAGTTACTATTGGCTGGATTTGTTCAAAGATGCCCATCTCTGGGTAAGGAAATGTAAGGAATGTGCCTTTTTCATGGGAAAGCAGAAGTTGGCAGCTCTTCCGCTGCATCAATTCAAGTGGATCAACCCTTTGTTCAATGGGGTTGGACTTCATCGAAGAATGATTAATCCTCCATCTAGTGATGATGGACATAAATGGGTCCTTACTGCAATAAATATTTTACTCGATGGACAGAGGTGGTAGCATTGAAAGAGAGAAATGAAAAGGTAGTTCTAGATTTCTTGGAAGGTATAATGACAAGGTTTGGTGTTCCTTTTATAGTCATTTCAGACAATGTGATGGATTTTCTTGGTATGAAGTTGAGTGAATGGGCTGTTAAAAATGGGGTCTACCTCAAGACTTCATCCAATTACTATCCACAAGGAAATGGATTGGTTGAGTCTAGTAACAAAAACCTCATAAGGATTATTAAGCGCATGATGGAAACTAACAAGAGGACTTGGCATACACAGCTTAAGACTACCTTATGGGAAGATCGGATCACACCTAAAAGGGCCATAGGAAATTCTCCTTTCATGCTTGTATATGGAAGAGAAGAAAAAAACTTCCACTCTCCTTGGAGTTACCTTCTTTGGAGTTAGCTCATCAACTTGAAGTTATGGAGAGTGATCCTCTTGATGAGTAAGGTTTTTGAACTCATGGAGTTAGAGGAAGTATGGAACAAGGCTATGAAGACTTTGGAGCAACATCAGGCTCAAGTTAAGAAATTTTTTTGAAAAAGGCATTTGACAGGCATTTTCAAGAGGGAGATTTAGTTCTCAAATGGGATGAAGACAAGGCCAAACCAGAAAGCATGCCAAGTTTGATGCTCTCTCTGGAGTGGGCCATACATCATCACGAGTTGCAAAGAGGTGAATTCATTTCATCTATCTAGGCTCAATGGAGAAGAACTTCCCATTCATGTGAATGGGATACATCTCAAAGCTTTTTTTTGAGAAGCATTCCACCCCCTGTATAATTTAGTTAGGTGTTTTCCTCCAAGTGCTTATGCACATTTTGTGTGTTGTTGTTTTTTGTTTTCCTTTTTTTGTTTTTGTGTTGTTCTTGCACATTGTTTCATCATTGGAAGGTTTTCAAGGAGAAGGAAGGTTCAAAGTTTCCATAAGAGTTTCATATTCCCAATCTTGCTTCATTCAAAATTTATTCATAGATGCCAAGCATTCAATCAGATTCAGTATACTTCATGCTTAGCATTCTAGGAGGTCCAAGATCGGAAATGCTCAAGGAGATTTTGGGATATCACAGAAGATCAAATCACTTTCAAGATTCCAATATTGACTCCATGCCCAATGGATGACTTAAGGCTACTGGAATCATGCTTAGTAGGAAATCATCCCGAGAGGTCACCAAAAATGTTATCCAATTTTTGCACATGGATGGAAAATTGGAATGGACAACTAATATGAAAATTATGACATTGGTCCTAAGGGCCCATTTCCAGTCATCATGGAGATAAAATTTGATTAAAATAATTAAAATTTAAATTAAATAAGAACATTCATTTAAGTGTTTAAGTGAAATTCAAGATCATCATCAAGTTAGTTTTTCCCTTTTTTTTTGAAAACTAAAGTTTTTGATGAAAATGAAGAATTGGCTAATGAAAACTAATAAGTATCAGACTTTAGATTAATGAAAGCTAATCATGGAAAAAGTGATTAAAATTAAAAGATAAAATGACATTTTGAGTTTATTTTATTTTTGAACATTCTTTCATAGGAAGAATTGAGTTCAAGAAAAATTAAATGAAAGAAATTGAAAATTTTAAAGGAGAAAATTTGAAAATATCTAATTAGGTGAGCTCAAACTCGAAATATGACTCATCAGGAGCTGATGAGTCATGCTAGAAGAGTTCATGAAATCAAGTGAATAGAATGACTGGATAAAAGGAGTATGAAAGAGAAAGATGGTTTGGATTGAGGAAATAGTGAATCTTGAATGATGATGAATTGGTGTAAATGGAGAAATGATGAGCAATTCAAGTGAGTGGATCTAAGGTCAATAAAGTTGTAAAAGTGAGCTGAGTCAAATAAATTCAATGAAAGTCAAATGAATGAGTCATGATGAGATCACGAAATGAGAGGTGAGTCTTGACCAAGATGAAGAGTTCAAATATAGAAATGATGTCAAATTGAAGTTAAGCAAAAATAAGAGATGTGACAAGTTTATGTTCAAGATGAGTGAGTGATTGGTTTGAATCAGGTCACTCTAGGGTGATGAAATGGGTTCATCATTTGAAAGACAATGAAGATGAAAAATGAATGAGCAAGTGAGAGGAATTTAAAATGGATCATAAGGAAGTTGAGAAAATGAAAAAGATTGAAATTTAAGATGGATTGAGTTTGAAATCAAGTTGATGGAAAATGAAACCAATTGAGCTCGAGGATTTCTCAGATTGATGATTATGGATGAGAATGAGATCATGATTCAATGGTGATTGGATCATGAGTTGAAGTGAGTGATTAGATTAAGATGAGCATCATGAAGAGATCAGAGTTGATAAGTCAATGAAAGATGAGATAAAGTGGCTCGAGGGATTAAAATTGATCATCAATCTAACAATAGAGATGTAAGTGGACCTATGATTGATTGGTGAATGTTGAGCTAAATATGAAAAAGTAAGAGACAGATGGATTCAGATGAATTGATTTTGGGTGAAAATAACATGATGAGGAATTGAGTCATTTGATTAAGTGAAAAGATTGAAAGATCATTGAGAAGTGAGCGAGTTGAGTCAGAAGATTGGCAATCAATGGATAAGTGAGTGAAAAAATAAGTGGTGAAATTCATGAAAGAAAAGAACAACGAGTTGGTTGAAAAAAGATTGAATTGAGAACATTTAAGGTTTAAGTGAATTTTTGTTAAAATGTTGGAAAATGGCTCAGAAGATCTAGAGTCCTGAATCTGATGGAAAATCATGATGGTAATTTCATGAGATGGGAATTCAGTGAATGGCAAGCCAAGTCATTTCAAGGATTCCAAATTTAAAATTGGTGAGATGATCAGGAAGATGGATCATCAGGAGAATTACCATGTGATGGAAATAATTTTGCATGTTAAAGGGACAAGTTCCAAATGAATGGATGTGGAAAGCATGATGAAGATGTTGAAAGATGCAGGAGCTTTAAGTCATGTGATCATGAGTTTGGAGATGTGGAAGTCAACATGAAAATGTCATGAGAGAGGAAATAATTCAAATATGGAAGTCAGGAATTCGAGATGATAGTGAAAAAGAGTGATTTTGATCATGAGTGGATGAGCATTGATGGAAAATAAGATGGAGATTGAGGTAACTTAGATGGTTCAAGAATCAGAATTGAGTGAACTATGACCCATGAGTCAAATGAAGAATAAGTGGATGAGTTACCCATAGAGTGAGAGATTGAGCTGAATTGAATGAATTGAGTGAGAAATCATGAGAGATTGATGACTTGAGATGAGATCAGCCAATGAAGAATCCAAGAAATGTCTAATGAGTAAGCCATGAATCAGAATGAATGTCATGAAGTCATGAAATGAGATTAGAGTCGAAAAAATGAGCTGGAGTAGAATGATGTGAATGGTAAGTCAAGTTGAGTGCGAGTTGAATGGGATCATGATAAAGGTTGAAAGTGAGGAAGAAAGAGTTGATCATGAAGCTCAGCTCAAAGAGTAGAAGCTTGATATTGATGAGAATGAGGCATCAGAGAGAGAAGGATCAAGTCAAGTGAATGCCAATGAACTCATGGAGATTGATGTGAGTTGAATCAAGATGATTCAAATGGAGTATCATGAAAGATGGAGATGATGATAAGATGGATGATGAAATTGCAAATCAAGGTTGATGCTCAATGAGAAATGATGATGATGATCAATGATAATTCAAATGAGGAAGATTGATATGAATGAGTTCAGAGCCATAGAGATTATATGATCATGAATAGATTCGAAATGTTGAGAAAAGCAAGAGAAATGGATGAATTGAAAAGTAATCGAAGCTCATAGGTGAAGATGATGAAAGTAAGTTGACTGAGGGTAGAGAAATAAATGAATAGATCTGGATTAAGCTCAAGATGATGAAGAGATTGATAAATGAGCTGAGAGTGAATGAATTGAGAATGAAATTCGAGAGATGATTGCATAATGAAGAATGATGCATGAAATGAAGAAGCTTAAAATGTGAGAATGAAGCCATTCAAGAAATTGAGATGATGTCATGATGGAAAGATCGAAGAATCATGAGAATTATGATCACTTGATGATGAGTTGAGTTCAATATTTAGATGTAGATGAGTTGAGATGGAATGATCATGAAATGATGAATGAATGATGGAAAATGAGATGGGAAAGCATAAGAATGAAGATTATGATGTTTGAGAGATGAGATTTAGATCATTAATAATGATATCAAATGAGTTAAGAGCAAGCTTGGATCAATGAATGTTCCCATTTGAATGTCATAGAATGAGAAAGCATAAGCATGATTGAAAATAAGATGAGATAGAGTAGTAAGGATTATAGTTGATTCAAATTCAAGTGATATGGATGAAAAGGGCATGAAGTTCATGAGTGAAAGAGTTGATGAAGATGAATCATCATTCAAAGAAAGTGACAATGAAAGGTTTGATGAATCAATGGGAAATAAAATGAGCTCAAGTGAGAAACATGATCATAGATGAGCTGAAAAGTCATGGCTAAAGATGGTTCAAAGTGAAAGGATGAGGCTGATGAGCAATGATTGAGAGGAGGTGATGAGATGAGATCTCAATGATGAGGATGGAGAATTGATAAGCATAGATTGAAGATGATAGGCGAAGTTAGATGGAATATCATCATGAGAGATGAATGGAAGAAGTTGATGAGATGAGAGTGATAAGGTGAAGACATCATTGAACTTGGTTGATGCAAATGAAATGACAGAGTCAATCATGAGAGAATTGAATCAATCATGAAAATTGAAGATAATTTCCCAAGTGAGCTTTGGTGGATGAAAGCTCAATGATCAAATCTGAGATGGGATGAGATTGGTGAATGGTGATGTGATGTGATGAGGAGTTGAGGATGGACTTCAAAGTTGAATGGAGTTGATAAATGAGTGAATCAGTAAGAGGATCTCTGATGGTGGAGTTGGAGCTGATCATGAGTTGGAGATGTCAGCAATGGAGGACTCATAAGTGAGATGAGATGGAGAGAGGAGCTCGAGCTGACTGACTGGTGAGTTGGCTCGGTGAGCCAACCTTTGAGTTGGCTATTTTTGACCTTTTCTCATGACCCCCCCCCTCAAGTCAAGTCAAACTAGTCAAATGGGGGTCCCCACCATTATTTTTAATTAAATTAATATTTTTATTTAAATATTTTAATAATAATATTTATTATTATTATTAAAATATTTTTTTAAATATTCTTTTAATTAATTGAGAAGATTAGGTCAACAGGCATTAATGACACATGATGGAAGCTTCTCAAAGTGGTTCAACCAACTGTAATAAATGAACATCATGTGCCTTCAATTTAGGAATGTAATTATGACTTTTCCTCTTCTCTCTCACATATTCTTCTATAAATGTAAGTTGGAAGCTCATTCCAAAGGGTTCCAACAAGTAGATAGGTTGGAAAGTTAGACATCTTAGGCAAGTGCAAATTTTTCAAGAGTCCTCTCTCTTCTGCAAGTTGTCCTTGTATGTTGAGGGAACTTTCAAGCCTCCTTTTCAAGACTGTAATGGAAACCATTGCCTCTTTGAATGTATGATGCATTGTGCATGTTATTGAAGTAATAAAAGTGTGTGTTTTGTGACTAATCTTGGTCCTTTCATCCTTCTATACTTCTTTGTGCCTTTTCTCATGCTTGTAGGTACATTGTGCAAGTTCAAGTTTCTATTGTAGGTTCTTGGAGTTTTGTGCTTATCAAGTGGTGGAGTATTGCATGTAGTTGAGTTGTGGTGCTTGTTCACCCTTCTCAAGTTCATCCTTCTTCACTGGAAGACTGATAACTTGTTTTTTCGATCAAGTTTAACAAAGGGAACACATGCTTCTAGTTCTATGGTATTTTGTACCCTCTCTAAGTTGCAGTAGGTGAAGTTGACTTGTGGTGCACACACCCTCTTCAAATTAACCCTTCTGAGTCTGGAAACACCCTTTATTTGGTGCATCACCATCCCTAGTATAGTTTCATTTCTACAAATCTCTTTCCCTAAAACCCATGAAAATGTTAGCATATTTATTCACTAGTGAGATTTGAATAAATTTTTGACCACCAAGTGGGACACACTTATATGATTTGAAAAACTAGCAACAAAGGTGTGCTATTATGAGCACATAGTGACATCTAGACTGCCATGAGTGTGGAGATACACAACGTATAAAATAGAGAAATGGTGAGTAGGGGGCGTAACATGGTGATGCCATCTGGGAGAACAACTAGTGTGGCACAACCGCGGAAAGATCCATGCCCTAATGGAGGAGATGCGGGTTAGAGATGTGTAGAAACCTACCCCGGTGGGGCAAGATTTGAGATTATTAGATGTACAATTCATAGATTTTGATGATATATCAGCTTTGAGACAGGGCCCTTAGTGTCCTATTACAAATATATGGATGTATTTGGATGATATATATATATATATATATATATATATATATATATATATATATATATGATTTTGTGTTTCATGTGTTGATTTATGGCCTTGATTATGTTCTTGTTAGATTGAGATAGTATATTATGGATTTGATTATGTTGATGTTAGATTTATATGGTGGTTTATGGATTTTATTAAATTTTGATGTTGTAATTTAGATGGTTTTGAAATTAGAATAGAATATGGACTTGGTAGATGTGATGTGATGACATGATGCATATATAGATGATAAATAGATGTGATGGAAATGGATAGATATATTTTAGACATGATTATGATATAGATAATGGATACAAATAATGTGATGGGTTTAGACATGTGTTAGATATAGATGATATATGACATATACACGTGTGAGATGGATTTATAAATGTATATGTAGTATGTTAATGATTTAGAGTGGTGATAGGAGTATATCAGATGTGAAAGAATGGATGCAACTTGATAGAAGGTGATGAAAAGAGATGAATGAAACTCCATAATAGCAAATAGCACATGAAGAATCAATGCTTCGAAATGGATTGGAGGTAAACAAGAAGAGGATCCAATCAAGGCAATGCACATACAACTAATAGCAGGTGTTAACACATAACCATCGATAGTTAGTTATCCCAAGGGTCATGAGGGAAAGTATGGAAAGTATACTTATGGACCTAATGTTGACATGAAAAAGGTTTTAGATGTAACTTGTATATGGGAAAATAGGTTCTCTTTAGGTGGGTGTCCCTAGGTCTATCACATAGTTTTGAGCAAGTATGGTGCAAAATGAATAATGTGGGAAGTTTTTTGTGAGAAAGAAAGATGATCAATGCAAGAATCTTTCTTAGGATGCTCACTTTAAAATTTATTCTTTTTCTTTTGAATATATATAAGTCTAATCAATACGAGAAGCATCAGGTGCCATGATATGAGATCATAACCATCCTTTGAGGGAATGGTCTACATTTTGCTTTTTCTTTTTGGCTTTGGATTTTAGATTTTTGTTGATGGCGGGATAAAATATGCAAGATAAGCTATCCGTCGAGAAATAAATATATTTCTTTAAATATTTTTATTTATGAACAACTTTCCTTTGATAGAGTAATATGTTTTCTTTTGAGTAAGATATATTTTAAGATGAACATCAATATTTTGTTTTATAGAAGAGCTAGGGATAACTAGGTAGACCACTTAGGAGGGGACAAAGAATGTACAAGTGATACTGTGTGTGGACACTTATCATGGTTCTAGTAGGTAAATAATAAGGTGATGGATTTAATGATTAATGGGTTCCCACCTAGAAGAAGGAACTTGTCCTTAAGAAATATGTTATGAGTAGAGATGTGGTGCCCATATTCAAGGTCATAGATAGGAAAGTGATAGTAGACCATACAATTATAAATCATTATGATGAAAGATGGAAGAGGAAAATTATGGATGTATGACCACTAAGTTCACATTGGTAGATATATCAACAATAGAAAGGCCACAAGTGAAATGCATTAAGAGGTTTTGTTTTTAGTTTACCATCAAGAGAAGCCAAATGATAGGCTCTAGACCCATACTTATGTCGTGATAATATAAGGTCCATCCAAATCGAGTTGGGAGAAAATTTTCCACGTTGGATCCTTTCTAGAGTAGTAACATTCTTATTTTCTTTAAGTATAAGGTCACAAATGTTAAATTCAAACTACTTGAGGTGTTTTTTATAAGCACATTTGATATGATCTTGGTAGACATGATGATGTTCAAGAGTGAGAAGGTGATGCTCATCTAACAATCCAAGTTGTGCTAGACGTGCTTGGTGATAATCTTCATCAGAGATGAAGTTTTGAAGAGAAACATGTAAGGATGGGATTTGGAATTCAAGAGGAATGGAAGCCTCAGAGGCATAGATGAGAGAGAAAGGAGTAGCACTGTAGAGGTGTGAATGCTAGTCTAGTAAGCCCAAAGAGAGAAAGGGATACAAAGATGCCAATTATGACCCGATTTATCAATAGTCTTGGCAATGATATTGCGAAAGAGTTTTATTATTTGCTTCGGATTGACCATTAGCTTGAGGATAGTATTGAGAGGAGAAGATAAGATTAATATTGAAAGAATCACAAAGCTTCTTGAGATATTTTTTTGAAGGACTTTCCATTTTCCGTGATGATTTTGTGGGGAACGTCAAAGTGGAAAATGATATGTTGATATATGAAATTAACGATCTAATTAGCTTTAGTTGATGCGAGTGGAATGGATTCCACCCATTTGGTGAAGTACTCAGTAGTATTAATGATGTAATGATGGTGTTGAGAATAACACAGTTGATGAGTCCAATGAGGTCGATTCCCCACTACAAAAAAGGCCAAATATCTTTGAGTTGGATGCAAGGATTGACTAGGAGTGTGGATAATATTGAAATGTTATTGGCATTTGATGCATTTCTTAATTTACTCACAAAAATCTTGATTGAGAAATGGCCAATAATAACCCATGCAAATGCGTATTTGACGACATCCAAACCACTGAAATGTCCACCATAGATACCGTCATGGACTTCTTGGATAGCTTGAGTGGATTCATGGGACTTAAGGAAAAAATAAATATTCCATCAAAGCCATACTTGTAGAGGATGCTGCCAAAAATGACATAACGGTTAGCACATTGAAAAAATGACCTCCTACTATTTTTGGATAGGTCAGAGGGGATGATGGATTGGGAAAGATATTTAAATATTTGAGAATACGATAGATCCGATATATTAGTGTTAACATGATTGACATGAGGAAGCTCATGGACATGAGATGGCTGATCAAGATGATGAACAACAACAAAAAGCTTAGATTCCTTTATTTCCCATGGGATGAGAAATGCAAGAGACACCATGGTGATTGAAAAATCATTAGATGATCAAGGGAGGGCTTAGATAATATAGAAGTCGGAGGCTTCGAGAAGGAAATCAACAATATCCTTATATTTATAAAGGACTTCATTTTTACATTTATAGATGTCTTTGAATTGATTGATGATAAGATAAGAATCACCATAGATATCAAGGATTTGGATGCCAAGCATGATAGTAATTTCAAGACCCAAGATGAGGGCCTCATACTCAGCCATGTTATTAGTGAATTTGAAATTGATTTTATAAGCGATGGGGATAGGAGTGTCCTAAGGAGGAATAATAATGATTTCAATGTCTCCCCCTTGCTAACACTTAGATCCATTGAAAAAAGTGTAATTTTGAGGAGAGGATTCATGATCGATAGTATTGATAGATTCATCTAGAAATTACTTGTGAGGAAGATGATTATAAGGAAAGGGGGTTTCAGCTAGTTGATCAACAATAGCTTGGCCCTTGATTGATTTCTTAGATATGAACTCTAGGTAAAACTCAGTCATGATCATGATCCATTGCGTTTATGCGATCACTATGATAAGGCTTAGAATACATGGTCTTAAGAAGATGTAAGATGGTGAAAACATAGATCTTATGATTGAGAAGATAATGGAGAAACTTGGAGGTAGCAAAGAAAATAGTGCAACATAACTTTTCCTCTTGAGTGTAATGATTCTCATACTCATGTAGATTGAAAATGATGTAATAAATGTCCTACCCCTACCCCTAGTCATTGCGATGCAACAACATGGTACCAAAATCATGATCGTGGAAGAGATGTAGAGATAGAAAAGCTCCCCGTGTCTACAGGGGTGTAATCATAGGAGGAGATAAAAGATATTGTTTGATATATTCAAAGGATTTTTGGAAATTATCATCCCACTTTAATTTTATGTCTTTACAAATAATATGGTGAAAAGGTTGACAATGGTAAAAATTTGTGAGATGAAATGAAAAATTGATTGAAGTTAGACCTAGAGACGGCAAATCTACTTTAGATTAGAAGGATGTGGAATATGAAGGATGTATTTTATTTTGGTGGGGTAAACTTCAATAACCCTAATAGAAATGATAAAGCAAGGAGTTTTCTAGTCAGCACTCCAAGGACACACTTGGTTGGGTTGGGATGAAGGAAGAAATAGATAAGGTTCTCGAAAAGGACTTCAAAGACATAAATGTGATCACATTGATGCTTAGATTTTCCCAAGAGATCATCAACGTAGTCCTCTATAATCTTATGGATGAGATCATGGAAGATGTAAGTCATGGCTTACTTGATAGGTGGCGTTGGCATTTTTATAAGTGAAGGGCATGACACGGTAGAATAAATTCCCCTAAGGAGTGGTGAAAGAGGTCTTATGTTGGTTCTCTAGTATGATAAGGATATGATTATACCTAGAGAATCTGTCCATAAGATAAAACATCTCATGGCCCATGGTAAGGTCCATGAGTTGATCGATGTTGGGAAGAGGAAAATCATCTTTAGGAAAAGTGAGGTTGAAATCTCGAAATTCAATGCAAATGTGAAGCTTGCGAGAAGGATTTGGCAATGGGAATGATGTTATAAACCCATTATAGATAATCGATAGGGATGATGAAATTTGTAGAAAGAAGGTGTTGCAAATCCTCTTTGCAAAGGAGGGAAACTTGAGGGTGAATGTGGAGAAGATTTTACTTAACTTGCTTAGTATTAGGGAAGGTAAAAATATTATGTACAAAGATGGAAGGATCAAGGTCCGACATGTCGAAGTATGACCATGCAAAGTCTTGGCTATGTCTTGAAAGGAATGTGGTGAAAGATTCAAGCTCATGTGGATCAAGGGATTGACCCACTTTGAGGATGTGAGGCTCTTGCAAAGTCCTAATGTTGATGTCGATAGTGGATTTGTTAAGAAGGGTGGATGTTTCAGGTGGTAATGCCTTATGAAGATAGGAATATTCTACCCCATGTGAGAAAGTATGGATTCATCATTAGTGCATTAAAGAATGTCAATGGTAAGGGAATCTTCCTCTACCATATCAAGAAATTGAAGGGGAAGGGACCTAGTCTCACTTCCACACTAATATGTTAGTGGTCCCAAAGTAATGGTGGATACTAAAAAAAGTGAGAGGATATGGACACAGTGTCATCCGTATCCATAGCCTTATGGGATGGAGAAGATGGAGGGTCGATGTCCATGAGATCTAAAGATGGTGGGAGAGGGTCACTAGATTGTTCGTTAAAACCCAATCCAAACTTTTCATGTGGTTTGCAATAATTTTCAATGACAAGATCATGCATTCCTTATTCATAATTCCCCATTCCCAATTCTTTCTATGTGAAATGATGGAGATAAGTGTAGGAAAATGATTTTGGTAAAGAAAGTTGAAGCCATTGGTATATAGCTTCATGTGTAGTTGAAGATCAATGTGATAGGAAGGGGTGATCGATACCACCAAGGATGAAATTAGTGTGAAGATGAGATGGACCAAATGGAATGATATTCCCAATATTAGGTTGATACATTTGAGATTTATTGGGTCTATCAAGTCTATAAGGTGTGAGAAGAGTGTTGAGCGTGAAAAGATGATAATCCCCATATGAGAGTCAATCCATCACTTTGTCTAAGGAGTCATCATTGAGAAATTTACATGTGAAGATAGATGAGCTTGTGGATCCTTCAGAAGAATATTATTTGGGGAGAAGCACATTGTTAGGTTGATAAGTCATGTGACATTCTTTGAATGGAGGAGTTTTGGGGAGATTTATAATTTCCCCTCATGCTCATATTTGATGCATCGATGAAGGGTGGAAGGAATGAAATGCATGACACAGATCCATGGTTGTCAAAGTAGGACCTTCTATTGGAAATCCCCTTCGAAATATAGAAGACTTCATGAGGATTTTTTCACCAACACAGATAGGAAGGATAACCATGCCCAAAGTGGGGGAGACAACATCATTGAATGTGCAAAGAATAGTAGGTGATTGAGAAACAATAAAATTAGGGAGCTTGAGCTAATCAAAAGTGTGAGATGAGATAATGTTTATACTATATCCATTGTCTATCGTTGAATTAAGAATGAATGTATCATTTATACGCATAGTGATGAAAAGTGGAAGGTTGTGTTATTTAGGTGATATGTATGGAATTTTGGTGTTGTCAAAGGATATAGAGGTGGAAGCAGAAAGTTATCTAATGAGAGCTGCAAAATTTTGAGCCTCATCGCTAGGAGTAGGGATATGTTTGAGACATTTAATGAGAGATTGTCTATGGTCTAGGGAGATTTGGATGAGATCATAGAAAGACATATTAACCGGGATCTGATGAAGTTGTTTCATAACACTCTATTTAATACCTTTAGGCCGAGGGGTGGATAATATGGACACTTTGGATTTTGATAAATAAGGAGGTGGATTAGGCTCAAGCTAGGGGGTGGTGACAACAATTTTAGATTTTGATTGAGTATGTGATTCAAAATCGTAGGGGTGAGAATGGGTCGTAATCTAAAAACATTAATAAAGAGAGGAGGAAAATCTTTGAGAGGGGTCATGGTTGGAGGAGGGATGGTGAAAAAAATATTGGACGAATGATGAGAATTAGAGATCTTGGTGGATAAAGAAGTGAGATTGATTAATGGGAAAGGGGTTCCACTTCAATGAGAAGATCATCCTCATCGATAAGATTATGAATAATAGTTTAGAGGGATTTACAATGTTTGGTATCATGTCCTAATGCATGATGATATGCAAAAATAATATTAGAATCGAACCATGAAGCTCTTGGGCCATGTGGGTCAAAAGGTTTTATAGGGGAAGGTTGATTACTGATTCTTGAAGTAGGAATTGAAATATTTCTATGTAAGAACCGATGGGGGTGGTTGGAGAAGAGTTTATAGATGGAATGGTTTTGAGAATGGTTGATAAAAGTAAGATGGATGGTTTGCTTCAGTGAGGATCTATGGGGGCCTTTGATTTTTTCTTAGAAGAAGAAGAAGGTAGTTGTGTCTTGGTTTTAGCTTTGATGATTGGTGACTTGGATGGATTGGATTTGGATTTGATCATTGGGGATGTGGATTATTTTTAAGGGAGATCAATTTTTGGATGAATATATTGTGTTTTCTTGAATTTATTGATAACGAGAGTCTTGATCACAGGGCTTAGCCCTAATATGGATGGTGATGCTCCTAAGAGTGATGATGTGACATTATATTGTTTAGGAGGGTTAGTCTTGGGAGGAGGGAGCTCAAAACTTTTGTGTGGGTGCGTGAGGGATTTTTGGATGGGCATGCCAAGGTTTTTAGACTTTGGTTGTGAGGATTTACCTTTGGCAGGAATGATGATGTTTTGAACCGGAGGATCTATAGAGGTAGAACCAGGAAATGTAAATTGTGTTGTAAAGGTGGATATTGAAGATGGAAGTGGTTTTGTATGATGCCCTTGAAAATATCTAAAGGGGTTGTAGATTGTATAGGTTTAGGATTCATTGGTGTAGGAATGATTGGACTTGTAGGTGGGGTGAGAGTATCATTTGTAGTTATATTAAGTGGGGTTTCTACGTAGTAGATGTTTCAAGAGATGGTATGGATGTGGATATAGATTCAGATGTTGATGTGGGTATGGTCATAATAGTAGATGTGATTGATGTAGAAGTGGGTGTGGATGTAGGAATGTGTGATGACAACATTAATATAGGTAAATAAATAGATGTGATAGATGAGGATGTGGTAGATATGGATGAGGAAATGGGTATAATAAAGATTGATGTGGATGTGGTATTTGTGGAGATAATTGATGTTGATATAATAGGTGTAGATCTTGATTAAATTATAGGTGTGGGAGAAGAGTCTAAAATCAACGTGGGTGTAAGGAATGAAGAAATGATGGGCACATGTGATGGTGTCCGTAGTCATTTTTAAGCCCTTCTCAAAGAACAAGGAAATCCCATGCACGTCGGCCTATCCCATTATGGGAACTCACTTGAGGCACGCGTGGGAACCAATTCCCTCTTTAGCGAGTTATATGAGAATGCCTTACGATAGAAAATTAAGTGAACAAATTGGAAAGGAACCATACATTCATCTTAGAGCTCAGAATGGATTCTAGACCAATGTGTTCATTCATATAAGGAAAGCATTATAAAACATAGATTTGAATCATAATAGAAATGAAATTCTGCTCTAGGCTCCCTTAGAAACTCAAACTCAATGATCTTTGGGAAAGAATACATTGAAATGGCATATTCCAAAGTATAAGTAGTCATCACCCTCTTCCACCGGTGATCAATAAGCACGTGTCCACATCATATCTCGCATCCTGCAGCCTCGATAGTCATCTTGGGTCCACACGTGTGATCTAAAGAACCAAACTTGATCTAGATGCGTATCTTTGAGAGCCATTCATATAGCTCTCTGGGAAGAAGAAAAAAATAGTGTCTCATACAACTCATTTTATAGGTTCTCTTCCACCCATCCACGTGTACTAAACTCGGGACTAGTGTTTAATATTTGAGAAAACTCATCCTCCATGATCTTGAACCACGTTTCAACACTTTCTAAAGTCATACATTCTATCATTACTCATCACAAAGAAAAAAATTATGCCATCTCTCAGCATAACTTTAAAAAGAGGTCTGAAATGAAACCAAGATGTAGTCATTTTTAATCCCCTTCTCAAAGAACATGGAAATCCCATGCACGTCGGCCTATTGCCCGGTGGTGTTGGGCACTCACCCGAGGCACCCGTGGGTGGCGAGTCCCTCCTTTATGTGATTTTTGTGAGAATTCTTACTTACTTACGAGAAACTTAAGTGAACAGATTGGAAAGGAACCATACATTCATCTTCAAGTTCATAACAAATTCTAGACCAATGTGTTCATTCATATAAGGAAAACATTATAGAACATAGATCTAAATCATAACTGAAAATAAATGCATAGGGGTTTACACCCACTCATATTAAATATACATATAACCATGTAGTAGAACTAGAACCACACATATATTCATATTAAGCATGTTTATAACCACATTACAATAACTCAGGAAATCACATATTCATATGATAATGCAAATCAATGTCATGCATCAGAACTAGACTTAGGCCCTTCATAGTACAAAGAAAACTGTTCAAACCCATCCCCTTAGTATAATGTACTCATATAGATCCTCTAAACCCAACCCTTAGAGCTTTCACGGTATTCCTACATGGATTCACCTCTTTCTACTTCTCTCTTCTATATGCTTTTCTCGGTAGGTGCTTGTATTTATAGCCTTTCTCAAAAATTTTAAGCCTTCGCAGGAGTTGTAGATCCATTGCCAATAATTTAAGGTGGTCCTCCATGGGAGCATGCTTCTTCAGGCTCGAGCTCTCCACTCTTTGCAATGATGGCCTTATATAATCTTCCATCACAAGGTATATTCCTTTTGTGGGTTTCAAGCTATCAAGATGGCACCTTATCCATTCCACATGCACAGTCGGGTCACGCTCTTCTCGTGTTCATGTCGATATGCCAAATATCGCTAAGTCCCAAATATTTTCTTTACCTTGCACACCCACGTGCCTTCTTGTACTTAGCCAATATTTTAGGGGCCCAACATTATCCCACACTATGCCTATTCTCCATCCACAGGAACATTTTCTCAAAGAATAAAGAATGAATGTTCCTTGAATGGTTTAGGGAAAGAATAAAGGAATGAAGAATTTTGGGGAAGAGAGAAAGAATGAGGAACTATGATTATTTCTATAAGAGGAGAGGGAAATTTTTTGTTAGGTCTTCTTCCAACTTATTATAGGTATCGACCTCACTTTGTGCCTGGTGACAAAAGTCACCGAATAGGGCTCTAACCACTTCAAATCTTAGCCCTTCCCCTTAGGTATTCATTGTTTCCATGATCCCCTCCAATTTTTTTCCCAAATCCTCGAGTGTGTCCATCCTACGAGTGATCGGGGATAAAACTTATTTATTCGAGTTCTTAATTGAGCCCTGTAAGGTCTCAATAGCCTCTGACTTCTTCTCAACCTCGGCTAGAATTTTGTCACATTCCACTCTATTCCCCTTGTTTTTATCCTAGAATTCCTTGAGCTCCGCTTCATGGGTGGTGACCAAAATGCTCGTCACTCTATCTCTATCGGTGTAGTTATCATAGGGGCCTCGGTGACTTGAATGAAGGATTTCACATCGCGAGGACTTTATTTTACTTAGGCCATAATGGCCATAACCTTAATCTTGTCCTCCTTTTCTTTGTGCTCGGATGCCTCCTTTGTAGACTCAAGGCCAAGGATCATCTTTCCATTGTGAGGACGTGGGTCAAGTCCTCTAGGCATTCTAGGTGGATCCATACTTCTGTGTAGGTGGCATTAGATCTAGATGCTTCAAGAAAATGGCATATGTGATCATCTCTGCTTTCTTATAGACTTCACACACCCTTTCTTTCTCTTCTTTTAATTCACACCTTAGCTTTGTTCACCTTTGTAAGTTCCTCATGTTTTAAATCCTTCATTATTTTCTCTAGCTCCTCTTCCTTCTTCTCCAGCTCTGCCTCTAGAAACTTCACTCTGTCATTTCTCCCAAAGAGTCTGGCTTCCACTTCTACCAAAACTTTGTTTAGCGCATTACAAATTTATTCGTCTGATAGCCGCTAAGCGTTTACCAAGGGGTTATCACCTTTTGACTCTGGTACCTTCATTATTGCCCCTTGGCTTACTTTAAATTATGGTTTGTTGATGTGGGACTGAAATACCCAAGAAAGCATTTTCCTTGTTTAAGGATATGCACCTTCCTCATCAAATGATTTCATAGCCAAGAGTTTCTTCATTGGCATGGTGCTTTGAAAATGTGTGTACAACACCTTGTTTGGATCATCAATATAGCCCATCCTCACGAAACTGTGAAATCTCTACACTTCTTCTCCATGTGCATGTGGCCTTAAGAAAGATCACAACCAAATTGGGATCCTCTTCCATGCTTCCATATTCCTTTTCTACGATTTCCTCCTCTATTTCCTTCCTCAGTAGGTCTGCATTGTGCTCCATCTCCTACTCTACTAGGTCTTCAATGATCTTGGCTACTTCCTTCTCCATGGCCTCATTTATTTGTTCCTTAGTGAGGCTTGGGGTCCTTTGTTCTTTTGTGACTTCCTCACTTATCCCCATGTCCTGAGTATCTTCTTCTTCCTTGTTATCCTCCCTCCTGGAAAAGATATATTCATTTTCTTCTTCCTCTCCTTCCTCCTCCGAGTCATGAACCTCATAGATAGGATGGTCCTCACCTTCTAGTTCATCTTCTTCATCATCATCTCTCTCGCCTCTATACCTCTTCAAACTCTCGTGTCTTGTGAGTCATTTTTCTCTGTCACCTTCTTCTTCTTCCTGGTATGAGATTCTTCTTCCTTCTCCTCCTCCTCTGGTGACTTCTCCTAGGTGAAGGTTCTTTACACTCTGGCACTTCTTCCTCTGGAGTCTTTGCCTTCATCGGGGACTTCTTTCTCCACGTGTAAGTACTAGGTTTAACGCTTGTCTCCAGAGTGCTTACCACTTACATAGCTTGAACACTTGGTGCTTTCTGCACCTCTTCTCTATCCCTCTTCTTTGGCATGGGATTCTATCTATCTGTGGGGTCGTCAGGGATGGATACATCATCTTCTAAGTACATTTCCATCTCATTTTTTGGCCTGATATGAAGATATATTCTTGTTGCAACCCTTCCAACGATTAGAAAAGTCACTAGTTTCATCATCTGTATCTTGTGGGAGATATATCTCTCCACATATGCGCACTTCTTGGGGTAAACCAAATTTTTACGCAACTCTTTATGGTCTTGATCTACTTCACTAAGGTCGAACCTTAGTCTTTTAGCCTCTTTAAACCTATTCACCCCTACTTGGAAATATTGTGCGGTGAAGGAGAATGGAAGCTTGCACTAGGGCCCATGTTTTCATCTTTCAACCTAAATCTACCAATACAAAAGTGTTGATATATGGCAGATTCAGATTCTCCTTTTATGAGCACTGGGTAGCTACTCTGGAATCCTCCATTCCACCCGAATGCATCCCTCATGCACTTGTACCATTTCTCTAAATGTGCCTTGTGAGTGGTTATCATTGTTTCACAAGTATATTTTGTGAACTGATTCACGAGTGAGGGATCCTCTTCTAGGTACTCCCAAACAAATCTTTTTGGCTCATCACGCACTCTAATTTCTGAGAAGACAATTACGAGGAGAACATTTCCAAAAATTATCTTCTCACCTTCTTGCTTGCAGATGATGATTTCATCCATGATGAAAGTGGACAAGTTGTAGATGGTCCCCTCAGATATTTTCCAGCACACGTTCAACCATGCCTTGTTTACTTGAGTCCATCTCTCCTGATCATTGATCTTTGTTACCAAGCACATGGCCATCCTCATCATGGGGTCTTGGATCTTAGTGATGTCAAAGTATCATGATCCTTTCTTATAGTCAAATGCAAAAACTATTTCCTTGATGGCCTCCTTATCACTTAGGTCATCATCAATGTTGTCCCCTTTGCAGATAAGGCCTGTGAACTTGGAAATTAGCTAGGGAGTTATGCACATCTTGCACCCTATGAAATAAAAGTGGTCTTCGTGAACACGCACCATTAGCCATTGGTAGAGGCGCTCAAGTTTTCCAAAGTATGGTAGTTCATAAAGTTACAACAACCCTGCCTTCTCAACTTAACCTTTACCTCATCATTGTAAATGGGCATGCCTTCTGGTGTTCTCTTGTTGGTTGGGTGAACCAACTCCAAAGCCATTTCTTTCTTTGTTGTGCTGGTGTGGTGATTATAGTCACACACAGTCATCTTTCTTAGGTGTGATTCCCATTCTTTTCCCAACAACACCCCATCTGGGTACTACATTTCCACGTACCATTCTTCATTTGTGCTTGTGATGGCAATTGTTTGCTTCCCCTTACCCTTGCCCTTCTGCTTATTTGGTGAGATGGTTTCTTTCTTTGGTTCCATTCTTCTAGTTAGGTTATCACTTCAAGCATCTTTTCCTTTGCTCTTCTCTACCACTCTATCCATCCCCAAGATCGATCTTTGCGGAAAACTCCTAATTCCATGCCCTAGTCGCCAAACCCTAACTAGAAAAACCGTTCCACAATTCGGCACTTGCTTAATTAACTTTCTCCATGCTGTGTACTCATTTCCTATTGGTTTTTGATTTTACCCTAGCTATGCACTTCAAATCTCTCAAATAATTCCTTTGACGCAAAGATCTTGCTTGGATTCCCTAATTCATGAGAGATTTCTTTTCTTCATAAATGTGAGGAAAATAATGAATTGCTTGACCTTTTATTTATAGTTTTTCTCTTTTCCCAACATTAAATGCTCTCTCACCTACCACCATACTTTGACCTTAAATGTGAATTTTTCTACTAAGCCCATCTTAAGCTCTTTTCCCACACGCCATATCTTGAGCACAAACCCCTTTACAAGATTTTGGTGTGCAAAAATCCAACCCAATTGAATCCTCTTACGTGCGCGTTCCTAGCACCGAAGGCACTTCTTCTTGTCCTTTTCCTATTTTTTCCCTCGCCTACCTCATGTTTTTCCTACGCTCTTTTTTTTTCTCGTACGTGGTTTCTTGAGGCTTTCTTGATACCAACCATTTATGTCCATCTCTTCTTTATGTGCCTTTAGTTCTTTAACTAGGCCATTACCACAACTTACACTTCCAGTTCAACTAGTATTATGGGCCTATACTCCACATCACTCCACCCCACACTAAAACAAATGCACATTCCTCTATGCATGCACAAACTTCAAAAATTAATGTGGTTACCAACTCCCAAGTGCAAAAAAACAACAAAACAAATGATGTGAATGGGAAACACGGAAAGGAAATTACATAAAGGGAAACCTAAACTATATGGCGAAACAACCTTATTTACAAACACCAAGAATACTTATCTATAGTAGGGCTTGCCTACTCCCATTGAAGTGACACAGTAATATTGTCCCATCTAGCACTTGTAACTAGAAAGTGCCTGAATCAAGAATGTATGATATGAGGTAAGGTCCCACCTAATGGAATTTCAACTTCCGAGGATGGTGTAGATACTTGGAATCATACAATAACACCAACTTCCCAACCTCAAACTTCTTTTTCTTGATATGATGATCATGCCATGCTTTTTGTCATGCTTTCTTTGTCTTGTGACTCCACCTAGTAAGTGATTGTCTTTCATCCAACTACATCAATTTATCAATTCTTTCTTCCAGCACTTTCTCATCGGCTAAACCTCTTACGCGTGCTATATATAGTGAAGGTAACATGAATTCAACTAGTAAAACAGCCTCCATGCAAAACACCAATTGAAATGGTGTGGCCTTGTTCAACCTTTTATAGGTTGTTCTATATACCCATAGGATGGTTGATACCTTATCATCCCAATCTTGTCTTCGACATCACAGATCTTAGTTAACATATGACTTAGTATTTTTTAAATGCCTCAATAGTCCCATTTGCTTGAGGGTGATATGGGGTAGTCTTATGATGGGCCACCATAAATTCTACCAACAGGATCCTAACTATTTCATTGAGGAAGTGTGTACCCCTATCACTTGTTAAAATTAAAGGGAAACCATATCTATTGATTATATTTTCCCATAAGAATCTAGTAGATGTCACCGCGGTGTAATATTTTGTAGGTGTTACCTCTACACATCATGTTAAATAATCAGTGCAAGTGATGATATACAATGAACTAGTCCTTTGTGCCACCTGGTGAGAATGGTCTATAAATTTGTGACCCTTTTATCACATGGTTCGTATTGGCTATTGGTCGTAAGGGAATTCCATCCCTCTTTCCAGGTTTTCCAAGGTGCTGGAAATGGTCATAGGCCTTGCAAAACTCAATACAATATTGGTAAATGGATTCCCACCAAAGCCCTATGAGTAGAATCTTCCATGCGGTTGAATTTCCCCATAGTGTCCTCCTGTGAACCCACCATGCACTTCTTCCATAATTGTAATGCACTCATGTTCTAGCATGCATCGCATGCGCAAAACCTTGTTATGGCCTAATTTGTATAGATATCCACTAATAAGCATGTAGGGTGTGACACGTATAGATAACTTCTTTCTCTCTAACTCCCTCATCCCTTCCGGCGCCACACTTATCTTTAAGAACACTACGATATCTTCCAAGTCTGAGGGTGTGTGCCATAATCTAAATAGTTGTGCATCTGGCATGGTATCCTTAATGCTTTGCACATCCTCTCTCAAATCAATCCTTGACAAGTGGTCAGACCCTAAATTATTCTTTCTTGGCTTAACCACCATCATAAATTCAAATTCCTGAAATAGGAGGACCAAACGACATATGCGCCCTTAAAAATGGGTTTGTTGACTAAGTATTTTAATGCCATGTGGTATGTGTAGAATATGAAGGGTGTTGCTAGTAGATACTACCTAAACTTATTCAGTGTGTAGATCATTGAAAATGCTTTGCACTCAGTAGTTGTGTAATTATGCTCTACTGTTGTCAATTTCCTACTTGTAAAGCTCAAGGGATGATCGACAATTCCTTTTCCAGGTTGTGTTAGTATTTACCCCATTGTTGTCCCTGAGGCATCCATGTGCACATGGAAAGGCCTATCCCATGAAGGAAACGTAATATGGGTGTTATTACGATCCTTTCCTTTAAAGTGTAAAATGCCTTCTATTGTGCCTCTCCCTAATGAAAGACACTTTTATGTTTCAATAATTCTTCTAAGGCGCAGAAATTTTGGGATACCCCTTAATGAACTTCTATAATATCCCATGTGTCAAGGAATCTGCACATAGTTCTTTAGCTAGTAGGCTCCCCAAATCCATAATGTTTGCAACTTTGGTGGGATCTACTAGTAAGCCTTCTTTACATATGATATGCCCTAATAAGGTTCCAAATGGGGTAGTAAAGACACACTTCTTGATGTTGAGGGATATCCTCAACTATCGACACCTTTCAAACATTAGTCTCAAGTTATCACAATGGTCCTTGACGAGACCATATACAGTCCAATCATCCAAATAGACCTAAAGAAATTTGTGGATGAAGTCCTAGAAGGCTTGCACTACAATGCGTGAGAACACAACAAGCGCATTCTTCAACCCAAAAGGCATGATCATATAGGAAAAACTTCCCCATTCAGTGGTGAAAGTTGTCTTTCTATGGTCTTCCTTTATAATCCATACCTAGTGGTACCCTGAGAACCCATCCGTGAAGGAGTAGGCTTCATGCCCGGCCACTCCCTCTAAGATTTATTCAGTAAATGAGGTAGGGAAAGGATCAATGACACATACTACATTTAGGTCCCTGTAGTCAACACAGATCCTAATCCTCCCATCCTTCTTGATGTTGATGACCATTGGGCTTATCCATTCTGATTCTTCAACTACCTCAATGATACTTGATGCTATCATTTTTTTATCTCCTCCTTAACCCATACATGTAAATTTGGATTCATCCAATAAGGTCTCTTCCAAATCAGGCACACACCTTCTTTCAACTTGATCTTCATTTCTCGTAAGGAATAGTGGATGCCTTTGAGTTCATGGTACCCGCAAGGGAACAAATATTGGAATTTTTGCAACAGATCAATGATCTTTAAAACTTCCTTTTCTGACAAATAGTCATCAATGATAGCCTCCTTTGGTTTGGCCTCCGTCCCAATGTTAACCTTCTTTGTCTTTAAAGGCTCATGGTAGGCATGTGCTTTCTCATTAGTGATGTCAATGACCTCACGTGTACCCTCAAATGATCAACATCCAACGTCTCCATCTCTTCCTTGTCTATGACATAGACCAATTTTCTTTTTCTTTTTCCATACACGCACACTCAAAATGTACTTCCTCTGATTCTTCCTCATGAGGCGCATCTCCACATTAGGATTTTCTAGTAATTCTAATAGCCTATCCTCAGCCATGGCACTATCTCCCACTATAAGGTGCTTGATTATTTGTAATGCCTTATCCACTGATGGTTTGGTGCTTCTATACTCAAATTCTTGAATGAGGTCAGCCACCAACTCTTGCCAATTACCTATTTGATGACACATCTCGAATGAACATACCATATGTGTGCACAACCTTACAAGGTGGAATATAACTTTTGTACCCATAATGAAGGTGGTAATTCTTCCGCGCTTCCCATCTAGGCTTCCTCACATGATTGGATATGAAATGAAGTGGTTTCTTTCCCATGGTAGTCTTGTATAGCTATGGGTGTGTTGCTTCTTGAAAACCTTACAGAGAGCATGATTCTTACCTCGCGCCACTCCAGGAGGTTCTCCCGATGTGTAGCCCACCAACGTCTTTGCGCTGCAGAAGTAGGTTATAGCTGAGCATTCTTCTTCTTTCGTCCTCATTTCTCCATTGAGCTTCCATTTCCTGCAGGAAAATCTCAAGGAATGCTCCTCTTGAGTAGCTAGGTAACTTCTTTCCTCCCAGGCACTTGACTGAGCATGCCTTTGTCACCCTTGTTACTAGTTCTTTTATTTTTTTCCAAATTAACTCATAGGTCCTGTGCGCCCAATTGTCACATGCCACACTAGTGGTATCACTCATCGGACTGAGTGTCCTTGAACTAGATGACCCCCTCCATGGGGTGAATTACCTCAGGATATCTAATGGAGCACACATAGATTCTATCAAGGACTTATTCTCCCAATGGCTCTATGTAGGGCGTTGACTTCCCATCCATTAAAGGGATGACCACCCATTCTTCCTTATTTTTGAAACTGATATATCCTTTGTTAAACCTTATGTCAGCATTATTCTTGTAACACCATGGGTGCCCAAGCAATGATGGAAAGTTTTCTTCCTTGGTGAGCACCAAGACTTCAAAGTCTCCAGTGAACTTGGCCCCTTGAATGGTGATAACTACATCCTTCAAGACTCCAATGGGCATTGCCTTAGTCTTGTTCTCCATATACAACACATTTGAAGATGGCTACAATGCAGCATTCTCATTTGATGCCAGGCATCTACGGTAAGAACATTCACCTCTGCTCCTGTGTCGATGAGGATATTTCTCATAAGCCATCCATCAAAAACCACATTCAGAGTAATCTCTTTGTCATAGTCAAGGTTGTGTGGAGAAAGGTTTGCATGCAAAACTGTCTCTTGCACTCTGCTCCAAAGCACGTGGTACCCTCTCCCTCAACCCTCCTCACCATTTTCCCAATAAAGGAATAATATTCTCTTACCTCAACATTTTACATACTTATTTAAACTCATCCAGGTCACTCCTTGGAACTTCATTATCCTTCCGCTACCCCACCTACCTCGATTGCTCCTTAAAACATTGTATCTCCCCTATAAACTCGAATCATCCATAATCTCTGACATACTTGTTTGTGATGGGAAGGTTCTAGGTAATTTCCACATAGCACCTCCTCTCTAGAAACTAGTGTCCTTGGTCTTGGCATCACCTGTGCACTTGTGCAACCTTTACATGTGTTATCACCAAGATAGGTTCTAGTTCTAACTCATGCGCCACTCTTGGCATCCATTGTGAATAGTCCTTTTTGAAACTCATTATAGGAGTAACCTTATCTTCTAGTGATCTTTGGTTCATATGCTCATAGAGTTCTGGACACTCTTCATACTTGTGCTTCTTCTGCACCATGAGCATTGTAATAGATCAGGACACTTATGTTTATAATGCTCTGTAGATCCACAATTATAACATGTTCCCCATGGGAACTCACTTCTCCCTCCACTATGGTTACCGTGACCATGAAATCCTCTGTGAAAACCTTTCCACATGCCCCTCAATCTGCGCACCCTTCGTAAGGTCATTCATCATCCTTAGAAGCGCCAACAAGTCTATTCGGCATACACCTAGATCAATAGCATAATGGATCGATAAATTAGTCTGTAGTCTTTGGTGTCATGGGTTGTAGATGTGCTTATCTTTTAGTAACAAGAAACATTCTTGTGGATTGCACGTTGAGTATAGGGAATATTCTTACATCATGATCCTTTTAGTAGATCTCATAGTCTATTGCCATAGCGTGCCCCAACTTCACGAGGGCAGCTATCCTTTGCATGACCCTCAATTTGAAGTCTCGTAAACCAAAGCCCACTATGAACATCATGCACTAATTTTTCAGATAGCTTCCCCAATTTTTGGCCATTATGGTGATTTGGGCCTCCAAAAAGGAATAACACCCGTATCTACACTTCTAATAGATTGGCGCGTAAGGCAACCTCTAAAGCCTTGTGTGGGTCAGTGAACATTTTATGATACAATGCCCTCCTAAATGGAGTGATCAACCCTCCAAAAAACCATTAAGCATGATGTGAGGGGTGGATTTCATATGAAAATTTAGACAAGAGAGTTTTAAACCATGCATCATACTCCCACACACTCTTTGCTATTCCATGCTAGATCTCCTTGAGGCACGATGCTCTTCTACTCAAACTTTGGAATATGAAACTCGTGAGGAAATTATTTTCAACGTTGTATAATATACCACCATTTAATGAGGGTCATACTTCCTATACCATCTATGTATACACCCTTGTAATGTAGTTGTAAAGCGGCTTTCCTTCCGCTCGGGCTAGTGATCCCTTTCATGTGCCATAGTAACTCACAATTATACCCATGCTCTACAAAGCATCTTCAACACCCCTATAGTCTGGTAAGTGTAAAGAAATATTGAAAAAAATTGGGGTGGTTGGGTTCCTTATCCTCCCAATCCAAATCCTTGGTTTCATTTGGTGTTTCCTCCATTGTTCCCTCCACCACATCCACTAGGTCCACTAGGTCATGTTCCTCCCGACCCACCAGATCCAAGATCCACCAAGTCCTATTCCTCTTAACCCACCAAATCCACTTGGATCCACTAGGTCCTATAATGGTCATGCCAAGGGTTCCCAATGTTTCTCCTGAACTACGCGTCGATGGTCTGTGATAATGTCCACTACCAATAGTGTACCCCACACCACTACTAGACACAAGACTAAAGGCTTGTTTATTTGCAATTTTCCAAAAAAACCCTCCAAATACTAGAATGGTATGTGCAACCATAGAAGTCCAAAATGAGAAATTATATCTCCTGGGTGCAGATCGGTCACTTCCACCACTACCAACAGGGTTAATAATACTCTTCCCTTGATCTAAAAAACCAAGCACTAGGGATCGGTCACCAGGTGGGTTCAGATGCACACCGATGGATCTTCTTTCTCCACATGATGAACTCTCATCAAAATTTGAAGGGGCTTCTCTTACACACTTTCCAAGATGGGGTAGCACAGACTGCTCAAGCCCCACATCCTCCACATGAAATTCAACACCCTCTCGCAGTGTTTACCTCTATAAATCCATCACACTTGCTACCTCATGTTTTCTATTTATCTCCCTTTCATAAGCTTCATTATAATTGAGTATTCTTTGCTCCCTTTCCTTTTCATTCGTAACGTCCTCCATCTTCCTCCACCCTAACTTCCTTTCCCAACACTTAGATAGCTTAGTTGGCCATGGGGAATGTTTCTAAACTCAAAGTAAGGACCAAGATCTTCATAACAAGAGGAATAGCACACAAAAATGATCCTCTAGGCTCCCTTAAAAACTCAAACTCAATGATATCTAGTCTAGAATACATTGAAATGGTGTATTCCAAAGTATAACTAGTCAGCACCCTCTTCCACCAGTGATCAATAACACATGTCCACATCAAATCTACATCCTACAACCTTTGATAGTCATCTTGGGTCAACACATGTGATCTACAAAACCAACTTGATCTGGATGCATATGCTGAAAGTCATTCATATATCTCTACTGGGAAGCATCAAAATAATGTCTCATATAGCTCATTGTATAGGTTCTCTTCTACCCATCCACGCGTACTAAACTTAGGCCTAGTGTTGAATCTTTGAGCAAACTCATCCTTCGTGCTCTTGAACCACATTTCAACACTTTCTAAAGTCATGAATTCTATCATTACACATCACAAAGACAAAAACATATGCCATTTCTCACAATAATTTGAAAAGAGGTCCCAAAATGGAACCAAGATGTAGTCATTTTTAAGCCCTTCTCAAAGAACAAGGAAATCCCATGCGCGTCAGCCTATCACCCAATGGTGCTGGGCACTCACTCAAGGAACACGTGGGTGCCGAGTCCCTCCTTTATGTGATTTGTGTGAGAATGCCTTATAATAGAAACTTAAGTGAATAGATTGGAAAGGAACCACACATTCATCTTAGAGCTTAGAACGGCTTCTAGACCAATGTGTTCATTCATATAAGGAAAGCATTATAGAATATAGATCTAAATCATAACAAATAATAAATACACAGGGGTTTACACCCACTCATATGAAATATACATATAACCATGTATTAGAACTGGAACCACACATATATTCATATTAAACATGTTTATAAACACATTACAATAACTCATGCAATCACAGATTCATATGATAATGTAAATCAATGTCATGCATCAGAACTAGACTTAGGCCCTTCATAATACAAAGAAAAATGTTCAAACCCATCCCCTTAGTACAACATACTCCTACAGATCCTCTAAACCCAACCCTTAGAGCTCTCACAGTATTCCTGCATGGCTTCACCTCTTTCTCCTTCTATATCCTTTTCTCTAGTGGGTCTTGTATTTATAGCCTTTCTCAACATCTTCAAGCCTTCATGGGAGTTATAGATCCATTTCCAAGTGTCCAAGGTGGTCCTCATGGGATCATGCTTCTTTAGGCTCGAGATCTCCACTCTTTGCAATGATGGCCTTCTAGAATCTTCCATTGCAAGGTATATTCCTTCCGTGGGCACCAAGCTGTTAGGATGGCACCTTATCCATTCCACATGCACAGTCGGGTCACGCTTTTCTCATGTTCTGTTTGATACACAAAATATGGCTAAGTCCCAAAACTTTTCTCTAATTTCTCCTTGCACGCATGTCTTCAAATAGGCCTTGCACGCCCACGTGCCTTCTTGTACTTAGCCAATATTTTAGGGGGCCCAATAGTGCTTGTTCTTTATTTATAATATTTATTGTATGGGAATTAGGTTCTGAGATGTGGAGGTTGAGATTGATTAATGGGAGAATGATTGGGAAAATGTTTTTTAAAAATGTTAAGATGTTGATTAGGTGGTGCATTAGGATTATCAACTTGGAGGTCACCAGAGTCTATAATTTTTCAATAGGGTGTTTAAAAGTGTGAGACTTCTTAATGTCATGACCACGGACTTGATGATACTTATAATAATTTTCCTCACAGTACCATGCTGGTTTTGGTCGTGATTCATCAAAGGGTCAGATGGGGGGAAGTTGAATAAGATGGACCATCATTAACTTGTCAAATATTAAACTTTAAGATTACCCAAGGGGGTATAATTAGGAGGTGGTCTATGAGATCTTTGCGGAAGATCCATGTGAGAATTGGATGTGTAATAATATTTGACCATGATGGTATTAGCGGTGTTCTTATATTTTTCATCATGTGTGGAGGAATTGGTAAATTTAGGTTTTGTTTATTTGATCGAAGTTTGAGGTGGTGTTGTTCAAGGACACTAAGTTTGAGTTTGCAAGCCATGGTGAATGTCTCTTTAAAGGTTTGGAATGATTATATTTGAAGACTAGATTAAATATTCTTCACACAAGACCATGAGAAAAGTTTGATTAATTCGAGTCTGGAGAGAGAATGATATCTCGATTATGCCACACCATTGTGCAAAATAATATGCGATAGATTCATCATCATAATATATAGGTGTATAGGTCTTTCATAGTGATCTTATGCGTAATTTTAATCGAATAGTGTTCTAGAAATAATTGCATGAGTTGAGTGAAAGAAAATAATGAATTTTGATGAATGTTGTTTTGTACCGATCTAATGTGGGGCTAACTAATGACATGGGGAATGTACAAAGCATAAGGTCCCAATCATGAGAAAGGAGGTAGCATGGTTTACTAAAGGCAAAAGATGTTATTGTGGGTCCTCATTACTATTTAAATTAGAGAATTTTAGTAATTCCCAATGAGGAGGTGTGACTTTACGGGAATCAAAGTATTGATAGTTTTCTTATAGATTTGTTCATATGAGAAGGTGGTCTTGGATCCCAAGGTGGCGGCTTCAAGATTATCCATTCTCTTGATTAGATGGATGGGGTGTCGAAGTTAAAGGATGATATTGTGATACATATGAATTATATGGGTTAGGTTGTTGATAAGGTTGATACATTTGAGGATGAGTAGGTGTTGGTGGAAGTGGTTGATAAGGGGGAATGTAATTGAGGGTTGTAATTGAATGTGTTTAGATAGTGGTTTTTTTGGGAGATAGGGTTGTGATAAACTTGATGAGATTGTGTTGGTTGTTGAGATATGGGGACATTTGATTGGTTTGATATAGGATGAGTTAGGATGTAAGTAATGGGTGGTTGGGATGCTTGAATTTATTGATTGGGAAGTATGTAACAAAAAACACTTTGAAGAGGAGGTTGATGGGTTTGGGTTGATTTAGAAGGATGGGGTTGTGAAGTGATCACATTTGCATGGACATGGGAAGTGGAAATAAGGGGTAAAGTTGGATTATGTTGTTTGGGTGGAGGAGGAAGCAAGTGAGACTCTTGTGATGATTGGATAGGAGCACTAATAACCATGGTGGATGAAGATGTGATGGGGATAGAAGAGGTGATAATAGTGTTAATGCGAGGCAAATTAGGGGGAATGGGGACCACTAATTGAGTGGTTTGGTGATTTTGAGGGACTATGGAAGAATATTGGTGAGGATCAAGCTCATGTTGGGCCATGACAAGTTCATTCATAGCTCTAGGGAAGAATACAATGAGTTGTGATGTGAGGACTTGAGTGGATTTAGGATGGGAATGGTAGGCATAAATTTATAGTAGAAGGGTCCATCAATGGGGAGGTTGGTAGATTTACGAAGGATATAGTCATGAAGAGAAATTAGATTAACATTGAGAAGCTCTTGGAATTCTACACACCCACGAGGGATGGTAGGAGGCCCAAAAGCTTCAACGGAAGTGGAAGAAAGGGGTATTACTTGGTCTAGATGGGATAAAATGATGATAAAGAAAGGGGTTAGTTTTAACATGGTTGTTAGGGTGAATCAATTGATTCTCTTAAAGAGGGGGAATGGAAACCATGGGTCAAGTAACTATGGAAGAGGGGACCAAAGGAGTGGATGAAATGATAGAAAGGGCATGGAAGTTTTTGGGAGGAAATAGTGGAAATGGGAATGTTGTTAGATGACATGTTTTGTTCCATTTTTCTTTCTTGGGAACATGTAATAACTAACATGAAACAAAAATAAAACAAAACTATGCTGATTTTTAATTAACTCAAACAAGTCACACAACAAATTTTTGATTATCTTGATTGTTAAAGATGTGAAAAGAAATGAAAAATGGGCTTGAAGGAGCCTAAGAAATGGATGCTCTAAGGATGGTTTCAGGTAGTTTTCTCCAAATTCATTCATATACCCGAAAGTATGTGAGGCATGAATTTGTGATGCCACCTGGTACAAGAGGCTTCATATTGGGGACTACCCCCATACATCATGCAACACAATGATAAGGGTGTAAAACGCTTAGCAATATACATTAGCCAAAAAATTATAACATGGTCATAAAATTGTAGTGGCTTTCCTATTGGGTGATGAAATACCAATATTTCCACATGCGGAGATGGATGTGAGATGTTTTAGATGTGTGTGATGAAAAGTGTATGCAAAGGATTAACCTCCTAATTAGACTAGATTGCCAAGTAGATATGAAGGTTCTTTTTAGATTCCAAAAATGAAATGTTATGTTCGATGAAGACAATCAAGAAAGAAAGGGAATAACGATGCAAAAGGAGAAAATAGAGAAAAAAAAGAGGAATACCTAGATAACACTTTTCCTTTTTATTTTATTTTTAATTTTTAAGCAAGAAAGAAAATCCAAGTAAATAAACCCACACATTCAAGAAAGCAATGCTCCTTCCTATGAGGTTAGTAGAAGATGTATAGAAAAATGATAGACAAATAAAAAGACTCACCAAAGAAGGTTAGTCCCATAGGGCATGCCAGGATGTTGAAAAAATTTTGTTGTACCTATTTCATATTAGTGAAATTATAACATCGAAAAAAACAACTCCAAGTATGAGAGGGTTTAAGGTACCTCTGAATGGGATGACAATGAATATATGTGAAAATAAGAACTCCTTGTAGAAATATAGATGACATGTTTAACTAAGAGAACTCAATAGAAAAAATATTAGTAGGTAGATGGGTGGTTTACTTGATAACATCATTCCTGAGAAGTGAAAACTTCATAGGATGGATGTTAACCCATGCTTTGATAAATATAAGTAAAATACCTTGATAAAGTGGATGTAGCGAGATAAGCGAATCTGGAAACAAAAAACCTAAAATACAATAAAGATGATAAAATGTAGATATGATCTAAGTAAATCACACCAAACCTATGTAGGTTGATGATGAATCGATCATCGGGGCCCATTCGATAGCAGCGAATGGAGCATTCCAAGTGAAACAATGAAAAAAATGTAGATTTGAAGGCCTTGGAGGTAGATTTGGGAAAAGATGAAAACCAAGAACCTGCAAGAGATCTAGAACTAGATTTGACAAAAAGGATGCAATAAAATTATGAAATCTGATGGTGGATGTAATAAATATTGATTTGGTTGACAATGACTTGGATGAGATGGTGGTGACTGGAGCTTACAAAACAAATCTAAGGTCGAAGAAAGGTAAAAATGACAAGATATGAAATATAAACTACCGTGGAATAAGAAAGGGGATGATTGGTAAACTAAGTGACAAAAAGCCAAAAATGAGAAGCTGGGTCGATGGTGACTAGGATGATATAGGACTTGATGAAAAAAATATGGGAAAGAATGATGATTTGCATATGGGAATGAAGATTGAAAAGACAGAGATGAGACTCCTAAATGATTGTTGAACTTGCAAAATAAATGAGGCATAAGAGAAAAGGAAAGACAAACGGGGCTCCACACAAGCTCAAAGCATCTTCAAACTTCCACAATGATGAAAGGGGTCTTCAAAAGGAAAATCGAATATGAAAATAGCTATTAGTGAGAAGAGAATAACCTTTAAAAATAAGACCAAAGCTGAAGAATACCAAAAATTCCATCCATTCGCAAGAAGGAGGTAAATGTGCATTTATAGGGTTAAGGGTGACCTAGATGGGTTACCATCGACCATGTGGAAAGATCCATCTATTTTAGTAGTGGGAGGGTGATGAGCTTGAGGCAAAGCAAGCCCTCATGAGGTGAGATTAGGGTTTTGAGAGGTGAGGATGAGTTAGGGTTGCTTAGGATGGATAAATGGGTAGGTGGGAGGTGGAAAATATTAAATAAATGCAAAGGGGAGATGAAATTATTAAATTTAGGCCTAGGAAGGATAAAATGGAGGATTTAGGGAGAATAAATGAATTAGATGAAGATTTATATTTAATTAAAGATGATTAGGGGATGATTAAGGATGATTAATTAAGGGTGTGATTAAGATGCGATTAAGGTGGGAAATAACAATTAGAGGGATAAATTGAATTTAGAAAGGAAAGGGGAATTTAAGCGAAGAAGAGGTATGCGACACCAAAAATTGGTGTCTATATGAGCATACACCAGTATATAATAAAGGGTAATAAAAGTGCACTTATTTTGTTTATAGTATGAATAACTTACTCCATTCATGAAACATGCAAGAGTAAGTCCTTGAAAGGGCTAAAATGGATAATTTTGAGATAGTTGAAGGAGTGAATTGAGATTCTTGGTATATGTACCTTTATGTGTGGTGTTAAAAATGGCATGAAAATTGTAAGTAAAGAGAAAGGATAGTGATCAAGACACTAAGGTGAAACATGTAAGATCTTGCAAAGTTGAAGTGAATAACATTGGTTTAGAATATTGAAACAAGGATGTTAGAACTAATTTTTTTATTCGAGTGTGACAACTAATGACTTAGGATACATAAAGTGTGTTATACTTCTTGGTAACTTTATATAGATTTGTATACAACTGAAGCATCATCTTAATATGGTATGAATAGCCTTCACTCTCTGTTAGCCACAAAAGTATGAGAATGAATCTTCATCACGAATTTAATATGATCCAAGTATGTTATAGAATAAGATACTAATCCCCTATGTTTCTACGACTTGATGACTACAAGATGATCCATGAAGTTCCTAGAGCAAAGACAAACTAAGAATGAAATTATGTGTGGTTTACTAGTGATACAAAGCTATGTGTAAGTCCTCCTAGGTATGCTTGAAAGAGAAAAATACTAGATTTGGTGTCAGAACGTTTGGTTTATGTATAATTAACACCAAGTATGTATACTACAAGTTGGTGTAAAAAATATTTTCTCTTAAGGTGTTGAAACAGTCAAAGTTTCAAACATCTATCTATAGGCCTAAAACAATCCCTATATATATGAAATAATAGTCTACAAGATAGGTATATAGATTTAGGGTAGGGAATTCATTTTCTACACTCAAGAAATTATCTAAGACATTAAGGAATCTCAATTATCTAGTTTACCAAGGAAAATGAAAATAAAATCATCTCAACTAATGAGTAAATATTTGAAAATCACTACTACAATACGATTGTACATCTACAATATGAAAAAAGTTTCACAATGATGGTAATCAATATTTGAAGAATGACACCATGGTAAATAGGAGAAAATATGATCATAGCCACTTTAAAAAAGCATTTTACATAGCTCATCTCATTTTAAAGAGGTTAATGGTGATTAAACTTAGAAATACAAACCTATAAGAATGAAATAACTATCTAGAGGAAAAGGAGAGTTAAGATTGATCATTGGGTAAATGGCATAGATGTCAATAAGGTGAAATAGGTGAGATAAATGATTTGGAAAGTATCTTGATAGGGGGAGTAGAAGGATTACCAAGTAATTCATTCATCCAAGCAAATAAGGATAATGAGCACCGAAAAAGCACTTGAGGATAATGATGATAATGTAAATCCTTCAATGAGAATCATGGACGAGGTAAAGTCTAACTATTACATCATAAAGTATATATGGATGGTATAACCTCGGGGGAGGTAACAAGTGAGCTTCATGCGGTATATGATAATCTAGAACATAACAAGATTTTACCAAAATACACTAAAAATTGCTTTACAGAATTCGAGTCTTAAATTTGTCTATAATGAGCATATGAAGGAATTAAGCCTAGAATCGAGTCTTATAAGCTGAGATAGGCATATACATGATATAGAATGTTTGTTTTGATGTAATATTAGACTATTCGCATGTGTTATTTCCATGAAGTCATCTTCTTAGAGGAGTACTAGTGATCTCAATGCATAATAAAGACCAAAACAAGGCCAAGAAAGAAAAAAATGAGAGAAAGAGCCCAAGTTATGGTTAATTTTTCCAACCAAGATGGGGTTAATTAAGTTGATGTAGAAGCAAACCATGAACTAAAACTCGAGTTATTTGTCATTAATGAAAAAGGGGGAGAATAATTGGGAGATTTCGCCATCAATGAAAAAGGGAGAGTTTTTTGGCAAGTGGTTGTAAGTTTGTCATTGATGAAAAATTCACATTAATGATAAATAAGGAAAATGAGAGAGCTTAAAGTGAGTTAGATAAGATATAACAAGTTTAATGCTTGAGAACACCTAAGTAAGCACTAACTTATTAAGTAGCTAGTGAGCGGTATAGGAAGAGTGATGATGTGAGAACACACCAAGATGATGTTAGGAATTGTTTATAATGTATGTCATAAGGAAAACAATGTCATAAGGGTGAGTATAGGGGCACATGAGTTGATTTTGTTAGACTAGCTTAGTTTAAGATGCCTAATCCCAAGGCTACGTGGTAAAGTGAATTAGAAAGGTGAAGTGAAGGAATGAGGATAATTGTGAAGTTTTATAAAGGCATAAAACACATGATAGGTCATGTTCAAGGGGATATAAGGTGAAGAACAGGACACTCATGGTGAATTGCAGTGTAAACTAGTCCAAATTAGCCTAGTTTAAGTGCCTAGTATGAGGCTATGAGGAAAAAAAGCTGAATAAATAAAGTATAAGCATGGGAAGTGTGTAGGGAAATTTTCAAGAGTCCTTAGATGAAGTAGTGGGTCATAATTCAATAGTTAGAGCAATATTCAAGGTCATTGGTATGACTGTCCTTTCAAGACAAACGGATCTAACATTCCAAAATGAGATTAGATTGGAAGTTTCAGGATGAACCAAGGAGAATTTAACATTTAATATCATGGAGGAGGTAGTCATGAATGTGTGGTACAAATTTTAGGACCTAAAGAGGTTTTTGTGCAAGATATTACATTTTTACTAAAACCGAGGTTAAGTAAGGTATGCTAAAATAACACCATGAATTCTTAGCATTCAAGATAAATTGTGGACCCTTCTTCAAATAAATAATAATATAATTTTTGAATATAATTTGGATAAAAATATGTTTGCATAAAGTCTAAGGTCCAATGGATGAGAAATAAGAAATTTCTATTCTATGCATTTTGTGAAGTTGTCTTAAGCCTTCCTCAAACCCAGTTAAATTAATATAGAGAAATTTATTTGGTTGAGCCTCCAAATGATTTTTTTTTTTTTTTTATGAAATTTATCATGTAGAGAATTCATCAGATCATATTTTCATGGTGTTTTGAGCTCATGAATCATGGTGTAATCCAAGGAAAACAAGATTTTGTGAGAAATTCAGTGTACAAACAAAGTTTACAAAGTAACCCATGCTAAATTTTTTTGTGAAGGATGTTGGGGATGTTTACTTGGTGTTAATGAAGTCATATAGTCCACTTATTTGGATAATTTTGATGGTACAAGTCTGTTTGTGCTCCTATTGTTTGAGAATGCTAGAATGCAAGACTAGCCTTGAAGGTATGAAGAGTATACATGATTAATTGCCTCATGAAGTGATTGTTTTTATCCTGGAAAACATGAAGAAATTACATATGATCTATGAGCATGTTTTTTTGGTGTGAAGATGTGCTTGCATGTACAAGTTTGAGTGATCCAAAACTACCTACTTGAGCTAGTGAAGAAGCCCTCAGCTACAAGTATGAAGAAGATGTTTTTCCTAAAGAAGGTACAAGTATGAGTTCTTGAGCATGTTTTTAGGATGTATATGAATTTTTTGAATAAATTAAATTACTTGGTGAGTCATTGAAGGTTGTTGTACCATGTTAGTTGAAGACTAGTTTTTAAGCTCCTAGAACCTAGATAGACATGTTTGAGAAATGAAGGTGGTTGAATGACCCATGCCTTATTTTGTGAAATAAATGATTATTTCCATAAATTATACATCAATATATTTCAAAAATTTATGGTTTGAAGCTTTATGAGGTGGTTTGAGGTATGAACAAGCTCATTCTTGAAGACATAATTTTGGTGGAATAAGACTTGTGTGACATGATCTAAAAATGGAAGTGCAAGAGTGAATTTATCTAAATAAACCATGCAAGTGAAGGATTTAGAGTAAATTATATGTCCTATATCACATTTTACAAGTGATTATATGTATTTTTGTTCCTACAGTTGATGATAGTGAAGTGTTGATGCAACTAGTTTTTGAGACCTCTATGACAGTGAATGTCCAACTGATAAAAAGGATGAAATGCAGATATTATCCCTTGATTTGATGAATCCAAATTATGTGATGATGAATTAAACATATTTTAATTACCTCCATGTGATTTTAAAGGCATGAAATGAATTTTAAATGTAGTTTCTACTCTCAAAATGTAGACTGATTTTGGAAACCTTAAAATTGTGATGCTCATGAGATCTAATGGAGTTGTAGAGCCAAATTGGCAAGTTAATAAGATCATCAAGAGAGTTTTATAGAATGGTTCAAAAATTTTTAACATGAATTCATGATTATAACACTTGGCACAAGCCATAGTATCTAGAAGACAAGATTTTATAAGTTTAAAAGGAAAAGGACAAAACTAACAACGTACTTACACAAGAGAATGTCAGTTGTCATCTTGTAAGAAGAATATCCTCAAATGTTTCAAGTGAAGGGAAAGTTTAGGAGGTAATTTTAATCCCTTTTAGGTATTATAAGAGTTATGATAACTCAAACAAATTCTGAGTATGTAACTGATAGGTCTCAACTTGAAATTATTGTAAAATAATCGGTTAAGTATGATGTTATTCAACCTTTCCAACCCGAGTTGAAGTATGAAGTTGAAGAGTTTCTTATGGAAATTAAAGTGAAAGGAAATTTCAAGAGGTCTTATTTGATGTGTTTAAGATCTGATTGAGTGTATGAAGGTTTTTTGATGGATATGAAATTATAGTTTGCTGTAATAAAGGCATGAAAATCAAGCATGAATCTAGGGTGTTGATGACTGAAATTATGTAGCAATTATAAATGTTAAAGGGTAGATGTTTTAAAGGTGCTTACAATAGAATAAGGAGTGTGAGAGAAGAATTAATTGATCTGAATAATTTATCATAATTAGTTGTGAGAGACAACACCAAATAAGTGATTAAAAATTGTGAATAAGTCCAAGTTAATGCTTAACAATCAGGGAGTTGAATCTTCCTTGTAAGCAACAACTTATAGAAGATCAAGTTGAAGATTGGATGAAGTGTTGGTAGTTAAATATTCCATGTAAGTTAAATCTTGCTAAATGTCAAGTAGAATCTTGAATAAATTTTGGAGTTGTAGCTCCAAGTTTAGTTGATGCTCAACATGAAATCATTGTAATAATTACAGGAGATTTGAGTACAAGCCGGTGATTTAGTTTGATGGGGTTTTCTCCTTGAAGGGTTTACCACTTTAAACTTTACATCTCTCATGTGTGTGTTTCGCACGGAATGTTTTGGCTCTGTGGAATAGACTTGCTTCTATCCTATCATTCCTTTGAGAAACAGATAAGGGTTAGGGCTAGGAGGAATACCTATTGAATGTTGAGATGGTGTGCGCGTACCGTAGAGAAAGATCAGATCGACTGCGAAGAACTCCTTTTTGTCTTGGAAGGACTACCTGCAAGTAAGAATACAAGACCACCAGATTTTAATTAGACAATAAATGAGGGAGCTGCCTTAGGCCCAGGAAATATAAAACTTCCTTTCGAAGGTGGTCAGTTCCCCTTTTAATACGAATTAACACAAATGATAACAAAGAAAGCTATTGCAAAATCATGATTTAGGTACCTCGTTACAAAGCAATAGAGGCTAAACTATCAATAATAAAACGTCACGTTGTTTGTTCAGTTACTGGTCGTTGATACATTCAGGTTGAGTTACAGGGATAAACCAGACTGGATCTGAGGTTGTTAGGTGACAAATAGGCAAGAAAAAGGTTTTGGGGTATAAGTCACAGTGACCGGTGCCGGTCACTGGATAACCGACCACGGTTAGAGAACCACCGCTGCGGTAGGGGATAAACGACACCAATAGGGTCAGCAATCTAGATGCTACGGATAGAGGTTTGTTCGCAGTTGATCGTGGAGTTATTAAGATTGGTGGATGGTGAGGGAATAATAGGAGGACAGGGAAGACTCGAGTGTGATAAAAATGGCCTTCTCGGGAAATACCGGGATGTATGGATGAAGGTTAAGTGCAGTATGTTGCTGGTAGTAGATCTAGGAATAAACTTATGATTACTATCAATCCACAGGCTCAAGAAATGGTGCTTAGAAACATATAAAACACTACTTACTCGTCCCTGATGCAGATGCAGGTTTCAGGACTGTGATGACGAAGATAGGACTCAAGTAGGATGATCTGACAATCCAAGATGAGTTATCTCCTCTTCTGATGCTCGGATGAGTGTTACTGGGCTCTGGTTATTCAGTTGCAGTCTTGGGCTTGATGTCCTTCTCTGCAAACTCTTCTTGTTTCTTCACTTGTCTCTGCTCGGCCAAGCAAAATCTGGATTCTTTCAATGATTTCTCCTCCTTTTCGATCAAATGAAAATCTGATCCTTTGTTTTGGTTGGAAGTGGTCATTTACGGGGAACCGATGGCGGTTACGCAACCGACGGCGGTCGAGTAGGAACTCGGTCAAGTCAAAGCGGGCTATTTTTGGTAAAATAGCCAGCTTTCCCTCCTTTTCTCCCGAGGGATTAGTGGCGGGCTTGGTCAAGTCATTATGAGGTTGGTTTTAGGTGCGGGTGAGGAGTAATTAGTCATGGGTGTGGATGTGGACCAAGTTATAGGTCTTAATTAGGTTAGTTTAGGGTTAAGACTAGGTCATGATGAGGTAGCGACATGAGGTGACGGTATGGCGATGTGGATTTATTAATTATAAGGTAATTAATAAATAATTGTGTAAGGTTTAGGTGATGAGGTTAGGTTGCGAAATGAGATGCGGGGCACAGGGTGTCGTAAGACACAAATTTGGTGTCTACATTTAGCCCCTTGTTGTCGTGTAGCTTGTCTTTGTTAAAGCTATACTGAATAATAAGAAGTGGTTACCTCCCTGTTAAGGGTATAGGTAATCCCCTCAAATCTATCACAGATTGAGGTAGCGTGAAATCAGGGATAGGGTTAATAAAGGGTAAATGGTGTTTAGATAATGGTAAAATGGTGGGGTAGGTCCAAGGAAGCAGACGCACGTTGACATGCAGTAGTGCGACCAGGGTACATGATTTGAAGAGCAAACAAGAAATTCATAGGCAAAGGTCGATAGTTTATCCAAACAAGGGTGATATAATCCTGGTATCCAAGGCATAGGAAGTAGCTCCAGGGGATATAACGGGTAAGGTACAGGAATGTTTAGGCATGTTCGGCAGTACCAAATGGTTGGTTTGGTTGAGATAAACGTCACGGTCTTGGTCTAGGCAAAGTTGGTCGACTGATCAAGTCAAGGACCCTAATCATGCTAAAACACGAACAAGTGAGCTCGATTGAACAAAAAGCTACATGATGGGTGGATAAAATTGTATTGTGTTGATGTTGGGTGAGGTATTTAATTGGTGCGGCCTTAGGTCGGGCCAAATGGTTGGGTGCGGCCTTGGGTCGGGCCAAATGGTAGGTTACGGCCTTGGGTCGGGCCAAATGGTAGGTTACGGCCTTGGGTCGGGCCAAATTGGTTGGTTCTTGCCTTGGTCGGGCCAAATGGGTTGGTTCGGCCTTAGGTTGGGGCAAATTGGTTGGTTACGGCCTTGGGTCGGGCCAAATGGGTTGGTTGCTGGCCTTGGGTCGGGCCAAATTGGTTGGTTACGGCTGACCTTGGTCGGGCAAATGGGTTTGTTACTGCCTTGGTCGGGCCAAATTGGTTGGTTACGGCCTTGGGTCGGGCCAAATGGGTTGAGTTACGGCCTTGGTCGGGCCAAATTGGTTGAGTTACGGCCTTGGGTGGAGACAATGAAGCTAACAAAGGGTGTTCGGCCCAAGGTGGATATAGGCGATGTTGTGAGAAAGGGCGATTAGTAAATAAGGTCGAAATTGGTGAAGAGGTGGGATAAAACCGATATCGATTGTCTATGACCGATATCAGTTAGGTGACCGATACCAGTTCCTTAGGGCACAATATAATCCAGTATCGGTTATAGGTCGAAAACCTATAAAAAGAAAAAATACGGCCTGTCATTGTCATATTGTCAATTTGAAAACCAATTTTAGTTGTCTGAGGTCTTTTGGCGAGATTGTTGAGTTTGTCGGCTGAGGTGGCACTATTTGAGTGGAGAAGTGAGTGATTGGTAGGCCCTAGTGAGGAGGAGGCAGCATTTGATTGGTGGAGGACCCCAGAGAGGAGAGTTTATAGCCCATCGCACAAAGCAAGGAGGGGCCTCGAGATCGATGTAGTTCTCCTTAGGATCGGGGAGAGGTGAATTCAGGAAATTTGGTTGTGGTTAGGCAATTTGTTGGTTGGTAAAAATTTGATGTTGGTAGGGTAAAGCGAAATTTAGCATACCCAAGTAGTAGGGAATCGTGTCCCGATTAAGGTCAACACGTAATCCTAGAAAGCGAGCAAAAGAGGCCGAGTGTCCGTAGTTGAGAAGAGCTAAACAAACCACATATTAATGTAGGATGAGATTGAGTCCCTAGGTACCTTGCATGATAAAGTAGAGTCGATAGGTGAAAAGAGTGGTATAATCATAATATATCGGATATACGTCACGTCCCTTGAGTTTTGTTGCTTTGAAAAATGGCGAGGTGAGGTGGTTGATGTGGGCGAGGAGTGCGAGAGAGCTTATTATAAGATGATTATTCTGACAAAAGAAAACCAAACCTAAATAGACAAGTCCATGACTCAAAAGTGTTTTGAAATACTGCTTTTATTTTTATTTTATTTTTCTGGATATAGACTGATCGATGCGGGAAGTCTACATGGGATATGTATTTTGTTGTTCTTTAGGTCTTCACAAAGTCTTCGATCAATCCGAGAAGCTTCTGATAAAGGCTGACTGTGTATAGCTGTCCTTCAAGGGAGCAGTCTATTTATAGTAGCAGATGCGGTGTTTATGTATAGCTGTCCTTCGGGGAAGCAGTCTATATATAATAGTAGCAATAGTTTGGCATATAGCTGTCCTTCAAGGGAGCAGTCTATTGTATAATTTAGAGGTCTAGATGTCCGTTGGGCATAAAGCATCTAGTTTTTGTAGGAAGTTTGACTCAAGAAAATCCCATAAGTGTTTTAATTAAGAATGTGTTATTTTGATACTTTGAAGTCATGGACTAGACTAAAAAAGGGAAGACATATTTTAAGGGGAGGTGATAATCAAACCATGTGAGCTTGATTTGATTTTGAGATGTAAGAAACAAAGTGTATGTGGTAGTAAATGAGCTCAAGGGACGAGCGTAAGGTAGATAAGAAGTGATATAACACTAATTTCAATAGTAGAATGGTCGAAGATGCAAGGCATTAAGGGGCTCAGGTTCAGTTTACCATTAAGCGAAGCTAAACGATAAGTGCCTGATCCATAAGTGTGAGTGATAATGTAAGGCCCAATCCAATTAGGAGCAAATTTTCCATGTTTGCTCTTTTCTAGTTTGGTTACATGTTGATTCTCTTTGAGGACAAGATCACGAACCTTAAAGGTACGCTCATGAAGTCGTTTATCATAAGCACGCTTGATGCGTTTTTGGTAGATTTGAAGGTGGTCAAGAGCCATAAGACGACGCTCGTCAAGAAGCTCTAATTGGGCTAACCGCTCTTGGCAGAAATCATCGTTGGTGAGAATATCCTGAAGAGATATTTTGAGGGAGGGTATTTGTATTTCGAGAGGCAAGACAGCCTCGGTACCATATACCAAAGAAAATGGTGTGGCATTAGTGGAGGTACGAATGCTAGTACGATAAGCCCAAAGGGAAAAGGGAATGTGATCATGCCAGTTTCTTCCGGACTCATTGACAACTTTCATGAGGATTTTGGTTAGGGTTTTATTAGAAGATTCAGCTTGACCATTGGCCTGTGGATAGTAAGGTGATGAGAAGCTAAGTTTGATACCAAAGTTGTCACAAAGGTCTTGCAACAACTTATTTTTGAAATATTTTCCATTATCTGTTATCAGGCGATGAGGAACACCAAAACGACAGATAATGTGGTGGTTAATGAACTCTACAATTTTTTCTTTTTTGATTGAAATGAGTGGAATGGCCTCCACCCATTTTGTGTAATATTCGGTTGCTGTGATTATCCAACGGTGACGTTGCGAAGAAGGCGGGTGAATCTCACCAATAAGGTCTAAACCCCATTGTGAGAAAGGCCAAAGATCTCGTGCGACCTGTAGCGGATGGCTAGGAGTATGTTGAAGGTTGGCATGTTGTTGACACATAACACAACGCTTAACATATTCGTAGCAGTCGTTATTAAGAGTAGGCCAATAATAACCTAGGCGAAGGATTCGTTTAGCCATGGCAAGGCCACTAAAATGTCCGCCACAAATACCGTCATGGACCTGTTGGATGGTATAGGTGACCTCTGCGCCGGTTAGACATCGAAGGAGGATACCATCAAAGCCACGTTTATAAAGGAGTCCCCCCATGACGACATAATGAGAAACATGTTTAAGAAAAGCGCGTTTGCCGGTACTAGTTAGGTCAGGTGGGAGAACAGAGGTTGTAAGGTAGTCGTGAAATTGGTGGTACCAGGTATCCTGTGAATTAGCAGACACATTATTTATCATACAAACAACCGGGGCTGAGTAAGATGGGGCAAAGAGTTGTTGGACCAAGACAAATATGTCAGAGTTAGTTGGTGAGGCAGGAATTTGCGAGGCTAAGCAAGCCATAGTATCTCGCAAATTTTTAGTGGAGCGGCGAATGGTCTGGATAGAATAACGAGTAAATGAGGTCAAAAGTGAATCCACGTAATGTTTGTACTTTTGAAGTTCCTCATTTTTACATTGGTAGATGCCCATAACTTGATTGACTACCAATTGAGAGTCGCCAAAAATATTAATAGATTTGACACCTAAGTGTAATGCAACCTGGAGACCCAAAACAAGGGCCTCGTATTCCGCTGTATTATTAGTGTAGGGGAAATCGAGCCGGAATGAAAGAGGCATAGGTTCAGCGTCAAGAGGAATGAGAACAATGCCGGCTCCTCTCGCCGCGCTGGCATTTGGATCCATCGAAGAAGAGGGTCATTGGATATGACTCTTCCCTGAGTGAAAGAGTGGCGATGAGTTCATCGGGGAAATTAAAATTGGTGAATTGTTCCCCAGGTAAAGGGGCCTCCGCAAGTTGGTCCGCAATAGTTTGTCCTTTGATTGACTTCTATTGTACAAACTCAAGGTCGAGGTCAGCGAGGAGCATAAGCCATCGGGTGATGCGTTGGTTTAGATGTGGTTTGGCATACATATAATGAATGGGGTCCGTGTTGGTAATGAAATTTTTTTTGTGATTCAGGAGGTAATGTCGGAGTTTGGTGGCTACGAATGATAGGGCTAGGCACAATTTTTCTACATGTGTATACCTAGTATCATAATCCACGAGAGTACGACTTATATAATAAATGGCTTGTTCTTGACGTGCCGAGTCCCGATGTGCGAGCATGGCTCCTATAGCATGGTCAGTGGCAGAAAGGTAAAGGTAGAAAGGGCGATCATCCTGAGGTGGAATAAGCACGGGTGGCTGCAAGAGATAGGCTTTGAGAGCTTCAAAGGCTTGGTGACACTCTTCGCTCCATTGAAAGGAAATGTCCTTTTTAAGAAGGTGATGGAAAGGTTGACATCGATCCGAGAGTTGGGAGATGAAACGCCGGATGGATTGAAGTTTACCCTGCAAACTACGCAATTGTTTGAGGTTTTTGGGTGGGGGCATTTCTAGGATAGCTTTTACTTTAGATGGATCGACCTCAATGCCATGCAAAGAGACGATAAAGCCAAGAAGTTTTCCCGAAAGAACACCAAAGACACATTTCTTTGGTTGAAGCCGGACCGAATATTGTAACAGGCGATCGAAAATAATGGTTAAAACATCGAGATGTTCACTGCGATGTTTAGATTTTCCAAGAAGATCATCGACATAATCCTCAAGGATAGTGTGCATAATGTCATGAAAAATGTAAGTCATAGCCCGCTGATAGGTCGCACTAGCATTCTTAAGGCCAAATGGCATGACACGATAACAGAAGGTTCCCAAGGAGTTATGAAGGTAGTTTTATGTTGATGGGCTACCAAAATTTGATTGTATCCGAAAAGCCATCCATGAGAGAAAGCATTTCATGGCTCGCAGTGAGATCAAGTTGATCAATACTTGGGGGGAAGTCATCCTTAGGGCAAGCGAGGTTAAGGTCTTGGAAATCCATGCATATCCAAAGTCCCCCATCACTTTAGTGACAGTACGATGTTAGAAATCCATGAGGATAGTCAATAGGCAAGATGAAGGAAACAGAAAGAAGTCGTTGAAGCTCTTCTTTGACTCAAGAGGGCAATGCGTGGATGCATTTTTCTCGGTTTTTTTGACTGGGTTTGGAATCGGGGTTTATGGTGATGTTATGGACAGCAATGGTAGGATCAATTCGGCATGTCGGCGTAGGACCAAGCGCTTGAAAGTTGGTCATGGGAGAGAAAGGTAGTAAAGGCGGCTTGTTCTGATGTGTTAAGGGATTGTCCGATCTTCACAACGTGAGGATCCTCCTCTGTGTGGATGTTGATTTCTATAGTCGACTCATTCAACATGGTTTGAGTTTCAGACGGTAAGGCGCGTTGAATATAGGAGTCATCCGCACCAAGGTAAGTGAGGATGGAGTCGTCATCCTGGCACTCAACAACATTAATCGAAGGTGAATCCTCTTCAATCATATCACGGATACGTAGGGAAGAGAAGATGGGTCCTCATTATCGCATTGATAAGTGAGAGGACCTATGAAGATAGCATTTATGAAAAAAAAAAATTAGGAGGGATAGATTCAGGGTCTATCGACTCTGTGGGTGATGATGGAAAAATGGGTGATGATGGTTTGGTAGGGGTGACGTCGTCATCCTCCAGGATACAACTTACATGAGGTTTCTCCGGTTTAAGTTTTTAGGAAAATCGAGACCACTGTGATCATTGTGTTTGCGTGTAGTCACGGGAATGAGTGTATGTCGGCCTTGTTCATAAAGACCAAAACCAAAGCCTTTCCAAGCACAGTGAGTCAAGAAGGTGAGGGAAAAATGACGATTTGTCGAGTATTGAAAATGGATTGGAAGGGAACCACCCCAAGAGGAGGTTCGGGGGTAACGGAGGATGCGTCGACACCCCCATACGTTAGGTTGGTGCGGCAATGGGGTGGTCCATAAGAGATTACCTCTCCCACGCGACGGTCGTAGGTGGGATGTGCATGTAACATGTCCGTACTCCTGCGGGGTTTGGAAAGAGCTGACGTTATATAGGCGGTACTCCCCCAGCGTAAGGCGTTGAAAAACATCTACTAAGGGGTCGGAGGTTGGGATGTTATCTGCGGGAAAGGAAGTGGTATTTGTGATGGTGGTTTCATTGGTTGAAGGTGTAGGTGCGGTTGAAGTGGATGGTTGGGTTGGATGAATGGGTGTCTTGACTGGTACAAGCACATCATTAGGGCGATACAACATATTGCAGGTTTTGAAGGGGGAGGATCAACTTTTTTTGGTGTAGGACTTCCCCTCGTACTCAAATTTTATGCATCTATGTAAGGTGGAAGGAACGCATCCCATAGCCTGGATCCAAGGGCGGCCTAACAACATATTGTATTGGAACTCTCCCTCAAGGACATAGAAGAGTTCGGGTAAAGTGCGTGGCCCTACATGAATGTTAAGGATCACGGTGCCTAAGGTAGAAGTAATAGCATCATTGAATGACCGCAACATGATGGGGTTGGCACACATGTAGCTATAAGGATATTCATTTGTTGGAAGGCTTTCGAAGAGATGATGTTTAGGCTAGCGCCCCTGTCAATCATAACACAACGTACCCGAATGTCTCGGACATAGTTTGAGATGAAAAGAGCGGTCGGGATCTTCGGCACAAAGTCGATAATTTCATCTTGAAGAAACCGACAAAGAGCTTCTACGACATGAGACAAAAGTGGTTGGGGAGATAGATTGTTTGGTGAGTGAAGCAACGTGATTGGGTGTTATAATAGAGGTAATGAGGCAAGGTTTCATTAGGTAAGACCTCTATCCTGAAGGATTTCAATGAGAGCTTGTCGATGGGATTCAAGTCGAATGAGATCATACAATGTCATTTTTACAGGTGATTGGTGTGGTTTGTTTGATCATAGTTTGGTGGGCAATGCCATTAGAGACGGATAGGTGGGTCGCGAATAACCACTTTAGGTGGTGGTGCAATGGGATGGTGGACGGAGAAAGAGATGCCGCAGTGTGTTTTCTTTCGCTTTCCCATTGTTTTTTTGCCCTCGAGTAGAAACACTAATCATATTGATCTCGTGAATATGAGAGGAGGAAGACGGCAAGGATAGGTCATGGTCTTCGAGAGGTGGGGCTGTAATAATAATAGATCTTGGTGAGGCGGGGATAGGTGGTATAGGAGAGGGGTGAAGCTAAAGGTCTCTCTCTTCGTAAGTTGTCTTTCTTAATTTTTCTATCTGAGAGAGGTGACTAATGAAGTATGGCTTTCAATGCTTTGCATCCCTCTATGTCATGTCCGGGTGTGCGGTGGTAAGCGCAGATTTTAGACTCATCGTAACCTATAGGTCGAGGTTTAGATGGATCATAAGGTCTAAGTGGGGGTAGGGAAATGGTTGCATTCTCCACCAACATAGCAAGGATTTTGGCGTAAGACCCTTTGAGTGGGTCAAAGTTAGAGGAAGATGAGGCTATTGACGGGGTAGATTCTGATGATGACGTGGTATGGTTGGTTTGTATGGGTGGTGGTTTAGCCAAGGAGTTTTGATAATGGGTTTTAACTAAACGTGGCTTCTTTGACGCAGAAGCTAGGTTGGATGATGAGGCCACAGATGATGTGGTATCAGAAAACAACCATGGAGAAATAGGAGTGACAGAAAACAAATCTTTTGATGATGGAATTTGTTTAGGGTTGATAGGTGGGTAGGATCCACGGGGTGATGGTGTTGCTATACCCTTGGATTTCTATATGGGTGCAGAAGGCGTAGGTCGCTTTAAAGAAAACGCAGGAGGTATGATATATTGATGTAAGGTAGAGGGATGGGGTCCCAATATGGAAGGTAGGTGTGACGACGAGGGTTTTAGTTGTGATAGCGGCATAGATTGAGGAGATTGAGTCTGTCTCCTAATGGGATGGACGGCTTTATTTTTAGATAAATCAAGCCGCTTAGGTGGGTGTGTTAGACTAGGTATTGGTGAGGTCCCAAGCATAGGGTAGATTTGGTTAGGTTAATAGAAGTGGATGAGGTATTGGGTAGAGAGGGGGTGAAGATGAGGACATAGGCATTTTAAGTTTCTCGTAAACACTTCGGGTATATGGTAGAGGCATACTGGATCGGTCATCCGCATTTGAGTAGAATATGGCGTACTCAAACATTCCCATAGGACCTATCTATCTTACGGGGAATGACAGTCCTCACGCGTGAATAGGAACTTTTGTATGGAAGAAAGGTGGGTTGTGATTATGGTCCACCGTGGGGTGATACGGGGGTAGATGAGGCATTGTATCGATAGGTGTTAAGAGGTCAACCGGTTCTTTGAAAAGATTTAGGCGATGAAGAACTAATAGGTAGGAGGGCGTGTTTGAGAGGATCCGTCATGTTTAAAGAATGTGGTGATGTCGGTTCAAGAGGTTTCTCATTTAAGTATGGCAAAAGAAGTGGCGAGCCTTCCTCTTGTACAACAAGAATGGGAGAGGGAGATGTTTGGGAAATAGATAAATTAGATAACATCCGCTCACAGTCTTGCAAGGATGTGGTGTAAGAAGGCTCATTTGTGAGAAGGGAACTTTGGGCGGTTAATTCCTTGATGGGTAAAGGAATGGCAAGGATTTCAGTTTGTCTTGATGGTGAGGAAGGGGGTTTGGTTTCTGTGTTAGTGAAGAGGCTTGATTCAGAATTTGTTCGATAGAGGTTTTTGGTTGGGAGTCGAAGACTGCATGGATCTCATGAACGCTCTCCTCGGCTAAGATATCTTGGTTTAGATTACTGTTAGAAGAATGATTCGGGAATGGTTTGTTGAATATTTTCAAATTTCAGTTAGCAGGGGCGTTAGGATTATCGAGGGCTATATCCCCACATCAACCATTTCCTGCACTATGTTTTTCAACATCTTGCAGTTTTCATGACTGTGTCCCTTCACGCGGTGGAAGTTACAGAAGTCATTTTCTTTGTACCAAGAAGGTATGGCGCGAGTGGAATCAAACCCGGAGTGAGGTTTAATAGGAGGTAAGGTAATGGCTCCTGCTTTAAGCAATTTTTCCAATATCACACCATATGTTTCTCCCAAGGGAGTGTAGTTGATGGGCTCTGCTTTATACTTATAGGTGGTTTTTGGTGGGGTATTAGACGGTGGTTGGGATTTGACCATCACCGCGTGCACGGCTCCTTTTGATTTTGAAGTAGTCGATGGGTGAGGATTGGTGGTGTTAGGTTTGTTGGTGGAATCTTGGGTTCGGAAATTGGGGTTTTTGTTGCGCAACTGTAATTTCTCTTCCTCTAAGGCTCGAATCTCTAGTTTTCGAGCCATAGTAAAGGCCTCGTCAAATGTACGGAAAGTTTGAATTTGGAGGGTAGGAGAGATGTGCTTAGCGCAGGCCCGCGTAAAGATTTCAATAAGTTTGGCCTGAGGCAAGGCATACGTAAGTTGGTTGATAAGGCCTCGCCATCGTCCAACGAAATCTGCGATAGATTCGTCTTCAAATTATCGAATGGCATAGAGGTCGGTGATAGATACTTTCTTGGCAATGTTAATGGAGAAATGATCCAAGAAAGATTGGGCTAGCTGGTTAAAAGAGAAGATTGAGTGCTGGGTTAAAGCACTGTACCACTCCAAGGCGGGTCCCGATAAGGACATGGGAAAGGTGCAGAGTAGTAAAGCGTCGCCGTCAGTGAGCAATCGAGATAAGCAGGCATGTCTAAATGATCACAAGTGTTGTTGAGGATCCTCCTTACTATTAAAACGGGTAAATTTTGGTAATTCCCATTGAGGAGGATATGAATGAAGGGGGAGCTGAAGGGTGGATAGGCTCTGACAAACTTGCTTGTATGTCAAGCGCTACGACTTCTCAAACAAGCCTCCAGATTTTGTATTTTGTCCATCATTTGTTTAATTAAATCGGTAGTTGGATGAGATGATGGTGTGGTTGTGATAAACGGAGAAAATTGGGCCAAGGGCCACCGCTGAAACAATGGTGGAGTTAAATGTTGATAAGGTATGGAGGATGAATGTGTTGAGGCAACCGAATAGGGATGTCCTATATAAGTGTTGAGGTTACCAGGTATGTGTGTGGAAATGAAAAGGTGGGGGAGCTTGAGAAGGAAATCTCGTGTGGATAGGTGGCGAGAGCAAGTCATGAGCTTAAAGCGATCTGCAAGAGAGACGAGGTAGGAGAAGTCGGTGGTAATGACATGTTAGGCCCAAGATTAACCAAAGGAAAGCCAATCTGTGCCGTATGAACCCCTGAAGCTGCTGAGGTAGGAGATGGGACTAAGGATGCGGAAGGCAAAGCGGAGTTATCAGGTGGAGAAGGAGCTAAATGAGTAGCTATACTGATAGGCATGCCAACAAGGAGTTGACTGTCGGGTGTATAGTCAAGGGCATGAGACAAATAGTATTCATGCGAGCGCTAGGATTAGCATCCAGAAATTTGGCAAATTCTTTATCTCCTATAGGAATTTTAGGAACCTCGCTGGTGTCGTAGGATTCCCCACAGAATGTGAAGGGGGTGATTCAGGAAAAGGCACAGAGCAAGCATGTGAAACCATGGCGGCTTGCTTTCGAGTGATAACAACCATGGACAGGAGTACACAGTAGGGTTTCAATCTATCAGGAATAGAAACAGACTCAGAATGGTGAAATTGGTAGGTTGCTGGTTTGTCAGGAACTGTAAAAGACAGTAACCGATATCGGTCTGATAACCGATGTTGGTTAGACTATAGCTGACATCGGTCAATTAACCGATATCGGTGTAATAAGACTGGTATAAGAAAATATAAGAAGCTACTGATTTGATTGTTAACAACGCTTAGTACATTTATCAAATTGTTCTAAGGTGATCACAGAAGATAGTGTATAACAGAGAAAACAGAACTGAAAACAAGCAAGATGCACACGCAAATTAACAGACTAACCCTAGGGTTAATTTTAATCAATTTGGGCTTATGCCTTTAGATGCAGAATGATGTCAATCCTAAACAAAAGACTTAGGGGAAATGTCAAGTTTGTTTTGGCTTATAAGGTTACCTCAATCGGGCGGAGGAATACCGCAGAAAAGGGGGGATGTTTTGAGTTGTTGTGTTAATTATGAAGTGATTCGGTATGTGTTGTGTAGTGAAAGTAAGATTAATTTCCTATCAATACCGTGGAAATCACCCCCATGTGTACGACCTGTTACTTAGTCTATGTTCACTAGAATTGAAAATAGCAAGCAAGAATGTAATGCACGTGTTTTAAACCCAAATCGAAAATGATATTCGATGAAGCAAATAAGATGACTTTCACTAATGCAAAACTAGGAAAGCAAGACAAATTCTTTTACTAAATATAACAAAAACAGCAACAGCAAGTATGCTCCCTAAATGAAAGCAAGCAAGAGAAACAGAAACCCGAAATGGGTCCCACCGAGCGTGCCAAAATGTTTCGCATTGAGAATGTTTCGGCTCTGTGGAATAGATTTTCTTCTATCCTATCATTCCTTCGAGAAAGCAGAGATAAGGGTTAGGGCTAGGAGGAATACATTGAATGTTGAGATGAGATGGTGTGCGCGTCATCGTAGAGAAAGATCAGATCGACTGCGAAGAACTCTTTTTGTCTTGGAAGGACTACCTGCAAGTAAGAATACAAGACCACCAGATTTTAATTAGACAATAAATGAGGGAGCTGCCTTAGGCCCAGGAAATATAAAACTTCCTTTCGAAGGTGGTCAGTTCCCCTTTTAATACGAATTAACACAAATGATAACAAAGAAAGCTATTGCAAAATCATGATTTAGGTACCTCGTTACAAAGCAATAGAAGCTAAACTATCAATAATAAAACGTCATGTTGTTTGTTCGGTTACTGGTCGTTGATACATTTAGGTTGAGTTATAGGGATAAACCAGACTGGATCTGAGGTTGTTAGGTGACAAATAGGTGAGAAAAAGGTTTTGGGGTATAAGTCACAGTGACCGACGGCGGTCTTTGGATAACCGCGGTTAGAGAACCGCCGGTAGGGTCAACAATCTAGATGCTTCGGATAGAGGTTGGTTGCGGGGTGATCGTGGGGTTATTAAGATTGGTGGATGGCTGAGGGGAATAATAGGAGGACAGGGAAGACTCAGAGTGTGATAAAAATGGCCTTCGGGCAATACCAGGATATATGGATGAAGGTTAAGTGCAGTATGTTGCTGGTAGTAGATCTAGGAATAAACTTATGATTACTATCAATCCACGGGCTCAAGAAATGGTGCTTAGAAACATATAAAACACTACTTACTCGTCCCTGATGCAGATGCAGGTTTCAGGACTGTGATGATGAAGACAGGACTCAAGTAGGATGATCTGACAATCCAAGATGAGTTATATCCTCTTCTGATGCTCGGATGAGTGTTACTGGGCTATGGTTATTCAGTTACATTCTTGGGCTTGATGTCCTTCTCTGCAAACTCTTCTTGTTTCTTCACTTGTCTCTGCTCGGCCAAGCAAAATCTGGATTCTTTCAATGATTTCTCCTCCTTTTCGATCAAATGAAAATCCGATCCTTTGTTTTTGGTTGGAAGTGGTCATTTACAGGGAACCGATGGCGGTTACGCAACCGACGGCGATCGAGTAGGAACCGGTATCGGTCAGGTCAAAGCGGGCTATTTTTGGTAAAATAGCCAGCTTTCCCTCCTTTTCTCCCGAGGGATTAGTGGCGGGCTTGGTCAAGTCATTATGAGGTTGGTTTTAGGTGCGGGTGAGGAGTAATTAGTCATGGGTGTGGATGTGGACCAAGTTATAGGTCTTAATTAGGTTAGTTTAGGGTTAAGACTAGGTCATGATGAGGTGGCGAAATGAGGTGGCAGGTATGGCGATGTGGATTTATTAATTATAAGGTAATTAATAAATAATTGTGTAAGGTTTAGGTGATGAGGTTAGGTTGCGAAATGGGATGCGGGGCACAGGGTGTCGTAAGACACAAATTTGGTGTCTACAAAGTGTGATATTTCATTTATATCTTTTGAATTATTTTGTGATTTAAGTATATATAAGCTTAGGAAATTGAATTATGGATTAAAATTTGTATAAGCACCGATTCACCCCCTCTTAGTGTCTATAATTTCCAATAGAGATTAGGTGTTCCATGAATGTGAATGTTTATACCATTTTTATTGTCTTATTGTGTGGTTATTGATGGAGGAGGGGTATCTATATCATATTAGATTAACGATATTTTATGAGTATAGAGCAACATGGGACACAATATATTTGGATCTGTTGCATGTTGGCTCATTTTAATACATATTTATATATGCTTACCCAAAAGGATCATTTTGGAGGTATTGGTATCATTACACTTTTGTACATATGGGAATATGAGCACATAGCAAATATTGATGCGGCATTTGAAAGAACCACAAGTGGATTGGGCATGACCATATATTTTTACGGCTATATGGATTAGATTCAGGGGTTTTGGCTTTGATACCATGACATACATATCTATTTTTGATATTATCGGGAATGTTGTAGTGATTTGGATTCCATATATAGACTATGGTGGATGGGTTGAGGACCATGTTGAGATATGACATATCTAACACATTATGTGGCTAGAGGATAGGTTTCTTAGAGTGGCTGAGCTCTTCTAGTATGAGAAAGTATCACAAAAATTTGGCATAGCTTATGATGTGCCTCGGAGATGTATATATGGCATAAATATATTCAAGCATTGAGGAGAGTAGGGGTGGTTCTAGGTCCTACAAGAGCATAGTTACACCCCCAGGTGTAGATGAGGTAGATGAGAAGATAGTTCTAATTCAAGTAGAGGATGTGAGATGTATACCAAATTATATGTGGTGGTGGGTGGAGCAACGATGGGTGTTATTGTTTGCATAGTGGTGGATGTAGTAGGAGAGCCACTAGGTGTACAAGTAGGATGTGGAGAGGTGGTAGGATATCGTGCAACTACGTGTCCCCCGATGGTGATGTAGTAGAGGTAAAATTTGTGCAATGTAAGTATGAGACATTGTGATTTGTATTGGATATGGTGATTTATAATTAATAATTTTATAGTAATGTAATAATGATATGCTAACATGAGTCATTTTTAAAGGTGATATACATTAGATCTTGATCATGGATACCTTGGTACATACGTTGACCCACAATGTGCCCCAAGATTTGCTTGTAGGAGGAGGGATTTTGAAGAGAGTAGATCACATTTATAGGTAGCATGGCCATTCGTTTGATCCTTTGGTGGTTGTGGAAACCACTTGTATGGTTTTTTAGTCGAGAAAGATGAGGTGAGAAAAGAGCTGGATTGAGAGAAAGAGAGAGGATGTTGGAGGAGGTGGCCTAGCGTAGAGTATGTTTGAAAGATACATGGAATTGCAGAGATGATATTAAGATGCAATGGATGAGGTGGTGTCGGTACAAAATTGAATATAGGAACAACATTCCTAAGCACAAAAGCAAAGATCTATCGATCGGATTCGATTTCAATAGCTTTGATAACGGCTTCTAGTGGTAGTGAGGTGGATGGATGATATGTATTTTATTGGGAATTCCCCTGTGATTTTATATTATGAAACTTTCAAGTGATACACACATACATGCGATGAGATCATTTTTGATATGATGATGTGTACTTGTGTTGTTATATGAGTTATTGATTAGTTTATTTGATTTGATTTGTTGAATTTGTGATGATATAGTGGTATATATATGGATGATGTTGTATATTAGACAATATGTGTTTATAGCATAGATAACATCGTGATGATAGGCATGAATGTAATATGACCATTGAATTGAACTTATAGTAGAAATGATATAAATGGTGAAGATAACTAGGGAATAATTGATCACGTGTAAAAATAGGCATATTGGCATACAATTATAGAATAGGCGTGAAACCATTTATCACTAATAGAACATATAACATCTAATGAGAAAGAAGGTGACGAATATTCATAAGTGGCTCAAATGATGAAGTGTCATGAACATAAGTGTTGAATGATAAGTTGTAAGTGATCATAAAAACACTAGGAAGATGTGAATCATATAAGGGTGAGTGGTTCTCCTTTGAGGCCCATGTGGGTTTGGGTCAAATAATAAGTGGGGAATTCATATCATGTGTAATTGAAACCAAGGGAGGAGGAGAAAACATGACATTAAGAGGGCATGAAGGAGTCAAAGTAATAAATGTTGGTGTATGACATCGTGACACATGAGAATGTGATCTATCAACATGGTGTGCATGAAAAGTAATGACACCCTTGTCCTCAAGAAACTGAATCCTATCATGGAGTGTATAAAAATCATTATCTCTATGCCCATTGATCTTATAGAAACTAAAAAATGTCTAGTTACGATTTTGTTGTAAGCTGGTGAGGAGGATGCTTTTCATTAGAAGGTATTGTAATCAACTTATCCTTAATCAAATTTGTGCAAGATATCATGAGGCCTAGAAAAATGTGAAAAATACAATGGCTCATGCTTAGGAGGGGATTGAAACATGGTGTATGTCTATGAAAATGAGACGAATGATCACGAGTATGTCTAACATGATACAGGGAACATGAGGCGTAATAGGAGGAAGAGAAGATATATTAGGTGGAGGAGTGATATAAGAACTAGAAGTATGGGAAACAAAATTTTCATTAAGACAAAGAAGTGTAAAGTATTCACACATGTATCATATAATATTTTTTCTTTTAATAGGCTAATAAAGTAAGTGATACAAGTAAGATTGGAAATGTAAGATATAATCAATAACAGTGTTCACTATTTCCTTGATGAAAATAAGGAAAACACTCAATTATAACTTTAGGACCATTGTTATAAATAAAATGTCTAATAAATGCTTCTTCCATATCAAGATAAGTACTAATAGATTGACTAGGTAAATGATGAAACCAATGAGAAGCAATATCAATAAGACTACTAAGAAATTCTTTGAGAAGTAACCTATCATTATAATGTGAAGCCATAGCTAATATAAAATCCTTAAGATGCATATAAGGATTACCCTTTCCATCAAAAAGTGTAAATTTAGGAAAATTAAAACCCTTAGGAAAAGATGAATTGTAAATATTCTTAGGAATAGAATTTCCATGAAGTGAATTATTATTAGTGCTAGCATAATAGGCCCTACTCAAGGGTAAGGGTATGGATTATATTTTTAAATCACCTACAACATGCATAAGAGAAAGAAATTCTGGAGAGGAATGACATAAACATTAAGGGGTTCATTAAGGGTTGAATATTTCCATTATGAGTAGCCATAGGTATGTTATTGGGCTGAAATTCAATATTTGGATCAACAAGTGGAAAATTAGGAGTATGAACATGGGAAGAATAATCAAGGGGGAAATAAGTTTGCACACATTTATCAACAAGATCATTAAAAGAATGAATACAAGAAACATGCACACTATCCTTATGATTATCATTATGTAAATTATATTTTGAAATATAATGAGTATAAAAATATGAATTATGAACATTTGCCGATTTTAAAACATAATGAGAAGGAAAATGAGTAATAACATCATTATGAACCACACAATGCATGGATGAAGAAAGATATGATTTTTGAGGCCAATATTCAATGAAAAAACACTTGGTTGAGAAGAAGGAGAGGGGATCTTAATATCAATATCAACAAAAATAGGATCAACTATAATAATGTGTGTATATGTAAGTGGAGGAGAGGAAAAATTAGGGAAAGGTCCATTTAGGATAGCATCTACAACATCAAAATAAGTATGAGTGTCACAAAAATCATTAACAAAATATTATTCATCTAAAAACTTAACTAAGTGGTCAACACATGTGTCGTTTGTAGTAATAGAAGAAACATAACTACCATATCACAAGAATAATAACATCAATAGGGGGTAAGAGAGAAACTTAAGGATGAAGTTTGGTAAGATTTATAAAGACAAGATGAATTTTGGGATGTGATTAAACTAAAATGGAATATCCTTGCCTAATATAATGCTAAGAAAAGCAATAAATAACATCTAAATAAACAAAGGAAATCACCCAAGAAACTAAATAAATAGAAATGTGAAACCCTAATGTGCAAGAGAAGGTTAAGAATTTCTTAGTTGATTCAACGAAGGTGCTAGAATGTGTCACAGAGCAAACCAGATGAACAAGAGGAGGAAATGACCACATAGAAGCCCGAGAAAATGTATGTTTGAGCTCTCTGACTAAACTGGGGCACTTAGAAAGGGATAGGGGCACCGTGGCACCCTTGTCGATATTTGAGCACTCGGGTCTACGGAAATAGCCTAAAACCCTCCTCTGAGGTGTCGCTAAGTGATTTCTTACCTTCACTTCATGTCGCGTGAATGTCACTGAATTATGATGGATGTCGATGTAAATCGAGAGATGAAGGAGAGACCTATAAAACCCCAGAAAAATCATCAAAACCCTAAAAAATATATATGCATATAAAGGGTTTGGACTATCCTCGATATCACTGATGGTTGACCTACTAAGCGAGTGTATAAAGGGTTTGGACTATCCTCGGTATCCACAATGGTTGACCTACTAACCGAGTGCTACATTACATCTCGCAGACCCAATGTATTTCTAGGTGTGTGTGTGTGGAAATTGTGCCCTAGGTTCTTTATTGTGTCGATCTGATTTTGTGAAGTAGTGAGCAAGTAACTATATGTAGAATGTAATAAACGTGTGCATGGAAATTATAGAATCCCCTCTTATGAAGTATGATGTATATGAACCAACCTTATATGCCTTATGTTAGAGCTAGATGGATGCAAATGTAGCTTTAGATACCTTTGATGGATGCAAATCTAGATAGCGATTGTAGATGTTTAGTGCTTGGTCCCTTATTATGGTATCATAACTTTATATTTATATGGTTCCCTTGTTCTAATTTCGTAATTAACCCTGAAAATGCCAACCACTAAAAATATGGAAAGCTCAAATGGCTAGAAATTTCTGAAAATATGGAAGCAAAGTACGAAGAGTATCAAGGCTCCTAGAGGGGACCAGAGGTGCCCCAATCATGAATAGGAGTAACATAGAATGGAAAAATATATTGGACAAATATGGCCGGAGGATCAGAAGTCACAAAAGAAAGAAAACTAAAATGACTAAAGGACATGGGTTAATTAGTAATTTCTTCTCTCAAAAAACATATGAATAGTAGTATGAGACTCGAGACTAAATATTGACTCCAATTGCGTGATTTAGTGACTACATGATGATATGTAAAGGTAGTATGTGAATTATGATAGAAGGAAAAATCCTCTTGGGAATTTTTAAACAATGGTGAAGACCAATCATAGGACTAGGATCCTACTTGGGGAAGGAGATTTGGGACTATAGTTTTGTAAAAAAATTTGATAAGCCATGAGGAACACAAAAAATGAGGGATCCTAGGAAAATCTAGGGTTTGATCAGTAAAGGAGTTAACCAAATGATTTAACAAAATTAAATCTTTATCATGAGAGCGTGATAACAAATATAGTAGTAACAAGCAATCTCTATCATGCAATATATACACAAGTGTGAGAAATAGTGAGATAAGAGTGACTTAGCTTGTATCTGGAGATTTGGGATGATTGTTTTTGTAATTGAGTGGAAGAGGTTGGATCTAAACCGAGTATGCTTCATCTCGAAAACTAGGACCCGAAACTCCTTCGAGATAGAATTTTCCAAAGGGGGACAAGACCTCCTGGTGCTAGTGTCTTAGCAAGTTCTCTCGCTTCTAATATTTTAAGGGCATGATAAATTATTCTTCCTTTCACTCTTTGTTTCTCTGGATCTGTTATAGGGTTTCAATATCACACATGAACCTACAATATAAACCCTAGCTACTTACAAAAACTCAAGAAAAATTAGATGAAATAAATCATGCATATTCTTGAGTAAAACTGACCTTGATGGTCACCGAATATAATTTTCACTGATCACTACACTACATTTAAGAATATATGTATTTATATTGTGTGTGTGTGTGTGATAAAATAATGTCCTGAAGCTAGGTTTCCCTTGTGCCATTCACACCAAGATAGAGGGCTACAACTAGGTTGAACCCAAGATGAATGTGTGAGATGGAATTCATAAATATCCCTCTTATGTAGTGAATGATGCATCCCAAATGTAGTCCTTGAATATTTATATTTTTCCCAGAAGTTACTAGGAAGTAATAGCTCGAATTTTCCAAACCCTAATAATAGTGAGTAGGTTGTGTATATATACGGTATCCTTGTTTGAATATTGACACTTAGTGACACAAAAGGATTACCTAGATAATAATATATGTATTAAAAAGAATGAAATTCAATTACCAAATGATAATTTAGAAAATTAAAGAGAATGGACAAAAGTTACGAGGAAGGGACATTAGCACCTAAGCGGTAGTGTCCTTAATAAAGCGGTATTGTCCCAAAGACAAGAAACATAAATAAGACCAAGAAAAAGATAATGATCCATGTGACTTGACCAAAATATATAATTCCAAGAAGTATAATACCATGTCACAATAAAAACCAGTCAAAAGGCAACAAAAGGACTAAGAAAAGGTGTCACCAGTGTCTAATATTGATAGTTAGAAATCATGCATACAATATACTAGAGGCGTAATATAATAGTAATAAGTGCATAATTTTATGTCTTTACCATAGTGATAATAAATTTTTTGGGTGGAACACTTTGGAGGGTTTGGTGAAGGGTTTTATGAATATTTCATATCTAAGAAAATAAATTTCTACTTCCACAACCATTTTGATTTTATCTTATGGATAAGATTTATAATTTTCAAGTAATTCCGAAGACTATTGGGGAATTTTGTGGAATAGTAAGAGAAGGGTTTTATGAGGAATTAGGAAGAGAAATATCCTTTTGGTAACTTCACATCTTCTTATGTAGCTTTTATATTTTTTAAAAATTTATCTTCTTTTTTCGTTGTATGAAGGTTGTTTTATAGCTTTTTCCACATGACATTTTTGTAAACTTTTTATGATTTTAATAAAAGGGTGAGGGGCCCAATAACCCTCTTTTACTAATTAAAAAAATCATGTGTGTAATTTGATATGAGAAAAAAATTCATGTAGGGAAACCTATGAGTGAATTTTATTAGTTAAGTAGACTTGACTAGATTACTCTTTGATTAGGTACAATTGGATACGTTTAATTATATCTAGGGTTTTTGTGGATAAATGAAATTGATATGTTATTATTTTATGATTGATTATTAATATTAGAGAAGATTTGGTTTTATTACACAACATTAGGAATACTCAAATAGATTAGGAAAGTTTCAAAAGAACATTGGACCTTGATAATGTGTAATCGTGTACATGCATGTTTATTTGGGGAAAATAATTATGTTTGAGAACTATTTATCATTATTTTTGATTGAAAGTTTAAATGATGATAAATTATATTTATAATTCAAAGCATAAAACTATGTCTCTCTCTCTCTCTCTCTCTATATATATATATATATATATATTTCATAGTCTAGTGTGTTGTGGATTGATTCGAGGTGATATTTCCCTAAATGGGTTCTTCCTAAAACACCCTTATCTCTAAATGGGTCTCTCCTTAAAACACATATGTGGAACCAATGTGGAAAATACCTTATTTAAAGTAAAAATAAGCCTCTATTTCATTTTGAAATTCCACTTTAAAACCCACAATTGTGAGCTAAATGAATCAAATATGTTTTTTCAAGAATTTTGTACCTTTTTTGGACAATAGGGAAATTTAAATTTTGAACTAGATGTGTATTAGGGATCAATTGGCATAAATAGGGCTAGTCAATCCCTAATATACATAATGTGAAAATAAAATATATATTAGGGAACAATTACTATAAACAGGGCCAATTAATCCCTAATACATATACTAAAATAATATAAGGTGTATTAGAGCTTGATTGGTCACATTAGCACCAATAAATTGCTAATACACTTACTATGACAATTAAATGTGTACTAGGGATTATAAAAACTAAACTATGGTTAATATAATTAATAACATCAAATAATTATTTATTAATGAATTAAGATCTAATTATAATAACAATAGTAACCATACAAATCATAATTAATATCGTTTAATTTTTAGGTATATTTTACTAATACGAGATAAATCAACTAAGAAAGTAACACTAGGGTTTAGAGAGGATTGAATTGATTTTGGATAATTTGAGATGATTATGTTCTATAATATACAAGTGATGATGTGTTAACTAACATTAAGTCATCCTAAAAATATGGGAGTTTTCTTTTGTAATCTTGAATAAGACACCTATCATGGAAACAATTTCTTGAGTGAATTTGTTTACTTCAAAATAATTCATCATTTGGTGATTGTATTTAAGTCTATAATTTGGAATTATGTTATTCTTTTTCTATAGCTTCCTTTTATATGGTTGAATTTCCATGATCATCCGTTTCGGCCCGATTAGGTATTCTTTCTTCTTCTCTATTACTTGGGACGTAAAAAGAGTTACTTTGATGTTGGGTTGTGACGCCCCTACCATCAATATCTATAAATAATACAAAGAGACTTCAAGCCATCATATATAACCACATATTGAATGTGTGTACATATTTATATCAAAACATGTTTTGGTGATAAATACCATATTAAGACCTTAAACACTTGCCAATGATCTTTGGTATGTTTTATAGCTTTGGAAACAACCTAGGAGATATTTCAATGATGAATGTGCTATCATGATAAATTTATAACATGAAAAGTTTATTTTTCTACAATGAAAACTAAGGACACACTAAAAATATATGATATGGGTAATGTAAACCTACCTGTGGCCAATTTATGACTATGTAAACCCCATCATGGATGAGAGGGATGTGATAAATGGATTTTTAAATTTTTTTCATGTGTAGGTAATATGTTGGGAAGAAATTCATGGATTCATTTTGATCCAATTTGAAGGAATGACTCTTAGAGGCTCAAAAGACCCATTTTTCAGGATTTTGAATGCGGTAAGCATTCCCTAGGAATGTATGGAGAAGAGAGAAACCATATGAGAAGAGTGTAGTAGATATATGCAATCATATGAGGTAGTTTATAAAATTTTTGTAAGAACAATATGGTTTGGGAACAAATAGTGTAACACCGGGATACTTTTAGCATAGTGTTGGGAAATGGAAATAGTACATGCAATCATATTGTTTTGGATGTTACGAGATCCTCAAGATATTTTTTGAAATGAAAATATACTAATCATAAATATAATAATGCCTATTCTACTATTTGAATTTTTAGATATTGACCTAACAATGCATGTGAATATCTTTGATCCCAGTGGGGATTCAACTAAGCATTACACGAGTTATATGGAGATTTTAGGCATGATTAAAATCCCAAGGTGACCTATGAAATTCCATCTTCACTCAAATCATGTTGGTTTTCATTTTCATCATCACACTTTATGGTGGCACTCTTTTCAGGTGCACATGCTTGAGCGAGAATCAAAAGGGGTGAATTTCAAATTTTAGGTAGAATTGGCTTCGAAATTTGGAAATGATTTCATCAGAACTTTTAGAGTCAAAATAATATAATTTTTCCTAGGTAACTCTCAAGGAAGCTCCCGGTGAAAAAATCACTCTCCAATGTCTCTTTATAGTAGTTGGTGAAGGTGAGGCTTCCAAAAGTGTACATGGTGCATTTTATCACCTTTGATGCAATTTTTCACCTTTGAACTTGGTGTAAAATTGCATGAGGTGAAAAAAATTGTGCCATGAAGGTAAGGATAGAGATTTACGATCATTTGTCACTGAAAAATTCTTTTGCTTGGTGTTGGAGCTCAAGTTTGCACTCGTCCCAAATTAGAATGATCTAGGGATTTGAGGAAACATGGGACTATCTCCAAGTTGTGGGAATCAAACTGAGATAAACCTCTAGAGAAGGCTAAATTCCTCTACCTACTCTTATGCTAAAACTAATCCTAGAAAGGAAAATGTAGTTACCTAACACTAATTGATAATTCTAAGGGACCAGGGAGAGGGGAAGATGCATAAAATTACAAATCCTAGACTAAGGGAGGTGATAACACAAAGAACAAGGGGTGGAAATATTCTAGTGAGTGAAAATGAGAGAACATGAAGGAAGGGAAGATAGAAGTACCACAATCAAAAACAACATTTAAATCACCATTTTCATGGAGCACAACAGATTTGAACCCCTGCAAGGAGAACAAAATATGCACAATATATCTTCAAATGCAATTTTAGGAAAGGAATGCAATATAACACAAGATAGGGTAGATACAAGAGAAAAAAACATTAATTTTATTGCCAAAAGTATGCACAATTCATTACAATACAGGAAATAAGGAAAGATTGGCCTTGCAAAACATCGAATTCGAGGCCTACAACTCATAAAAGTTTTTGAACAATTTTGACAAAGTTCCTTTACATTTCAGAACCTCCCCTACCTTTACAATATGCCTAAGAACTCACATTTATATATTTCTAGAGATATGAGAGAGAGAGAGAGAGAAGTCACAAACTTTGTCTTGATGGCTTCAAGCACCAACCACCCAAAAGGACCAATCTGCAGAAGAGGAATGGGAAATCATCATGCTCTAAATCATGTCAACATAAAATTGAAGTGAAATTACAGTGCCCATATTTAATCAATTCATGTGGTTGAACTTCCTACAACCACACATTAATGACCAAACTATTTCCCCCTTTTGACTATTAAAACCTACCAAAATATGATTTTGAAGATACCAAATTGAAGGGTTTGAGGAGACCATTCCAATGAAATAAATTTTGGTTGATTTGGAACTATGGATCAAAATATATAGAATTATAAAAATTTTCCTATCGGGATCAACATGAATGTGACCCATGGAAACCTTTGATTAGATCGGGGATTACCTCTACCAACGTATACACTTTGCTTTGTCTTTTTCTATGTGTTAGTCTCTAGTTAGGTTGCGGGATTAGGTTTTTCTTGTGTCTACCTCCTTGCATTTCATTCCCTACGAGGAGTAAGTCAATAAGACAATTCCACACTATTCACAATGGCGAGTATCTTTAGATTTGATTATCCATCTTGAAGCATGAGCCGATATAAAATCTCTATGTATGTCTCAAGTGTCGACCTTATTTCTTTGTGTTTGTATTTCATTGGTTGATCCTTCACATCGCAACTTCTATCTGTGATGGGCTTAAAATTATTGGATCCATAGAATGTTGCCAAGTGCCCACTTTGACTATCCTTGACTTTCCGGACTTGAAGCCTTATTGAACTTGGTTTATTCCGCGAACTTGAGGTCCACGAAATGCATATGCCTTTAATTTTTCTAGAATAGTGACACGCATCCACCTTTGGTCACCGATATTTTGTCGGTTGTCATTTCCTTCACCCATCACATGTTATTTAACCTTCATTGACCCAAGCACAAACCCAAAATGTTTATTATTATCTCATTCAAAAGACTTTAAATGTTTGGAATATTTTAAACGTTCCGCAGTGATTTGAAAATTGGTGGGGTCTTTGGATGTTTGGTGGGTTCACCAAGTGTAGTGCGGCCTCAAAATTTTAACCTTTTCTCTGCAGCCTTAACTTGCTTCCTACGGGTTTAATAAAAACCCACCTAAGTCTCGAACAATGCTTCTTTGTTTCACGGGTTAGGAGAACCGGGAAAACATTATGTTCCTACATTTCATGGTAAATGAATCAGTCTCCTATGTTTTGTTACATAAAAATGGCTAAGTCCATTTTGATGAGTTATCCAAACTTACAGGCGGTGAAAATTTGGGATAACATTTTAGCAACCTCCAAGGGTAATTTTCCGATAAATTTGATCAAGTATCCTTTGTGCATCCATTGGGCATGGATTCAAGCCTGAAAATCGAAAAAAATTGATCAAAATTAAATTTTTCTTACACTTGAGCCACGTGAAGCATGAATGGAATTATAGTAGCCTAGAAATTTCCTTGGTTTCTCTTGAAAGTTGATTCTTAGAATTTCTAATTCAAATTTATAACGATTCCAAAAATTCTAAAAAAATTAACCAAGGAGTACAAAGATGTCTAAACTAAAACTAATCTTGAGGACTAAAGATTAAGCATCTAAAGATTGCCTTATATCTGATTTTTTCCATGAATCTACTCAAAAATGAACTATACAAGTCCAACAAGGGCCACAAAACTATGTAAAAACATGAAAATCATACATGTCCCAACTGGAAACATGTAAAGTGTGCAAAAGCACTTATTGTAAAATAAACCTACCCTATTAACAAAATAATGTGCTGCAAGCACTTAGAGGAATTAAAAACTAATCTACTATGTACAAGATGCAACAAGACAACTTAATGGGAATTCTTAAGATAAATCCCATTAACTGGGATTTGTAGTACATTTCCATCAAGATCAAACAACTCAAAAGAGATGGCTTCTTTGTAAGCACTGATGATATAAGGCCCACTCCAATTTTCATCAAATTTAGAGTTCTCCCCGGTTTAACTCTGTCATCATCCCATTTCAAGGCCAAATCATAAATCTTAAACATCTAAAACATGGCCCTTTTATTAAACCATTGCTTATTTTATAAACTATGAATTTTATTAAGAATCTAACAATTATAACAATGCAATAATTTGAGATATACTGAAATGTAAATGGTAAATAATAAAATTAAATGAAATGAAAGGGGAAAGGTACTTACCTAATTTGGAATTACCTTGTAGTGATTTGGCACTCGAGTAGAGTGATGGGATGACAGAATAATATATCATATCGAACCTCATAAGATGGCAATAGAGGCAAATTTGACCAAACCAAGGCACCTTGGGAAGGACAAGGGTGCCTAGGGATCTCCGGTATGGAATTTGGGTGCCCTGGTCTATGGAGTAGCTTAGAATATGAGTCTGGTATGGTCACTAAGCCTTCATAATACTTCACCTTTGTTCAGGTTAGTGTCACACTTGGTTCACTGGTGTTGTTGTAGATATCCAATGAATAATCACCTACAAGACCCCATACAAAAGTAATAAAACTCTAAAAAAATAAATATGCACATGAATGGATCAGATCGTCCTTAGCTACCAAATGGATGGACTTATGACTAAGTGTTTCATTACATCTCGAGACCAATGTATTTCTATGTGCGTGTGTGTGTAATAATGTGCCCAAGGTTCCCTAGCGTTAATGATGTTAAAGTAGTGGGAAACAACTAGATAAAATGCAAAATTGTGGATGGAATAGAATAAAATCCACTTCTTATGCATTATGTGATGCAGAATAGTGCCCAAATGTAGTCCCTTACTCTATGTAGATATCTAGCCCTTAGTATAAATAGTCCACACTTAAGATAGTATGTATGTTGTGTTTAAATAGGGATCTATTGCTCAAATTTTGAAACTAATGACCCGACATGCTGACTATCACCTAAGGAGATGGGAGGAAAAACTATAAAGATAGACCTTGAATGTCTAAACTAAAACCAAGTGTGATGGGGACAAGGGCTCCCATGCGCCCTAGGAAAAGACTAGAGATGACAACTGAGTGAACTATGACAGATAGGAGCCCTAAAACCTAATTGGTACTATGCAAGTGAGTGATGAATGTGTAAGGAAAAACAACAAGGATATATAAGATCGACAACTAGATAATAGGATGGTTCATTAGTGAATACTTTTCTTACGCAAGATCCATACATAAAACAACATATTTGGTGGTATAATAATAGCGTAGTAAGTACGTGATTTTGTGACTACAACTTCTTGGTTGATTTTTAATTATTTTTAATCTGATTATGGTAGAATTCCTTAGTTATTCAAGATCAACTAGTTATGTGATTATTATTTCTCTTTGATATTCCCTTGAAATTCAAACTATTGGGCTAATTCAAGTGACAAAGGAATTCTAACTTCTTTTCCATAGACAAGCTTGTAAGGGGAATGTGAATCTCCTTATTCTTTATGATGTTATCACCCCAAAGAGAATTTCTCACCTTGGTATGCCATTATCGTATTGATGTTCATTGTTCTCTTCATGATCCTAACCGGGTTCTTGTTAGTGGATTCTGCCAAACCATTACCTTGATGGTAATAGTTGGAAGAAGTCTTCAGATAAATACCAAGTCCAAGAGCCCAATTAGAAATTTTGGATCCTAAGAAATATTTTGAATAGTTAGAAATGATATTTTGAGGGATACCAAACCTTGTCACAATGTCTATAAGGAAGTCAAAGTATAACTAAATCTATCACTTTTTCAATGGCATAACCTTGGTCCATCTAGTAAAGTAGGTTGTTGTTGTCAAAACCCATTTGTGACCATCACTTGATTGAGGGTTTATGACGCCAATTAAATTAAGAACCCATTAAGAAAATGGCTGATCTGCAAGAATTTTATGAAGTGGTAGGGTATACAACCTATTTTTACTAGTGAAGTAATCAAATTCCTTGCATTTTCTAACCCATTTGTGAGAATCAATAAATAACATGAGCCAAAAGTAACTCGCTTTTAAGATTTTCATTGTAGTAGCCTTAGCGAAAAATTTTCCACCCAATAAACCATCATAGAACTCAATCAAAACCTTGTCACAATGATCACCTTCAATTCACATGAGAAAAACTCCATCAATGTTTCTTTTGAACAAAATCCCATCAATTAGTGCATAAGGAATGGAATGCAGTCTCAAATATATTATCTTTTTCTTGTTCAATCCAAAAGAATAAGAAATAATAGATAAAAAGGTAGCAATATCACCAATCCAGATGTGATTATTGATTGCATCTCCTTCATCCCGATAAATCTCAACATTATGTGAAATTATTCATTCATGAAGGAGGTTTCTTGATCATCCTGGCATCCAAAACAATCGATCACAAATTCCTATACCCTTACCAGTTTTGTGGCCTTGATAGTCATGTCATACTCCATTATCTTAGTCTCCCATATAAAGTTTTTATCACTCGATGATGTTTTCTCCCATAATGAAGTCTCTCACACTGGAATGTGAGACTAGAACTTTGATATGATTAGTGGAAATCATACTCTTGAACTTATTTAGATCCCTCATGACGGAAAAAAACCTATTTTTCCATTTTAATGTACATCAATTCATAATCCTTCAGTGTTTGGCTAAAGAAGGCCACTGGATGTTCCATTCCTTGATCATTTTGTTGAGTCAAAACAATAGCAATGCTAGATTCAACTCCATAAGCATATAAAATTAAATTCTTGGCATAGTCAATGTCAATAAATGTAGGAGCTTGAGAAATTTTCTATTTGATCTTGGAAAATCTCTTTCCCTTCTTTTGTCCATTTGAAATTTGAATCCTTCTTAAGCATTATATTGATGGGCCTGAATAATCCTACAAAATTAGGAATGAATCTCCTAACAAAGTTAATCTTTCCAAGGAATGATTGCAATTATTTCTTATGAGTTGACAAGGAGAGAGAGAGAGAGGATGGTTTATATTCTTTCTAGATCAATGGAAATTCCATCATTTGAAACAATATTCCTAGAAACTTACCCATAATGAATGAAAAGTTACATTTCTTGGGATTAAGAGACACCCCAAATTCCCTACATCTCTCAAATACCTTCTCAAGATGGCTGATATGATCTTTACTTTGTTTTGAGAAAATGGTAATGTAATCCAGATAGACAAGGATAAATTCATTGATATACCCTTTGAAAGAAATATACATTTCTCTTTGGAATGTAGCACCTGCATTTTATAGACCAAAAGGCATCTTCTGATATGAATATGTTCCCTATTTGGTAGTAAATGTAGTATTGAATTGATCCTCCTCCCTAACCTTGATCTGATTAAAACCGAATATCCATCAAGCATAGAGAACCTTTCAGCTCCTGCTATTTTATGTAGAATTTTCTCCATAGAAGGTAAAGGATAATTATCCTTTAGGAATCTTTGTTCAATTCCCTGAAATCAACACAAGGTCTTATTTCTCCGTTCTTCTTCCTTACCAAGACAATATTTTCCACTCAAGTAGGGTATTTGATACGAAAAATTATTTTATCTTCGAATGATTTTGGATAACTCCTTCCTCACAAGGGCTCTATCTTAGGATTAAATGGCCTTTGATTTTATCTAATTGGATTTACATTAGGATCAAGATCAATGGAATGTTGTACAATATTTGGATCACAAGGAAATAAAAGCTTTCTTCTCGATCTCATCACATACCTTTCCAAACCTAAATTCCTTTCCTTATGCATTTGTGACTGGTTGACACTCCTCTTGGATAGGTGTTATATTCTTCTCCTTTCCTCTGAATTTATCAATAGGAATGAAAATTTTCTCTAAATTAACCAATCCATTCGGAAATTTGTTTGTATTCAGCTGAATAATTTGGTCACCATAAATGTCATGTAAATCAAATTGCATATTTGAAGAAAATTCAGGCTCATTGGATAACTTGCTCAATTTTTTCATCATTTTCAAATACTTGCCATCTGGTCTCATTTTTTGGAATGGAAGGCCTGATTACCACCTTGATATGTTGCACATTTATTTTAACCATATCCTCAACAAGTGAGAACCGTGAACCAAGGGATATCATCTGGTATGCTTTTTTATTCAACTTCATTGGCACTACGTGGAAATTGAGAGCATAAAAACCCTTCAAAAGGTCCCAAAATATGTGTTTATAAGCTTTTAAAATATTATTATTTATAACACACCTCCCTCTCACTTGGTGAAAAATAAATTTAGTATCCCCAAAAATTTGCAAGGCCTTTATTTTACTCTTTTCTATAATTAAAAGACCATGCACCAATTCCTCATAATCTTCTACGTTGTTAGAGCATGCAAATTGTAACCTATGAGAAAATAATAATTTCTCATTCATTGGAGAAATTAATACAACACCTACCCCAACTCCATTTTTCTACTCATCAAAGAACATCTTCCACAATCCAGAAGCACTATCCTTTTCTTGCTTAAGTGGTGCAGGTAGAGCAGATCCTTCTTCAAGAATGTAGTAGGTTCCAAGTCCAGTTTCCAAAGCTTCATCATAAGGATCAAACTCATAGCATTATTTGTCCCATTCATCTAATATAAGATCAAGAATAGGAGGAGGAGCGATCATCTCTTCTGAAATTTACTCTTGTTGGTGTTCTTGTACTAGGAAATTTTCTTGTAGAGGAGTGGGATCATAAGACTCAATATGGTAAGAAAATATAGGCTCATCTTGTATGGTAAATCTTGTACCATACCTAGTTCTTAAGAGCATATGAGTCCAATCTAAAGATAAATAGCCACCTACTTTGGCTGTGAAATCTCTTGACAAGAAAATGGAAAACATGGGAGGTAAGTCAATCAATGATATGTCATGGGATATGGTTAAGCTAGGGAAAGCATGAAGTGCTAACTTAAGATCCTTAATCACTCCTAATACCACAATGGTTTAACCATCAAATTGTAATACTACTTTTGAAACAAGATTATACTTGAGACCCAATATATCAACAATATGTTTGGGCATTACAGAGTAACTAGCCCCTGAATAAATTATACAATTATGTATCAAGTGTTTTCCCACAATTAATGACATATATAATGGTGGGGTCTTAACAAGTTTTCTTACATGGTATTTATTTGCTTCACATAATTTAATAGTAGCACGATTCTTCTCCACCACTGGATCAGATTGGGAAGTTGCCTAAGAGCTTTACATAATAGGTCTCTTTGTGATGAAATAGCCAGAGCATCCCATATTTTCACATTGACATTTTTCTTCTTCATTTAGTTAACAATATTAAAAGGAAGGCCCATGGGCTTATGCATTTTGGTAGACTAATCTCCTTTCTTGATTGTTGCAATGTTGGGATAGACACATTTGGATGAAATGCAACTTCCTTATCTAAAAGAGATTTACTAGGAAAATTAGGAATTTTTTTTTTATCTATTCCAACTTACTTCTCCTTGTTGATAATGTTGCCTTGATTAGAAGAATATGAAGGTTTAGACCCCAAAATCCTTTTTGTATACCTTGTATTATCAAAAACACTAGTATGAGGTATGTTAGAACTTCTCACTGGTTGAATCATTGCATATAAGTCATCGGACCCAAAGAACATAGTATTAGTGTCAGATTTGACCTCTTAGAATCATTCCACATTAGAATTAGTTACTTATATAAATGGTTCTTGTTGATTGGAATAATTTTGAACCATGAAGGCTTGAGCATGCGATGCATTTGCACAAATAAGTGGATCATGTAGCTGGTTTCAGGAAACACCATTTTATTTCTTGTATTACATTATTCTACACTGGAACCAATGCTTGACTTGAGCTAGTAGTAGGAAGTGACTGGAGAGAAGCAACTGTTACTAGTGGAAAAGGTGCATTTTTACCCCACCACCTATTATTTTGTTGATTTTGTCCATATATCGATTATACGGTTGGTTGCTAAATGAATGATAACCTTGGTTAAATCCTTGGTTTGAATATTTCCCCTGATTAGAATAATTCCTATAAGATTGGGCTTGTTATTTTTCCAAGGATATGACTTTGTTGGAAAATTTTCTAATTACGTCCTTCATCTCTCATCCTTTTTTTTTGTACGGGAGAATAATATGTAGAGGCAAGGGTTGGGAATTTTTCTCAAGAATAGGAGTAATAAAAGGCTAAGAAACTTGAGGAAATTCAGGGTACAAGGGCATGGGTGGTCTAGGAGCTAACTTCTCGACTTGTATCAACCAATTCTCAGCCCTAATGTCTACATAAGAACCAAACAATGTTTGCAACCCCCATAGACTGAACCATGAAAACAATACCAGAATTTAATGCTCTTAAAAAGTAAATAAAAAAACCTTCTAGATTTGGTCTCATGAGGGTTGGAATTATTTCCCACATCTTCTGAAATCTGAAATTGAAATCTACCATGAGCTCATTGGGAGCCCTCTTTATAGTTGTTAGCTACTCTAGTAAGGAGAGGTTATCTTCCTTTTCCCCAAATTGATTGTAAAGGGTTGTCCCCAGATCATCCCAATTAGTGATTTTTCCTAGTCCCAAACTCTTGAACCATTGAAGATCCTTTACTTTGAATGAAGAAGAAATAATCTTACCAACTACAAGCATGTTCAATAATTTGATGAACCACACAAACATTGGCAATATCTTGATATGATCAACTAGGGTAGCATGATTTTATCTAGTGAAGAAAGGGTTAATTTTTAAGGCTGCTGCTGGAATGTCATGTTAGGCATTAGAGAGGAGAGGACCACTATCAGTTAAGTTAGTAAATGGTAGATTCCTCTATGGTGCTACCATTATAATAGGTCTCAGAACTCTAGTAGATAAAAATAAGGGCCTACCAGGAGGTGGTGTGGATAGATTCTTATTTGGTGGTGAAGGTGACCTTTGAACTATTCTGCCTCTTCTTCTTCTCCCTGGTGATAATTATAAATATTCAAAAGCTTTGTCTTTTGTTATTCTTGACCTTGTCTAGGTTATTCTCACTAAACCGAGCACCTTGACTACCTGAAACTAATTGGTTTGAAGGTTGAATTCACCAGATGTGTAGAAATAAGCCTCCAAAGGATGGAAATTACTAATTCACACACTAAAACTTAGCAAAGTGAAGATAAATCTCTAAATTTGGTCCCACCATGTGTGCCAAAACTATTAAAGCTCAAGTTTGCACCCATCCCAAATCAAAATGATTTAGGGATTTGAGGAAACACGGGACTATCTCCAAGTTATGGGACTCAAATTGAGAAATACCCGAAGAAGGAAGACTTACTTTACCTACTCTTATGCTAACACTAATCCTGGAAAGAAAATTTTATTTACCTAACACTAATCTATAATTCCAAGGGACCAGGGAGAGGGAAGATGCATAAAATTAAAATCATAGACTAAGGGAGGTGATAGCACCAAGAACAAGGGGTGAAGATATTCCAGTGAGTGAAAATGAGAGAAAATGAAGGAAGGAAGGGCAGATAGAAGTGACACAATCTAAAAAAACATTTAAATCAACATTTTCATGGTGCATAACAAATTTGAACCCTATAAGGAGACAAAGATATACACAATATATATGCAAATGCAATGAAAGGAAAGGAATGCAATACAACACAAGCTAAGGAAGATATGAGCCAGAAAACATGAATTTTATTGCAAAGAGGAAGCAAAATTCATTACAATTTAGGAAATAAAGCAAGAATCACCTTGCAGAACATCAAAATCTCGATGCGTAACTCAAAAATGTTTTGGAACAATTTTGACAAAGTTCCTTTATGTTTCATAACATCCTACCAGCTATATAATGTGCCTAAGCACTCACATTTTTATATTTCTATAGAGAAGAGAGAAAGAGAGAGAAGTCACAAAATGTGTCTTAATGGATTCAACCACCCACCACCCCAAAGGACCAATCTGTAGAGGAGGAATGGGAAACCGTCATGCTCTAAAGCACGTCATCATAAAATTTAAGTGCAATTGTGGCGCCCATACTTAATCAATTCAAGTGGTTTAACTACTGTAAATACACATTAATTTCCAAACTATGTTACCCTTTTTTCCTATAAAAACTACAAAAATATTATTTTGAAGATACCAAATTTTAGTGCTCGAGGATACCTTTCCAATGATACAATTTTATATTGATTTGGATCTATAGATCAAAATATATGGCCTTTTGAATATTTTCCTATCAGGATCAACATGAATATGACACGTGGCAACCTTTAATTAGCTTGGGGATTACTTATGCAAATGTATACACTACTTTGTATTTTTCCACGTGTTGTTATCGATTAGGTTATGGGATCGGGATTTTCTTGTGTTTACCACCCTACATTCTCGTTCCCTACGAAGAGCAAGTCAAGAAGACAATGATATTCTCTTTGTAATGTCAAACTATCTTTTAGCTTTGATTATCCATCGTGAAGCATGAGCCAATAGGAAAGCTCCATGTATGTCTCAAGTGTTAGACCTTACTTCTTCATGCTTGTCTTTCATTGGTTTCTCCTTCGCATCACAACTTCTATCTCCAGAGGACTTAAAATTTTCGGCTCCATAGTTGTCATGTGCCCATCTGATCGCCCTTGAATTTCTCGGACATGAAGCCTTACTAAACTTGGTTTATTCCACGAACTTGAGGTCTGTGAAATGCATCTGCCTTGAATTTTTCGGGATGGTGACACGCGTCTACCTTTGGTCAATTATATTTCATCATTTTTCATTTCCTTCACCTCGCCACATGTTATTAAATAATCTTTGCTGACCCAAGCCTGGACTCAAAATGTTTATTATTAGCTCATTATGTAGAATTTATATGTTTGGTATATTTTTAACATTCTTTGGTGCTTTGAACATTAGCGGGGTATTTGAATGTTTGGTGGGTTCACCAAATGTAGCGCTACCTAAAAATTTTAACCTTTTCTTTGTGGCCTTAACTTGCTTCCCATGGGTTTAATAAAAACCCTCCTAAGTCCCGGACCAATGCTCATTTTTTTAACGAGTTAGGAGAACCCACATAACACTAAGTTCTATACTCGTTGTAAACTAAATCAATCTCCCACAGCTTTGTTAGAGAAAAATGGCTAAGTCCATTTTGATGACTTATCCAAACTTATAGGGGGTGAACATTTGGGATAACATTTGGTTAGGTGAGTGTTATACCCTCACAAGTCAATTTTCCACCTCTGTATTTTGACTCTAAATTTTAGTGCACCTGAAATCTATTTCTTGTGCACATTTTAACTTAGTGTAAATTTTCATGAGGTGTAAAAATTCTTCCACTAATGGATGGAAGTGAATTCATCACTTGAGTGACCAACTCAAGTGTTAGGTAGAGTTCTCCATTCACACCATCAATTTTCCCCCTCTCCATGTTTAGCCTCACCCTTGGCACAATTTTTAACCTTTGATGTACCTTTGCACTTGGTGTAAAATGCATCGTGTTAAAAATTTCACCACCAAGTAAACTCCCCCTCTCCCTTCACTCATAACCTCACACTTTCTTCTTAGGGCATGTTTTCACTCACCTCATTATTCACCCTTGTCCACCTCCTCATTATGATTTTCCCTCGGTGCATTTTCACCATGATTATGCAAAGTTTCACCTCATGTCCCCTTACCAAATGTGGTAGTGGACATGAGAGATTCCTATACCCATTTAGTAACCCCTAACTCACCCTCAACCCAAGTTAAGAAAGAAGTGACAAATGTGGGTCTAGGGTAGGTTTTCCTAACATGAGTTAAGGGATGATTATTAAACCATAATTAGAAAAATTTGAAGCTGATTATTTAATCTCTCCTCTATTTATTTCTGTTATAACCAGGTCATGCTAAAATTTTACCAAGAAACCTCGTGTCTAAAACCACAAAATTGCTCATATCTCATTCATTTTTATCCACTTCCTCTCCAATATTGAATGCGCATTCCAATTGTGAATGCATTTGAGATGATCCAAACCTCATATCTATTAAACCTATGAGTTTTTCACAACACCCCTTGAATATTTCAGTGATTTTTTTTTCCTTTTCATATTCGAGAGAAATTCGGAAGATAAAAACACCTGAAAATTAGAGCATGAGATCACATTGAAATTCCTAATCCAATGAGACTATTTTCATCCCAATTAGACAACCAAAAGGAATACTTATATTTTTAGTAATTTTGCATTTGAGCCTTACTAATAATAGTACATTTGATAATAAAGAAGCAATCATCCTAAACCCTCTGTGCAATTCTCAAGTACAGGACTCCAAAACTAAAAATTGTGAAAACTAGGAAAATTGGATAAATTTAGATAGTAAGGGTGAGGTGCAACTTACTAAAAATAGTAATTTCTCATATCACATCCAAATTTCACACACACCTTCATCTTCTCATTCCCTCATTGTTTTTGGTAACCATAAATATCAAATACACTAGGTGCGGGAAAATTTTAACCCTATCTACGGAATATCCACTTGTGGGGACATTGATATAGCCCACATGGATAGAAGAGATAAGGAATCAAATAAAAATTAAGTAAGAGACCCAATAGAGGAAAATATAGTTTTATTGGGATTTTTAGAGTAGGTGGCCACCCGATTTTTAGTTTAGAGCACTGAGTTGCTATTGGCTTGTGCCAAACATTATGACCCCACTTCCAAGACAATCACTACAGATAATAACTCATTCTTTGGAAATCCTAACTCCAAAGGGGATTTCAAGTTATCTACAAATTCAACTTAAACAAACATGGTGATCATCAAAAATAAATTTTTAACCCAACAATGTCTTAGGGTAGACTCCTATTTTTAGGGGATTGCATTTGGCTCCTGGTTGAAATTTGGGAGAAACCATTGAGGCCAACAAAGTCACTATCATGGAGTGAGTTCCATGAAGCCTACTCAGATGCCATTTTCATACTAAGTAGAGTAATAGGAGAGGAAAACACTAAGGAAATCAAGGACCTGGATGGCCCATTTCATGTTGACAATCATACGGGAACTCAAATGATAAATTGATGCCAGATCATTAATGACAATATCCACCAATTTTTGATGCAAATATTCATCACCAAGTGATTCACTATGACCTCCTATATGGTGTATGCCCTTGCATACACTAGACCTACTCAATATTTTCCGCTACCCATAATTTCCCTTAGAGAGCCCCTTCCTTCGATAAGTACAAACAAATAATATTCAAGGAACACAATGCTCATTTCACATGAGTGAATGATGCATTCACCATGTTCATTATCCATCTCCTGAAGGATATCATAGAAGAAGAATCTCCCCTCACACAACATGATTTGATTAAAACACATGGATGTTATTTCAAACATTTTCATACCTTCACCTACATTAGGCGAGTGGCTTTGACCTTTTCAAATCACATTACCCAAGTATCCTAGTGATAATATCATCTTGGTGGAGCTTTGTAGGTAAATTTCTCAGGTGTATCTCAAATGTAAGGGTTTGAAGAAAAAGGGTTTTTCATTCCCTATCTCACTTGATTTCTTATCCTATAAGATCATAGCAGATGCCACAAACATTGAGACCTCCCTAGATACATTTCATCTATTTTCATATGTGCTTAGACCTAACTTTAACATATGAAAAGATCCCAAGTCTTTCCATGTTCCTAGACTATATCACATTCCCAATTGGAAGAATATTAGGAAAATTGTGTAGATGACCTTGAGGTGAGGAAAAGGGACTACATAAGGATGATCGTGGAATAGATGGGAGCATTTGGGTTTTATTGGTTCACTAGAGAAGTTTAAGAAGATGGTTCTTAGTTGTTTGATCCAAAGTACCAAACAAGTGAAATTATCCCCCTTCCTCCTCCCACATGGATAATTCATGTAGATGGAGATATAAAGGAGAGGAATAAAGTGATGATCCAAATATCAAGGGAATGGTTCAGAATAAATTAGGCCTCTATTAGAAAAAGGCACCAATTTAACCCTACCTAGACAACTATCACACTCATCATCTCTCAAGGATCCCGAGAGAGCTACGATTCATCCCATTCTAAGATGACCTTCAAGAGGAAGGAATGGAAACTAAGAGCAATGAAGTTTAACTTCTCATAGAGTCTTGCAAGGAATTTAAGGTTAGGGAGGAAGAAGTTGAAGAATTGGAACAAGAAGAGATTAAACCCTCCCAATCTCTGTGTATCAAGAAGAGCCAAGTGTCTCATATGAGGAAATTGAGTCAAATCACAATGAGTAGAAATTGATCTCGCAATAGGAACATGATCTCCCTGAAATGTTATCCACACCATCAGATCCATTCCCATGGGTTCATGACTTTATTGATGAAGAATCAAGAATGGTGCAATAAGTTGCAACACCAAACTTCGAGGCCATCTTGAAGTACATGAAAGATAAGAAGTCAAGGAAAGCACAAAAACTTTGAGATTCTACACTAAGGATTCTAGAGCTCAGTTTGTGCAAGTTGATATATTGAAGGTCGACAAAACTTAGGAGAAAATGATACCCAATGACTATGAGATAACCAAAGTCTCACTTATTCAGGTTACGCAAGAAGGAAACACTCATCTTTTCGAGTCTTCAACTTGGATACTGGATTGGAACAAAGAATAAAAACAAACCATTGACCAATTAGAGGAATATTTGAGGACATTTTCTTCATATGTGCAGTTATTCCTGGATCTAGGCTCATCATCCTTGCCTCTAGTTGAGGTAGTCTCCCCAATATCAGATTTGACCCGTAGTCCCTCAAACAAGCCCAATAATTCACAATGCAAGGGAGGGAAAATGAAAAGTGGGTGAGGAAAACCATTGAAAAGGGTAATTTTATTTTTCTTGAGGTCTTCTCCTTATTCTTCTTCATTTCAGGTACCATGTAAGGAATCAAAGACACCAAGGTGGAAATGAAGAAAGAAAATATTATATGGGACAATTTTTCCCATTGACCTATAAAATGGGGAGTCTTAAATCCTCATTCTTGATAAGAAATGTTTTTCTCATGAATCCAATTGATAAATTGTCCCTATTTGTTTCGATACCATGGATACAAGGTGTGAAAGTTTGAAATATTCTTTAGTAGAGATCAAAGTGTGTGACAACAATGCTCATGAAATTCTTGAATATCTAAGAAAATGTGTACAAGATATTGGGGCCCCTCCTATCATTGCAAACACATCTTTGGAAGAAATAAAAACTCCTTATCAAGAAATGGTTCAGAAAGATGTAGGAGACCCTTTCTCCTTCAACGAAGACACTCTAGAGTCAATCGTAGCAATCTGTAGCTCTATTTCAAGCATTTCTCGGGATCACAAAAACTAATTTATACTGAGTGCAATAGAATAAGACATATTAAAGAGTATTTTATCAACACATTGGGGTATGTGAGCATTCCTCCATTAGATAAGAACACACTATTGGTTGTCCATTTTGTCAGATAAGTGAAAGGGATTGAGTTCAAACCAATTGAATTTCCATGGGATGTATCGGAGGAAAAATATTCACAAAAACCTAATCCACTTCATCCTTATCCATTCTAGTTCTCCTATTATTATTTTATGTCTACTCCCTTTATTCTAATTCTTCATTGTGTGTAATAACAACTTTTTGTCTTATTCATTAAAGTGACTATGTAATAATTGTGTAATATAAAAGTCCCTTTTTAATTATAAAAAGGGGACTTATTTTGTCTTTCTGAGGACATTTGAAAAGTCACTTGTAATGGAATATGAAAAGTCATGTTGGGGTCGATGAAGAGATGAATTTTAAAGATATAAAAGGATATGACCTCCTCATTATAAAAGGGTGGTTAATTCTTGTTTACTAGCTCCTATTATCTATCTAGGAACAAGTGCCTTCAATTCTTGTATTCTCTTGTCTATTTTTATTTTGCCTCCATCTTAGCTTATACTCCAAGAGAATTGTAAATTTTGTAACATGATACAATAAAACTTTGTGTTTCTTATTGATTATTCCTCTTTTATGTGAATGGTTTCTTTTATTTATTCAAGTTGAATAATCTGATTTTAATTTAATAAACTCAGCTATATTATTTTTAAAAAAATCCCCCTCTTATTTCCCTTTCATATCTCTCTCTAAGAAATTTTCCTCCATTGTATTCCATACAAGAAGTTTCCATAGGTTTAGGGAATTATTCTTGTGTGATCCCTAGTCTATGGGCCACCCCCAAAAATTATTTTAGTTTATATTTGTAATGGAGCTTCCCGATTCAAGTAGAGGGACATAATTAGAGACTATTGGTGAAATCCCATAATTTTCCCTTATGAAAAATTATTTATCCAATGAGTTTTGGTGCTCACTATGGGGAATATTGCTGCTATGCACACTTATATATTCCACAAACTTACAAAAACTAGATATCTAAAAAACCAAAAAGAAAAATCTAAAATATGAAAATCCATTGAGCCTTATGTCTTCCACTAATGGCTATTCCTGGTCATCTCCCATTCCTAAGATCTGAACTTCTCTTCCATACCTAATAAGATATTGCATCAGACTTGAGGGAGGCCATTTGGCATAATAGAATAAATTTATTCCATTACCATGTAACTATAATATTTCTAGATTCTAAATAAGAATGTACAAAATATTTGGTAAGAGAACAATAAACTCAAATTCAACAAAGGAGAACTTGATAAAATTTATATTTGAGTATATTTAAAGTATGTAAACTGGTTGATCGTAGATACACTAGGTATGAGAGGGTAAGAGGAAACTTTGATCCTACCTTTGAAGAACTCCAAAGAAAACAAAATAAAATAAGAAAGTATCCTCACCTCCTTCCTCCCATGAATTCTATCATTGGTAGCTCAAGTGGTGTTGAATATCCCAATCACACTCCTCTAGTTCCATCTCCAATTTCTCCAATTTATACAAATCAGTTGGACATAGAATTTCTAGATCTTGACCAAAAAAATTTAGAAGAAGTATAAGTAGAAGTAAGAATGGTAGAATAAAGAGAGAGAGGAATCCTCCAATTGTTCTATGGGGTATAAATAAAGGTCCACTCACCCTCCCTCCACCTATCCATGAATTACCAAGGGGATATCATAAGGGTTTCCTTAAATTCAGAGGAAATGACATGTAGCTCTCGAGAGGAAAACGTAACAACATTCATGACAACATGTGGAGTGTTGGGAGTAGAACAAGAATACGTGTTAGCAAGATTATTTATAGAATATTTACAAGAAAAGGAAGTGGAGTGGTTCTATCTCTTACCATATGGATCAATCACTAACTGGGAAGACATCACAACTAGCTTTGAAGTAAGGATCAAATCTATTGAATATTTTCAAGACGTCTTAGTTCAGTTGGTTTAGATGAAAAAGGATACCAATGAGACTATAATGGAATTCTTAGCTTGTTATAACATGTTACTAGAGAGGATATCCTTTGAATCTTTTCCCTCTGATGACAATGTGAAAAGATTTTTCAATGCTCAATTTATTGAGGTAGTATTCATCCTCCGAATATCTTTACCTAGGGATCTTGGAAAATATCATGAATATTCCTTGAAGTAGAGGATGATTTTATTTTGTTTGGAAAAGTAAAAATCCAAGTGGAAAAAAGGTCAAAGTTCTAATTCTACCTCCATGGGCCCCTGGTTTAGAAATTGGAAAATGATATGATTGCACTCAAAAAAAAAACTTACACAAAGTACTTTGAGAGATGCCCCAAGGAAGAGTAATTTTTAGAATAAAATAATAATTACAACACCTCCCTAAAGACTTGATTTAGAGACCCCCGTGAATGCAACCTGCAATACACAAGATGATGATGAAGAAGAGATTGTTGAGCTAGAAGATGATGAAGAAGAAGAGAATGGGATTGAAATTGAAGAAGTTGATGATGTTGATATTGGGTAATTTGAATACTCATATAGGGATGATAGTGAAGAGGATTATGCACCAATTTTATCTTGTGTGGTGGTCACCCGTTCCCATTCCAAAAAAATAAGTTCTTCCACTACTATTCCAAAGAATAAGAAAGATTAAAATCCTCCCTGCAACTCTAATTAACAAAATAATCAATATAGGAGTTGAACTTCCACCTTCTATGGACTTTAATAAATAAAATCCAGACCTCATGGCAGCCAAGAAGACCTCATCTAAAACAAGTAACTTTATCAATTCTACCTTTGTTAAAGCTTCTTCTTCTAAGCCTTCTAATGCTACTTCTAAACTAGTGAATGTTTCTAGCAAAACTTATGAGGTATCTAATAAGCCCACAGTAGATTCCAAGCCTACCTCTATTTCCAAAGTATCTCCTACTTCAAAAATAGTGTCTCCTTCAATCCCTAAAGCTTCTACCAAATCAGAGACATATATTTCCTCCTATTTTGATATCATAGACCATGTCAAATGGTCTAAAGTCTAAATTTCTAAGTCTGAATATTTACAAACCCATCTAGAACAATTTGATAAACTAGTCTGGTTTATCAAAGGTAGTAACCAAAAGCCCAATACTATCACACCCTATTCTAAAGGATTACTACCAATTCCTCCTTCCCCATCATCTCAGAACATGCTAGCATTAAGTGCATCCAAGTCTAATAAGATTAAACCATTCTATATTTCTCTTCTCATCGGAGGCTACCAATTGAAAAATTGTATCATAGACTCTGGTGCTTTTGAAAATGTGATGCCAATTAAAGTATCTAATGCCCTTGGTATGTCCCTAAAATGGGCTAAAGGCTGAGTTATTCTATGGAGACTAAAATTATCATTTGTGGGAAGAATAAAAGATTCCCAAGTTGCTTTAGCTGATTTTACTAACAAGAAAGTCTTATTGACTATCTTAGTGGCAGACATTACAACCTCATATGGGATGTTGTTGAGTAGAAGTTTCTATAGAGACTTGGGAGGATAAATTCAAATGAGATGGTCTCTAGGAAATATTATAGTCAAGGGGCAAATGAAAAAGTTTGTATTGGTTAGAATGATGAAGTATACAAAGTGCAAAAATAAAAATATCCTAGAGCTGATATTATTTATTAGGACAATGGACATGGGAACTACTTTATGACTTCCAGAGAAGATGATTATGTGCCTCTTATCTTAGATGAAGATGACAATAAGATAGACTAAGGAGTTCAACAAAAGCCATTATAGATACGAGCTCAGGAGCATGTGTGGTTCGATTTCCCATGAGGTGATTTTTTCCTTTTTATTTTAAGCTTCAATTTGAGAATACCAAAAATACTACGAGAATATGAATTTATTTTCTTAGACATGGATCTAGCTGATTCCATGGTCGTTAAACAATTGAAATTCATGGGATATACAAAAGTAATTGGGAAACAAGTCTCGAACTCAATACTAAATGAAGAACCCATGGATCATAAATTACAGGAACAAAGTGTGGAATTACATTGAATCATTTGATGATTTCTCTATATAAGATATTCCCCATGAATTAAATGAAAAATATGATTCTATTGTTGTGTCATCTTATCTATTAATACCAATGTAATGAAATTACTTGTATAATTCAGATTATGAGCAACAATAGAACACCAAATAACACAATATTTCAAAATAATTATCTCAATATGCAATTAGAATAGCTTCACCACTTCGAGGGGCAACCTCCAAACCATATAATAAGACTCAAATTCTCAAATGATAATGAACTACTACCTACGATCCCCTAATATATACTATTCATATGCTATGGCCATCACCGAGGCTGATATGGTAAGCCACAAGTTGGCTACTCATATCCTAATACAAGCAATAAATTAAGGGCGTAGCATGCCCTTCCCTTCAAACCAACGTTGTCCTCAACGTTGAATAATCCTGGATGTTGCTGCAAAAACCTTCATCCTCCTAGGTGGCATCTTCTATGCTCAGATTCTTCCACTTGTTCAAATATTTCTTAATGTCTCTAGTTCTTAGCCTATTAAGACGTGTTTGCAGAATCTTCTCGGCTCCAAAATGATTCTTCCTTCCTGTCAAGTTAAGTAACTCTTTTCGGGCTTCAAATTTCTGTCCAATAACCTTCTTTAGGCATGAAACATGGAATATTGGGTATATGTGTCAAGATGGAGGCAACTCTAGTTTATAAGCAACACCGCCGATTCTTCTCGTAGAACCTAATAAGGGCCATAATATTTAGGAGCAAGTTTTTGTCATTTTTCTATTGATTTAGGGACATCTGTTTGTAATTTGGAGAGGTACAAAACCCAGTCACCAATTTCAAAATGTCTTTCACTATAGTGTTGATCTGCTTGTTGTTTCATCCTATTTTGTGCTAATGCTAAATTCTCCTTCAAACTAGCCAAAACTTGTTGTTGATGTTGAATGTGTTCCTCAACATCTCTGACCTTAGTTTTCACCCTCAAGGAGGAAGTGATAGAAGGTGGATGGTAACCATATAATGCTAAAAATGGGGTCATTTAAGAAGAGGTATGAAAATATGTGTTATACCACCATTCTACAAGTGGTAGCCATTTAATCCACCTTTCTTTCTTATCTGATACAAAACAACATAGATACCCCTATAAGAATTTGTTGACCACTTCCATTTTCCCATCAGTTTGAGGATGATAAGATGAACTGTGAGCTAGCTGAGTACCCAAACATGAAAATAATTCCATCCAAAAATTACTTTTGAAAATAGGATCACGATCACTTACAATTATCTTTGGGGTTCCATGTAGCCTTTGAACTGTCTCCAAAAAATAGTTGTGAATGTATTGGTTGCAAATGGATGTGATAAGGCACAAAAATGGGCATATTTTGTGAGCCTATCCAAAATCAAGAAAATAAAATTCTTACCCTCCGAACAAGGAAATCGGTGATGAAATCCATTGAGACCTCCTCCCATCTCTCGGCTAGGAATCGGTAAGGGTTACAACAAACCAGTGTCTTAATTATTTCCCCTATGTTACGTTAGCACACTAAACACTCTCATACAAACTTTTGTACATACCCTTGAGTCCTTCCCAAAAAAATTCTCTTTTTTTTGTGATATGTATTCAAAAACCCAGAGTGTCCTCCAACATGTGAGGTATGTAGCTCTGCAAGAATCTTATGCTTTAACTCATAATTTTTACTCAAGTATAACCTATCCTTGTACCATAGGGCATTACCTTTCCACTCAAATTTTTTAGATGTCATAGATTCTTGTTTGATATTATGTATTATAGATTGTGTATCCTTGTCTTGATCACATTCCAATATTTCTTCATCCACCCAATCGGCGTCAACATGGACATTCCACATAGTAAGGCATCTACGAATGTATCCCTTCTGGACAACACATTAGCTACTACATTTTCTTTACCCTTTTTGTATATGATTTCAAAATCATAACCCAACATTTTTGTTACCCAATTTTTTTTTCCTCGTATGATAACCTTTGCTCCAAAAAAGTATTTGAGACTATCATGATCATTTTTACCTTGAGGTGACTACCCATGACATAGGGCCTCCATTTCCGACCGCATTTAGAATAGCCATCATTTCTTTCTCATAGACAGGTTTGAGAAAATATTTTCCTTTGAATTGGTGACTCTCAAATGTAATTGGTCTTCCTTCCTGCATTAGAACTGCTCCCAATCCTGATCCTGAAGTGTCACATTCAACAATGAAGGTTTTTGAGAAGTTGGGAGTAGCCAAAACTAGGGTGTTGCACATGGCTTCCTTCAGCTACTCAAAGGATTTAGTGGCTACATCTATCCAATGGAAGGCATCCTTCTTAGCAATGCAGTGAGTGGGGTTTCTATTCTACCATACCCCCACATAAATCTTTTGTAGTGCCCTATTAGTCCTAGAACCCATGAATATTTTTGAGAGTTTTGGGCCTTGGCCATTCCACCATAGCTTTGATCTTCTGAGGATCAAATTTGACACCTTCATGAGATACAATGTGACCCAAGTACTCTACCACTTGTAAACCAAAAGAAAATTTGGATGGATTTGCATAGAGAGTATGTTCTCCAAAACTTCCAAAACTTTATTTACATGTAAGTGTTATTCCCATGTCTTAATATAAATCAATATGTCATCAAAGAAAACTAATACAAATTTCCTTTAAAATGGCCTAAAAATAGTGTTCATCAAGATTTGAAAGGTTGAGGGCAAATTTGTAAGACCAAAAGGCATTACCAAAAACTCATAATGGCCCTCATGAGTCCTGAAAGCCATTTTATGAACATATTCCTCTTTTATTCTAATTTGATGGTACCCCGAACGAAGATCTAATTTTGTGAAATAAATAGCACCATGCAATTCATCAACTAAATCATCAATTAATGGAATAGGAAACTTGTCTTTAATGGTTTACTTGTTGATTTCTCGATAATATAGACACATCCTCCATGTTTCATCCTTCTTACGTATCATGACCACTAGTGAAGAATATGCACTCTAGTTATGCCTAATGATACCTGCCTTCAACATTTCCTGAACCATTTTCTTGATCTCACTTTTCTGGGAATATGGGTATCTATATGGTCTGATGTTAGGTGTTTGGCTCCCTAGAATCAACTAAATGACATGATCATGATCCCTAACTAGTGGTATTCCCTTTGTAATTGCATCAAAAATAGATGAGTGAGCATCAACAATCTTCTAAAGATTGGGTGGCATTGAAGACTTTGTATTTTGTACTTCTATGGAAAATAACTTTGCTATAAATCCATCTAATCCTTTTCTAAGAACCTTATGCATCTGATGAGAGATAATAATATGTGGAGACTTAGCTACCATCCCATTCAATTGTATTTTCCTTCCATCTGATTGAAATCACATGAACAATTCTGGAAATTCATCTCTATAGTACCTAAGGTTGTGAGCCATTGGACACCTAAAACAATATCTGCCCCTCCCATAGAAATAACAAAAATAGGTGATTCTAACATGTAGTCTCCCATGGAAATCTTGATACTATGGTACTTTCCTATGTACTTGATTGTCCCACCATCCGCAATCATAACTTGCATTTCTGGAGCTAGGTAAATAAAACAATTGAGGCGGGTAGCTAACTTACTATTTATGAAGTTATGAGTATTCCCGAGTCAATCAACACTGTCACCTTCTATTTTTTGAGATAGCCAATAACCTTGAGTGTTTGAGGAGTACTAATACCTGACAATGCATGGCAAGAAATTATAGGTTGGTGATCCTCTACTTCATCTTCTACTGGTTCCTCATCCTCTCCTATAATTTCAGCTTCCTCATCATCCTCATTACATCCGTCAATATAGAATAGCTTCTTCTTAGCACATTTGTGTCCCAGTCCATATTTTCTATCATAGTTAAAACATACCACTTTTGCTCTCTTTTCTTCCATTTTTGAGGATTCGGTCTAAATGGCCTAGTAAATGAAGGGGAAGAGATACTACGGTCTCTAGTGTTAATGAAAGGTGGTCTCCTACTACAAAGAAATTTTTCTTCTGCTCGACGTGCTATGATAATAGAATCAGAAATATTGAGTGGATTAAACATATGTACCTCATGCTCGATGTGGTCCTTAAGACCCCCAAGAAATGGGTCATTCATATTCTCTTATGGAATATTCTCCACCCTTAAGGATAAGTTCTAGAATTGATGCAAATAATATTTGACTGATCCTATTTTCTCAGTAACTTTGCTAACTAACTAAATTAGTTCTTTGAAACACTAGAAATATAGTGCAATTTCAACTCCTCAAGCAAAATTGTCCAAGTGACATCGAGACCATTCTTCACCTCCGAGTACATAACCATTGATACTAAACGAATTGGTCTAGTTCAAGATATAGGGATGTCAATGTCACTTTTTGTCCCGATGGTGTTTTAAGTAACTCAAAGAAGTTATCCATTTGAATTATCTAATTCAAGGGATCCTTACCATCAAATTTTCGCATATCCACTTTCTGCATCATGTTCCATGGTTGCAAATAAGTTGGATTCGATTGGGTTGGAAAAGTGATCCAACATGGTTATTTTGTCCTTGATTTTGAACTAAATATCATCCTTAGTTGATATGGGGTGGATTTGGGCCATACTATTTACCCTTTACATGTTGCATGATATCATCTAAGTGATGATTGATTTGGTCTATATCTCCTTTAGAGGCCATCTCAAATTGTACATTATGCAGCTCATACTCAAGTTGGATCACCTTATGATCAACTCGTGGTAAACCCTAGTGTTGAGGAATCTATATTTACCCCTTCTAACTCCATCTCTTCAATCACTACCAAATCTTTATCTCGGTGTTTTACCCGAGTAACCGGATTATTTTTTCTCTTGTGGAAGGCCCCGCCATGATGTCAAACCTTAGGGTGTAGGGTTTTGATACAAATTCGGCCAAACAAGGAAAAATATAGAGAATATACTAATACTATTTTTTTCGTGAGCTTTAGAAAATGTAAAGAACTTGAAAACATTCCACAATTTGCACCCTAGGGAGTGATTTTATGAAAACCACTAAATTTGTAGTAACTTTTGTAAAATAAATTTAAAAGTCTGAAATTTTCAAGGAACCTCACTTGAAATGTTTCAAAACTCGGTAAAAATATATCGTACCGATTCGTTTTGGTTAGCAATATATGGAGGAAACAAAAAATTAAGGTTTTTGCCCTAATTTTGGCCCAGATTGCAGCTCTGATACCACTTGTAATGAAATTACTTGTATAATTCAGATTATGAGAAACAATATAACACCAAATAACACAATATTTCAGAATAATGATCTCAATATGCAATTAGAATAGCTTCGCCACTTCAAGGGGGCAACCTCCAAACCATATAATAAGACTCAAATGCTCAAATGATAATGAACTACTACCTACAATCCCCTATATATAATATTCATATGTTATGGCCATCACCAAGGCTAACCTATTAAGCATGAGAAAGTATAAATGATATAATAAAATGATATGGTAAGCCATAATTCGGCTACTCATATCCTAATACAAGCAATAAGTTAAGGGCGTATATTCCCCGTGAATATAGGTAAGCCATAAGTTGGCTACTCATATCCTATTACTCATATCCTATAATAAATTGATGCTTTCTCTATATAATATATTCCCCATGAATTAAATGAAAAATATGATTCTCTTGTTGTGTCAACTTCTCTATTAATACCACACCCTTCCTTTGACAAGGAAAAATATTCTATTGAGATGATCTTGAGCCAAGTGTGCCTAATAATGCCAACCATTGGAAAGTGTTCAATGATGATAAACATATCCTCTCTTTCCTCAAGCAACAAGATAATTTTAACAACCTTTTATTTTAAGGAAGTACTTCTTCATCCCATGAGTCAACTTCAGAGGAAGGAAAAGGTGAAGCTGAAGAGGTTGATTCCGATGGAGTGCTCAAGATAAAAGGTAATAAGATTCCTAAGGGCCTAGTCTCACTTGAATTATTTGATAGACATGATATATTTGTGAAATATAGAGCTAAGGAATCTCCTAGGAGAACTATTGATTTTGAGAAGGTAAATATTGGAATAGAGAAGCAACCTTGGTTTGTGAATATAGGAAAGTGTTTCTCACCGGAGGAAAAGAGAAACTTTGTTTCGTTGTTGAAAAATTATTCATATGTGTTGGAATATTCATATGATGAGCTAAAATATTTTAAACCAAAAGAGATGCAACACTCTATACCTCTCAATCACAAAGCAAAGCCATTTCGAAAGAATCAAAGGCAATATAATCCCTAAATGGGAAGTTTTGAAAATTTTAAATGCAAAAATTATTTTCCCAATCCACAACTCCACGTGGTTGGCAAAAATTATCCCTATTCGGAAAAACAATGAATAAATAAGGATTTGTGTAGACTTCCAAAATTTGAACCAAGATTTTCTAAAGGAAAATTATCCACTCCCAATCATGGATCAGATTCTACAAGAAGACACTAGTTCATAAATGCTTTCTATGCTAGATGGATTCTCTAGCTACAATAAAATTGAAGTTTCCCAAGAAGATAAATATAAGATTACTTTCACAACTCCATGGGGAACCTTCACCTATATTTGGATTCCATTTGGTCTCATCAATGTTGGGGCCACTTTTTAGAGAGAAATGGACTTGGATTTTAAGGATTTGAAGAACAAATGTATTGTCATTTATCTTGATGATCTCACAATATTCTCTAAGAAGAGGAGAGAACATTTGATACACCTTGAGAAATTCTTGCTAAGGTGTTTCGAGAACATGGCATATCATTGAATCCAAAGAAGTTAATCTTTGGAGTGACTAAAGGAAAGATCCTTAGACATATTATGAATAAATAAGGAACAAAAATTAACCTGGAAAGAGTTCAAGTCATTTAGAAATTCTCCATGCCCACAAGCAAGTCAGGAGTTCATTCCTTCTTTGGTAAGGTAAAATTTCTCCGTTGTTTTATTCCAGAATTAGCTAATTTGACCAAACATGTTACAAATATGATGAGGCCCCGAGATAGCTTCAAGTGGAGTAAGGAGGGAAAATAATATTTCAAGAATATCAAGTTTTCCATAGCTAAAGCCCCAACCCTAGTATATCCCGACTTCAATAAATATTTCATTGTGTATTTTTATGCATCCAAGTACACTATCTCAACCATTTTAGTTCAAAATAACCAATAGGGGATTGAGTTTCCTATTTCCTTCATGAGATTTCCATTGAAGAATCATGATCTCAGATACTCTACCATAGAGAAGCATGTTTATGTTGTGGTTAAGGAAGTCAAGAATTTCAGATTCTACATCTTAAATTCTCACACCATTGTGATGGTTTCAGGATCACTTGTAAAATCTAGCTTGACTCAACAATACCTCAAAGAAAAAAGGTAAATGGGTATCAAAAATTCAAGAGTATCAACTTGATATAAGGCCATAGAATTTGGTTAGAGCCAATGGATTATGCAGATTAATGGATGAAGATGAATTTGTTATGATCCAAAAGGAAAAATATGAATTCCAATTCTTTGAGTGCTTAAGTGAAGATTTTCCTCAGGTACTCTTTATGAATACCACTAATGAGTGGTATAATGATATTTCTTATTTCCTCACTTACGGTGATTTTTTGAAACACATGGATTATAAGAAATGGATAAACCTCAAGCTCAAATCTATGAGGTATGTGATTTGGAACCATGTACTATACAAGAGATACCTTGATGGATGTTTCTTAAGGTGTGTTAACAAAGAGAAACATGAGAAATTGCTAAAGGCCTATCATGATCAAGCCTATGGTGGGATTTATCTACCATGGTCACTACAAACAAGATCCTTTGGGGGAGGTACTACTAACCTACTCTCTTTCAAGATGCTCAATAATGGGTATCTAAGTGTGATCCTTGCGAACAATTTGTGGGAAGACCACAACTCACCGCACCCCCACTTAGACCAATGGTGATTGGAGAGTCCTTCTAGAAATGGGGTCTAGACTTCATTGACACTCTTAATCCTAACTCAAGTGCAGGTCATACCTTCATTCTCGAGCAATGGACTACTTCACTATGGGTGAAGGTCATACTGGTCAAGCAAGCCAATTCAAAGATTATATGTAACTTCATCTAGGAAAATATTATTATCCATTTTGGAATTTTAGAGAAGGTATTTGTTGATAATACGACATATTTCTCTTCGATGGAATTAAATTGGTTATAATATGTAGTATACACAATATCCTTATCACATATATATGACTATTACCCTAAGGGGAATGGTCAAGTTGAATTTAGCAACAAGAACCTTGTGACAATTGTGTGGAATCTTGTAGATCGAATAAGAGAAATTGGCACAATAAGTTATATGATGCACTATTTCTTGATCGGATCACTCTGAAAAAGGCTATTATTATGTCTCCATTTAAGCTCATATATGGAATAAATGTAGAATTTCCAATCACCGTAGAGTTATTGAAATTGCAACTGATCAAAGTAGTGGAAGATGGTGAGTTCCAAGACTCACTTGATAAAATAATTTTGTACTTGGAAAATCTATGTGAAGATAGGGTGTTGGTGGTTGATCGACTAAGAGACCATCAATTGAAAGTAAATAAAATATTTGATAAGAAGGTGAGGAAGAGATATTTTCATATTAGTGATCTTTTCCTACTATGGGATAAGAGGAGAGAACCAAAGGAAGCCATGGAAAGTTTGATTCACTGTGGCTTGGCCCATTTCAGATATGAGACACATGTGGGGAGAACACTTTCCAACTATCTTATCTGGATGACACTCACTTAGAATTTCCTCGCAGTGGGAAATATTTGAAACTATACAAATAGTGAAAGTGGGTTTTCCCCTACATGTACCATAGGTGAATATAGGTTTGTGTGTTTCCCTTTCCATTGTTTCTTTGTTTTTTATTGTGTGTTGTGTTCAATAAAGAGGTTTTTTTATACCCATCATTTTTATACAATGACTTTATAGTCCAAAGCATAAGGAAATGTTCCTCTTAGTGTCTTGATATTATGTGGTTCCTATTTTCTCCATCTTTACTTTGTTAAAAACAAAACAAGTCCCCAAGTTAGAGCCATTTGTTTTCATGCTAAATTTCTAGTGTGAAAGATTGAATGTTATTTCAATTAAAACTAAGCCCACACTCAAAAATCCTTGAACGGGTAATGTAAACCTGCCCTCCGACCAATTGTTGACTATGTAAACCCCATCATGAATGAGAGGGATGTTCTAACTATATTTTTAAATTATGTTTCATGTGTAGGTAAGCTAGTGGGAAGAAATTCATGGATTCATTTTGATCCACTTTGAAGGAACTTCTCCCAGAGGCCCAAAAAGGAATATTTTCAATATTTTTACACCTGGTAAGAACCCCCTAGGGAATGTACAGAGAAGAGACAAATTAGATTGTAATGGTGTAGCATATATATGTAATCATCTGAGGTAGTTTAGGAAGTTATGCATGAAAAATCAAGTTTGGGAACAAACGATGTAACATTGGGCTACTTGTAGCATAGTGCCAAGAAATGCAAATAGTAAAAAAGCTACTCACCTTGTTCTAGATGTTGCGGGATCCTTGGTATATTTTTTAAGTTACTAGATACTCATCAAAAATATAATAAGTCCTACTTCCCATTGCAAAAGGTTTTGGGACATTCTATTGTCTAAATTTTGAGATATTGACCCAATAGTGCGGATGAAGATCTCTCGATCCTAAAGTGGGGATCAAATAATAATTCAAAGAGTTATATGGATATTTTAGGCCTTATTTAAATCTAAAGGTGACCTATGTAATGTCCTCTTCACTCACAATGTGTTGGTTGTCATTTTTATTACCATAATATTTGGTGGTAGTCTATTTCACTGGCACATAGGCTTGAGAAGAATCAAAAGTTGGTAAATTTAAAATATCAGAATAATTGGCACCTTAAAGTTGTGTAAATGATTACATTATACCTTTTGGAGTCAAAATCATATAATTTTTCCTAGGTAACTCTCAGAAATCTCAGGGTAAACTATCACCCCTCGATGTCTATTTATAGTAGTTGTTGGTGAAGGTGAGGCTTCCAAAAGTGTACATGGCACATTTTCACACATTTGATGCAATTTTTCACATTTTAAATTGATTCAAAGGTGCATGAGGTTCAAAATCATATGCCACCAAGGTGAGGAGATCAAGTTATGAGGATTCGTCACTTAAAAAGTCTTTTGGTTGGTTAGGTGAGTGTTATGCACTCACAAGTCAATTTACCTCCCTCTCAATGTTGAGTCTGACCCTTTTCGCGCACTGGAAGCTATTTCCACATCTTTTCACTTTGAGAAAAAGTGCATGAGGTGAAAAAAATTACGCCACAAAGGGAGGGAAGTACATTTTTGGGCTATCGAATATAACGTAAGTATGGGAAAAGTAGAAGGATTGGACGTGTAGGCATAGGGCACATAAGTATGCACGGAAATATAGTGAAACAGGAATTCCCAAGAAAGTAAGAAATCGGGACAGCCATTTTTCAAGTATGGGGCTAAATTTTGATATGGAATGAAGAGCATGTTTTTTAGAAGACTTGAAGAACACACAAAGGTTATTTTGGATAAGTAGAAGATCAAGCGCCATGCATAGTTTTGGAGCTATTAATAGGATTATATTGTTTTTTATTATTATATAATATATTAATAGCAATCTTATATGATTTTGTATTTATCATGTAAAGGTGCAATGCTATTATTAGCATGTAGCCTATTATTGAAAGGTGCATGGGTGGTGACGCGAAGGTCCCCACTACATTTAAATATGTATTGATTTGCATGGTTTAGATGATCCATGTTTTGTTAGAGTTATGTTGCTAATTTATGGGTGCGCATGACTTATGATGACAATATTATGTATGTATGAAGCTTCTTTGTTTTACAACAATTAATATAATGGATCTTTGTGGTTGGATATTGATTATTGACACATCTGTTAATGATTCTTGCATGGTAAAGTTAATCTTAATTCTGATATGAGTTAACCTTGTTTATGATTGAGATCTAGATTTGGTTTATGCATTGCATTATATTCAATTATCTATTAGGGATCTGGAATATTTGTATAATCATTATAACTTCTGGAACAAGTTGACATAAAAGAGGAACTTGGTACCCTTGCGTGCTTCGGGTGAGTGCTTAGTTCTTGTTGAGTGATGTACTAGCGCACCTTGGGTTGTTGGTTATAAAATCTAGGCTACATTTTGATTCCATTGCCGTACCTCTTGTAATTTTTTTCCGAGGATGTTACATGATGAAGACGTATCGGTTGACCTTGGCTAGTAGGAAAGAGAGGTTAGAAAATTTAGAGGAAGATTATGCTCATAGATTTAGCATTGGACATGATTTTAATGCACGCGTGTGGGTTGAACAAAATCTGTATCACGAGCTATATGAGATGTTCTTCACCATTTTTCCTATAGATTTGTATGAGTGGTTGGTTGTTTATGCATCAAAGAGAAATTGGAGGTTTTGTACACTTGTTTGGACACATGAAGAATTCTAGGCTTTGTATGATGTAGATATGACTTGGACGTGCACTATAGATCATTGGTGGAGTGGTGTTTTGAATAGTTATATTTTTGGAGTACGTAGTTTCTACTTATTCTTGTCCGAGTGATTTCTAAGTTCCAGTTCATGCATGAACCTAGAGATTCATATTTTTATGGTATTCCTTAAGTGATTAAGATCTTGATTGTGACCTTGGATTTGGAACAATGTCCTATGGATAGATAAACCCCACCACGAGAAGGGTAAGAGCAAGTGTAGTGAAATATGGTGAACTAGGAGGAAAAAAGGTAGAGAGAAGAAAGGTGACTTAAGTTTAATGAGGCACATGAGAGGGATTTAGAGAAGCAACGTGAAGTTGCAGAACTAATGGCATTGTGGAAAGAGGTAGCTTGTGAAGGATTTGGAGCTCACGCAGAGGACATGGAGATGGAGCATCGGAACTATCCTATTTGGGAAATCATGGAAGAGAAACCTCTTGACCTCGAGATGACGGCATGCCAGTGGAAAAAATATGGAGCTCGGGAACGTATTTGATCCCTCCTAACGACCTAACCCTTGACCCTAGTTTTCCAATTTCTACTTGACATCATCGGTAAGCAAGCTAGTGTGGGCAATAGAGTAATGAAAGATAGAGTTAATTTACCATCAAGTTCAAGATTTAATCACGTAGCATATTCATTTTGGTGGGCAAAAACTTTCTACATTATTTGGAGGTCAACTTGGAGATATATTTTCTTATGTGTCATCGGCGCAAAATGTGGGTGCACAAAATGTTGACATCACATCTGGAAGTAACATAAACTCGTAAACTATGGGAGTTCGAGTTTCAACACAATCTTGTTGGAACACAAGGCAAGTGTATCCTTCGGTCGGGTACCCTACTAGGGGAGGAGGATGAGGTGGCTCAAGATCTAGCATATCGGTGGTTCTAGAGGTGGAGGAAACAAGGAGTTGATATAGGCTCTGGATCGGCAAGCACACTCCACACCAGCCCCAAAACAATTATATGGAGATGTCTCTTTGTCTCCCATAATACAGAGGAATAGAATATGTATCTGAGCACATGCATATGTGTGAGATACTATGGTGCATGAAGGGGATTACAACTCCAGAGTGCAAGGCAAGTCAATTTGTAACTACATTGCAAGGGCATGCACATAGTTGGTATAGGAAATATGATCCAAACTAGACTTATGTAGACTATACCATGTTGTGTGATGCTTTCTTAGCAAAGTTTCACATACCTAAGTTTGAGAAGAAGAGCATCAGCGTGTTGAAGGACATCAAACAGGGCATGATTGAGAGTGTTCGGGAGTATGATGCACAATTCAAAACCCTTTTATCAAAGTTATCTTATGACATTCACCTGATTTAACATGCTCAATGGTTCATTGGAGGTTTAATCATGCCTTTTAGAAGGGTGCTCTCACACAAGACTTATACAGATCCACGTGAGGCACTTGAGGAAGCTCTATGCACTGAGGAAATTAGGAGTGTAGACACAGGAGTCATCCCATTCTTGGAATATCATATTGCAGCAATGAAAAAATAGTTAGAGAAATTATCAACTAATTCAGCACATGAGACGTGTAGTGGAATTTTGTGTATAGATTATGAAGTATAAGGACATACTAAGGATATTTGTCCTCATAAATCAAAGTGTGCACCATGTTGTTGGATTGTGAGATTTGTCACTTGGATCATGATTCAAGAAGGTTCCCATTGTTGCAACACATGATAAGGAAGAATGTTTCTTTTTACTAAAATATCTACAAGTTTACCACTCATGATACTGAGAATTGTAGGTTGATTGATCATATTCATGATGTCATTGATACTGGTGTATGTCAGACTAGTGTTGTAAATAATTCTAAGGAATAAGTGTGATGGAGGCCTAGGTATAATCACAATGAAGGGCACTCGATGGAGGCCTAGGTATACGTCGAGGTTACTGTGGAGGATTCAGAGGCCAAGGACGGGGTAGTGGAAGGAGTGAATTTCCATGAGGAACATGTTATACATGTGGATCCCCTAATCACTACAGATGTGAATGACCTCAGAATATTATTTGTTATTTTTGCGGAAAGAACCATAACTATGAAGAATGTATAGACTTGTATAAACACTTAAGTAAGAAGCAAAAAAGAAGGAAAAGGGAACAAGAATGGTTAGATTATAACGCACTGTGGAAGATCATTGGATGCCAAAGTTAATGCACGATCTGAATTAGTACTATGAAGATCACTACTTGTGATAATGTTACGCGTGCTAGGAAGTTCCAAAAGCAGAGCCTATTATTACAAAGGAGGAGGTACTACATGCAAATTATTCAGACCCTATGCATCAAAAGGAAGTTTATCAAGAAACCATGGAGGTGATTAGGAATTTACAGGGTGAGATACAATGTTTGAAAGAAAAGTCATGGAAGTTAGAACAAAATAAAAAACAAGTTGATCTTCCTCATTCGAACATTGATGATCTAAGGAAGGTTTGTAAGATGTTGCGATAATAAAAATCATTCCTTTGTTGGTAGAATGGTTAAGTGAAAAGACACCATCGAAAGACAAATTTTACATGCTAACCTACCTCCTCATAGTCTGGATTATGACAAGGAGATCACTCGAATGTTGTTGTTGATAGATGGCTCTTAAGTAATATTTTTTTGATACATACAAGAAGTGAATTTAATCACTTTGGACGCATGGATTTAAATGGGGAGACCACCATTGCAGCCATCTTCTAATGTGTTTTTATGGCAAATAGGACTAAAGCCACGCCCATTGGAGTTTTGAAGGATGCTAATATTACTATTCAAGGGGCCAAGTTTACTGGGGATTTTGAGGTCTTGGCACTTGCAGAGGAAGACAATTTTCCAGCATTGCTTGGTCACCCTTGGTGTTATGCAAACAACATTGATTTGCACTTCAATAAAGGTTACATCAGTTTTGAGAACAAGGAAGAGTACATCATCATTCCTTTGGTAGATGGAAAATTTGCACCTTATGTAGAGCCTTTAAGTGAGGAGGATTTGAACAAAATTTATGTGTGCACCATTAGGGATCTGAAGTACTTGATCCATCAAAGGAAGGAGTTATCCAATGGGATGATGCACAATCTATGAGTGATACTACAAGTGTTGCATGTGATAACTGGGCACATGGAACTTATGAAATGGTTGGATGCAATGTGAGAAGCACGATTACATGTGTAAGAATACCACGTTGTGTTAGGCGTTTGAGAAGTAATTAGGTACTAAGGTACACTGGTGAAGGAAATCCTGAAGTGTTCCAACATGTGATGGAATTTCAATGGATAGATCAAGTGGAAAGAAGGATTGTGCTATTTTATACTCTATATGGGATAGCAATACACTTTGGTGGATGGTCCACATGGATAATCATTTGTAATGGAAAGAGGTGAGGATCACCTTCTCTGTAATATTTCTCCGCAGCAATCCACCTACCAAGTATGTCAATTTCATGGGAAGGATGCTTAGCACAATGTTTAATAGTGTGAGAGACTTTGGACAGAGGGGTAGGAGGCCTTACCACCTTTCTATAGGTGCACCAGTTCTACTATACCTTGTGAGGTTGCGCGCACACATGTTATGTCTATGTCGAGTTGAATAGAGAAACATGGAAATGAAAGGAACTCACTAGAGGTATGATTTAGACCTTTGACTATTTTTCCACTAAACCTCCAGTGAATGAATCATTATAGGTTATGAAGCACTTGACTATGGGAGATAGTGCAAAGGCTGAGGAACTTATTTAAGAGTTACTTAGGCAAGTCAGACCTAGAGGCATGCTTTGAAGAAGAAGAGATAGATGCATAATAACTTGGGTGTGCCTTCCTAGAAAGAGAAAAGGGTAAGATGGTATACATCATTGATGATGAAGAAGTGGAGAATATGGATGTTGAGCATACAGAGGGTACGTGCGAGGTCTTAGAAAATGTAGATGAGAAGGTGCGTGCCTACCATGAGCCTATGAAAACTAAGAAGGTCAACATTGGGACAGATGTTGAACCTAAGGAGGCCATCATCGGAGATTATTGGTCTGATTCTAAGGTTTCTAAAATAATTGAGTTGTTGCATGACTACCAGGACTTGTTCCCTAGGGCTATCATGAATTGAAATGGGTGCATGAATATTTGGGTGAGATGAGAATAAATCTAAAGGAAGGTACACACCTAGTTAGGAAGAGGCCTTATAGGATGAATCCTAACTTACGCGTCAAAGTTAAAGAATAAATTGACAAGATGCTGAAATTTGGAATCATTGAGCCCATAGAGGAATTAGAATGGGTTAGCCCTATGGTGATCAAGTATAAATAAATATGGAAGAATTAGAATTTGTGTTGATTACATGGAGTTGAATTTTGCATGTGTAATAGATCCTTTTCCCACACCCTTTACTAAATAAATATTAGAAGGCATTGTAGGGCACAAGATCTACTCCTTCACTAATGGATTTTCTAGATATCATCAGGTAAGGATAGCTAAAGAGGATCAGGAAAAGAAAACTTTCACCACCGAGTGGGGAAGTTTTGCATACATGGTTATTCCATTTGGATTGAAGAATGCACCTTGTCTTTTCATGCATTATTGTTCAAGCATTCCAAGATTTCATTCATAAGTTCTTGCAGGTTTACTTAGATGATTGGACAATGTATGGGCTAGTGAAAGATCATTGTGATAATTTAAGGCTTATGTTTGAGAGATGCGAAGTTGAGCATCTCCTTGAACATTAAGAAGTGTGTTTTTGCTACACCTTTTGGGACTTTTCTAGGACACATCATCTATAAGGAAGGCTTGTTAGTAAATCCTACTAAGGTTGTTGTTATTTTGGTCTTATATGAACCTACTAACCGTGAGAGTGAGGTGCATGAGATTCTTGGGGAACATAAGCTATTACAGGACTTTTATTAAAGGATATGCTAATATTTTGCACCCTTAGAATAACTATTAAGGAGTAAAGGTAAATTCCATTGGCGTGAACCGAAACAACACGCATTTGAGACATTGAAGGAAAGGCTTACTACAACACCTATTATATCCTTTGCTTCATGGACCAAAAATTTTCATGTGCATTTGGATGCCTCTAGCATGGTCATTGGTGTAGTTTTAGACCATCCTAGAGAAGGTATTATTGATCATCCTATTTTTTTGCAAGTAGGAAGTTGACACCAATTCAACAGTAATCTACAACTATAGAGTGCAGAGGCTTTGTCATTGATCTATGTGTTGTATAATTTTAGACAATACTTCTACTGGAAACATCGTTTATCTTCTATACAAATCACATGGCATTGAAGTACTAGGTGAACAAGCTCATTTTACAGGGGCACATATGCCATTGGATTTTTTATTTCGGAATTTAATTTTACTATGGTGGTTAAGCCAGGAAAGAGAAATTATGGACCAGATCATTTATCAAGAACTAATTCAGAAAGGAAAAAAGCAGAGCATTGAGGACACAATGTCGGATGCATAGTTGTTCATATTAAACTCCACACCCTCGACTTATAAGATATGGTTGTCTTTTTGCGGACAATTGTGGCATCGAAGGAATGAAGAGTCTATAAAAGAAACAAGTTGCTATATGTGTCACACCTTATATGTTGATCAGTGCATACTTATACAAACTAGTCCAGGATGAAATTTTTTGCACTGATGTGTACTTGAGCATGAGTGTGATGTTATTATTGAGGAGGCTCATGGTAGTATTACATATGGACATTATTTAGGAGATGTCAACTGCGTTCAAGATTTTATTGGTTAGTTTTGGTGGTAAACACCGTATAAGTATTACAAAGAATATTATTGTAAGGCATGTGATCATTTTCAGTGCCTTATAAAGCTGAGCATATATATGAAATGCATTTGAGGCCTATTGCTAGTGCATAACCTTTCGAGAAGTGGGAAATCAATTTTGTGGGTCCTATTTTCCCACCTATGTGTAGGATTGGGTTGCGCTACATTATAACTTTTACATATTACCTTACAAGGTGGGCGAAGTAAGACCTACAAAGGATTACATGATAACTTCAATAACAAGCTTTCGTGGGAAAACATTATCAACAAGTAAGGATGCCCTTTGAGTTTGACAAGTGATAGGGGTACTCATTTCCTTAATGAGACCATCAGGATACTCTTGGCATAATTTATGGTTACACACCATAAAACAACACCCTATCACCCTTAGGCTAATGGAATTATTGAGGATTTGAACATGATATTGAGCCACACATTGACTAAAATTTGTGATTTTGGAAGGAAATCCTGGGATGATAAGGTCTCTGTTGTACTTTTGGCATACATGACAACCTACAAGAGGTTGAATAATGCCACACCCTTTCAGTTGGTGTTTGGCATGGAGGTTGTTCTACTAGTGGGATTTATGTTGCCTTCTCTATGTATTGTGTGCACAAAAGGTTTGGCTAATGATAAATCACTAGAAGAACATATAGAAAAACTAATGCGATTGAATGAAAGTTGGGCTATAGCACGATGGAGTCAAAATATAGAAAAGGCTTGGTAGAAGGCATGGCATGATATGCATATTAAGGATAAGAAGCTTAAAGTTAAACAGATGGTTCTTCTATATGATTCAAAGTTCTTGTGCCACCCTAGAAAGCTTAAATTACATTGGTTTGGACCGTATATTGTGACTTACATACTCTATTCAGGCACTTTCCAGTTAGAGGTGTTGGATGGGACATGGTTGCCCGGTTACTTCAATAGGGAGTAGGCTAAAGCCCTACTATAAATAAGTCTTCTTGGTGTTTGTAATAAGGCAATATTTCCATTTAGATTAGGTTTCCTTAATGCATTTCCTTTATATGTGTTTCCTTTCATCGTTGTTATGCTTTGTTAATTTAGTTTAGTGTTTTGTGTAATAAGTGTGATTACGTTCCATAAGTGGTAACTATTTAGTGCATTCATGCATAAAGGACCATGCATACCCTTTTTGTGGGTGGATTGTATGTAGGATATTTTGATTAGATTGAGATTTAACTTTTCTCTGAAGAATGGGTATGCATAGAAAAATATTTTGACAGGTGTTTGAAGTGAAGGTGTGGATAGAGAAATATTTCTCATGAGTGAAAACCAAACATGGATGTACGCACAATATAACATGAGGTAGGCTACAAAATTGGGAACTACTTAGTGGAAGGAGTAGTGGATAGGTACTTGGGTGCATGAAGGCACACGAAAGGAGGTCTATGGTCAAGGAGTAGTAGGCACGTAAGAAGGTTATGACTGTGGTGCATAAAAATTAACGCTGAAAGTGGAAAGAAACACCAATTTAATGCTAAGTATGGTGGTAGGTGGAGAGAAATAAATGTGGAGGAATTTTCAAAAAATATATAGGGTTGTGTTTTGAAATCATTTTCACCTTTGCAATCAAGATTATTTGAGTGATTTGAAGTCAAGTGAGCTAGTAAGCAAGTTGTGAAGTGTGAAGAGTTGCAAACCAGTTGGATTTGTCATATTTATGCACATCATTGTTTTGCGCTCCATTGGAGAAGGTGTTTGAGTGACACGAGAGGTGTGTGGGGAAGAACATTGACAGTTAGGGTTTGATCATTGAGATAGGGCATGTAAGTTTGAGTTGCAGAGTTTAAATTAACTACAAGAACACACTTGTATCTGGGCTTATATCGAACCTAAGTCAGCAGATAAGCTGGAGCATCTACAAGGGAAAGGACACGTGGGGACACTTAAGATGAAGAAGATACTTTCCCTTTACATAAGAAGAGGAAGAAGAGAAAAAGTGAAGGAAGATAATGGAGTATCTAAGCATGGTCAAAGGAAGCAGCCCATTATTGGAGAAAAGAGAGAGTTTGAGGTGACCCCTCCATTACAGAAAGATGATGAAGTGTTGGAGAAAATTTATGTGGAGATAGATGTAGAATAGAATATTGAGGAACCTCAGTTTAAAAGAGTGTTAAGAAGAATAGGGAATCAGAGTGTGGGAACATCACAACCCCTTAGGAGGTCACCTAGGACTTCACCTATGAAGGTAGAGCCAAAAAAAAAAGGTGCAAGTACATTCCTAGGAAGGATGATGAGGAAGATAAATCTGGTGACAACGCGCCGAACACTACAATATAGATCGAGGATACAAAATAAATGAAGAATAATGAAGAGGATTTGAAGGAAACAAAGGTAGAAACATATAAGGGATAGTATGTAGACACACCTCATACCGCACAAATAGGTGAAGATATAGTACTAGATTCAGGAGAGAATATCCATAAAGGTAAGCACTCAAGAAAAGGAAAGGAAGAATAAATTTATGAAACACCAATAGTTGGGTATATTAATGACCCAACCAAGATTATACATGTGAGGTTCCAAAGCACTTTGGAACCCAAAGACCTTTATGGCTAGGAGCTAATGGATGCAGACATGGAAACTATGCGCACACAAGTAATTATCTTAGAGCATGCAAACTCATATGGATGAGCCTGACTTCAACGTGTGTGAATAATCATGTGTTTCATGAAGAATGAAGAAGGAACCCCATTCCTACCATGTGACTATCAAGCCCCTATCATGTCGAGATGAGTAGGTAAGCAACACATTAACTAAGGTATTTCGCAGAAGTTGCACATAGGAATATTGATAAAGCGCTGACAACCATAAGAGAGTTGTTGGATGATAAGAAGGATAAGGATACTTGAGATAAAACTCTACGACAAAATAAAAATAGACATCGAGGTGATGACGCGTTCAATACTTGGTATGGAATAATAAATTGGGGATGAGATGTTGAAAAAGAGGCCGATTTAGACGACAAATTCACATAGGAGTTTCTATCTACTTTACATTATTTACACACTTTGTTTCATATAATTCTAGATGAAGGGACCGTAATAAATTCAAAACCCAAGGATGATGCGGAACATAAAGTGAAGGCTAAGGCCACTATTTCATGACAAATTAAAAGTTATGAATCCATCTTGCAGATTTTAAAGGATGAATTAAAGAAAGCAGATTTGGCATTGAATATATACGGGGCCTTAGATGTAATAATAAAGACAAGGAATTTGGTAGAGGAAGATGAAGTCCTTCAGGAAGTGAAGAATGAAGCACTTGGGCGTGTGGAGAGACTCACACTTTGGTAGGAGAAAAATGTGATGCGGTTGCATCCACCCAAGTCCCTCACAAGGAAATATTTAAGGAGATTGGGAAACTCATCACACACCTTTGGATGGATGTAATGGACAAGATGATCTCAAGCATGGATAATGTTCTCAGGGTACTACAGAATGAAGGTGAGAACATGACACTTGATGAAATGGAATAATTTCTTGTATACATTTTGAAAAGACAAATAAAATGTTGAGTGATTTGGAATGAGATTGAAGTAGTGATCAAGAAATAATATCAAGAATTAATTTTACCTATAGAAGTATAGAGGGCTCAAACATTCTTTAATTCTTTTGTACAATCATTTTTTTCCTTATTTTTTATTCATGATGAGTTGGATTACCTATTACTAGGGACGGAAATGAAGTTAGTGTGGGATAATGTTGGTTTGTCAAAATATAGCCTAAGTATGAAAAGTGTAGAAGGATTGGGTGCACGGGCATAGGTGTGCAAGTGCACAAAAATATAGTGAAACAGGGTGTGCCCAAAGAAAGTAAGAAGTCAACACTTAGCCATTTTTCAGTATGGGGTTAATTTTGGACATGGAGTGAAGAGCATGTTTTGTAGAAGACTTGAAGAACATGTAAAGGATATTTTGGATAAGTAGAAGATCAAGCACCATGCATAGTTTTGGAGCTATTAATAGGATTATACTATTGTTGTATTATTATATAATCTATTAATAGTGATCTTGCATGCTTTTGTATTTATATTGTAAAGGTGCATGGATATTATTAACATGTAGCCTATTATTGAAAGGTGCATGAGAGGTGAAGGGAAAGTCCCCACTACCTATAAATATGTATTTATTTACACAGTTTAGATGATCCATGTTTTTTTAGAGTTATGTTACTAATTTATGGGTTCACATGACTTATGATGATGATTATGTATGTATGAAGCGTCTCGTATTTTACGAAATTAATATAATGGATCTTTGTGGCTGGCTATTGATTATTGACACATCTGTTAATGATGCTTGCATGGTAAAGTTATTCTTAATTCTAGTATGAGTTAACCTTTTTTATGATTGAGATCTAGATCTAGTTTATGCATTTCAATGTATTCAATTATACATTACAGATCTAGAATATCTTGTATAATCATGCTAACTTATAGAACAAGCTGACATAAAAGAGGAACCTGGTACCCTTGTGTGCTTTGAGTGAGTGCTTAATTTTGGCTGAGAGATGTGCCAGTGCACCTTGGGCTATTGGTGATAAAATCTAGGCTACAACATTCATCACTTAAGTGACCAACTTCAAGTGTTAGGCCAAGTTCTCCATTCACACTTTCAAACTGCCCCCTCTCTATGTTGAGCCTCACCCTTGGAACACTTTTTAACCTCTACTTCACCTTTGCACTGGTGTAAAAATTATGCCACCAAGGCAACACCCAATATCTCATTACTCATAACCTCACACTTTCTCCCTAGGGCATGTTTTCACTCACCTCACTCTTCACCCTTGTCCCCCTTCTCATGATGGTTTCCCCCTTGGCACATTTTCACCATGATTTGCAAATTTTCACCTCATTTCCCCTTATAAAATGTGGTAAGGGACATGATATCTTCTCAGATCCATTTAGTAACCCCTAACTCACCCTCAACTTAGGTTAAGAAATAAGTGCCAAAGGTGGGTCAAGGGGTGGGTTTTCCTAACTTGAGTTAAGGGATGAATATTAAACCGTACTTAGTCATTTTTAAGATAATTTTTCAATCTCTCCTTTCTCCATTTTCTATTGTAACGAGTTCATTCTAAAAATTGTACGGGAATCCCCATGCCCAAAACCACAAAATTACTCAGATCTCACTCTTTTTCAATCCATTTCCTCTCAAATTTTGCATGTGCACTCCAATTGTGAATACCTTTGAGATGATCCAAACCTCATCTCCATTGACCCTCTAATTATTTTACAGCACCCCCTTGAATATTTTAGTGAAAAAAATTCCTATCAAGATTCAAAGAAATTTGGAGGATAAAACACACGAAAATTGGAGATCGCATTAAAATTCCTAATTAAATGAGACAATTTTCATCCCAATCAGAAAACCAAAAGGCATAATTATAATTTTATTAATTTAAAATCTAATCCTTTATAAGAATAGTAAGTTTGGTAATGAATAAGAAATCATCCTAAACCCTTTGTGTAATTCAAAAGTCCTGGGACTCCAAAACTGAAAATTGTGAAAATTGGATAAATTATGAAAGTAAGGGTGAGGTGTGACTTACTAAAAATAGTAATTTCTCTTATCACATAAAAATTTCACACACACCTTCATATCCTCATTCCCTTACTATGCTTGGTAAACATGAAGATCAAATACACTTCATATGAGCCAATTTCAACCCTATCTACGAAATATCCACTTGTGGGGACAATGATGTAGCCCATTTGGATCTAGAAGAGATGAGGAATCAAATGAAAAATGAAGTAAGAGATCCAGTAGATGAAGAGATAGTTTTTAGTGGGATTTTTAGAGCAAGAGGCCACCCACTTTTAGTCAATCTCACTTTGAGTTGCTCTTGGATTGTTCCAAACATTATGACCCTTCATCCGAGACAATCACTTTGTAGATGACAACTCGTTGATGATGTGATCCCGACTCCAAAGGGGTTTTAAGTTGCTGTAAATTCAAACTCAAAGTAACATGGTGATCATCACAAATTAATTTTTAACCCAACAATGGCTTAGGACAGACTCTTATTTATAAGGGATTGTAGTTGGCTCTGGTTGAAACTTGGGAGGAAACCATCAAGGCTACCAAAGTCACTATTAAGGAGTGAGTTCCAAGAATCCTACTTAGATTCCATTGTCTTACTGAGTAGAGTAATGGGAGAGGAAAAAACCAAGGACTTATAAGACTGAATGGACCAGTTCATGCTGACAATCATGGAGTGAACTCAAATGATAGATTGGGGTCATATCATCTGTGACAATCTCCACCAGTAATTAATGTAACTATTCACCACCAAGAGATTCATTATAACCTCATATCTAATGTATCCCCTCACATACATTAGACCATACTAAGGATTATCTACTACCAAGAATGTCCCTCGTGAGAGCCCCCGCATTTAAGAAGTATAAAAAAATCACCTTCAAGGAAAGTAATGCTCATTTCACATGATTGAATGATGCATTCACCATGTTCATCATCCAGATCCTCAAAGGAGATCCTAAAATAAAAATATCTTTTCAAGAAGCGAGTTGATTGAGAGGTGTCGGTATTATTTCACATAGTTTCATACTTTCACCTACATTAGGGTGAGTGGATTTGATCTTGCTCGGCTCATATTACCAAAGTATCCTAGTGATGAGATCATTATATTGGAGCTCTACAAGAAAATTTCTCAAGTGTATTTCAAATGTAAGGGCTCGAAGAATAAGCTTATCTCATTCACTATCTCAATCGAGTGTCTTCTCCTATAAGAGTAAAGAAGACACCACAAAAATCAATACCTCCTAGCTACATTTCATCTATACGCATAGGTCCCTAGGCCTAACTTTGACATATGGAAATAACTTGAGTCTTTCCATGTTCTAGGATTGCATCACATTCCCCAATTGGAATACTATTGGGTAAATTGTGTGGATGACCTTGAGGTCGGGAAAAGAGACTACATAAAGATGGCCATGGAATAGATGGGAGCATTCGGGTTTGAATGGTTCATTGGATAAATCCAAGAAGATGGTTCAAGTATTTTGATCCATAGTACTAGGAAATGAATTTATCCCCCTTCCTCCTCCCTCGTGGAGCATTCATGAATATGGAGATATCAAGGAGTAGAATAAATTTGTCATCAAAATACTAAGGGAATGGTTCGTAAGAAATAAGGCCTATAGTAGGGAAGAAGGAACCACTTTAATCATATCTAGACAACTATCACACTCACCATTTCTCAAGGATCTGAGAGAGTTGTCGTTTTTACCATTCGAGAGGACCTCCAAGAGGAAGGCGGTGGAAATAAAGAGAATTTTTTTACCTCCCATAGATTCTCATAATAAATCTAAGGATAGGGAGGAACAAGTTGAATTATTAGAACAAAGATAGATTGACACCTCCCATCTCCCGTGCATCAAGTGGAACCAAGTGTCTCATTTAAGGTAGTTGAGTCAACTCATAATGAGTAGAAATTTATCTCACAATAGGTACTACATATCCTTCACATATTTTCCACAACATTGGATCCATTCCCATATATATTTAACTTACTCGATGAAGAATCAAGAAAGGTGTAATAAGTCACAATGACAAACTTTGAGGCCATCTTGAAGTATATGAAAGCCAAGAATTCAAGGAAGGCACAAAAAACATCAAGATTCTACACCGAGGCTTCCGGATCTCGGTTTATGGAAGTTTCTACACCGAGGATAAACCTTTGGAGTAAATTACCCCAATGACTACGAGATGACCATAGTATCACTTGGTGGGAGCTACACACAAAGGTGACTATCATATTTTCAAGGAGTCGTAAACATAGATAATGGAGTGGAATGAAGAATAAAAATGAACCATTGACCAATTGGAGAGACATGTGAGGATCTTGTCTTCATATGTGCAAGTCATTCCTAGAGCCAGATCATCTTTCTTTCCTCTAGTTAAGATATTCTCCCCATTAGAAGTTTTTACCCCTAGTCCCTCAAACAATCCTAAGGATTCACACTGCAAGGGAGCGTAAATGACATGTGGGTGGGGAAAATCATTAAAAGGGGAAATGTTCTTTTCTTGTTGTCCTCTCCCAATTCCGCTTCGCCGTTTCAGTACTATCTTAAGAATCAAAGGCACCAAGGTGGAAATGGAGAGAAAATATCATATGGGATAGTGTTTTCCCATTGACCTTCGAAATGGGGAGTCTTGACTCCTTAATCTTGATAAGAAAAAAATGTGTTCATGACTCAAAGAAAGAACTTGTCCCCTATTTGTTCTCGCATAATGGGTGCAAGGTGCAAATTACTAAAAGATACTTTTATAGAGATCAAAGTGGTTGAGGAAAATGTTAAGGAAATCCTCTAAGATCTAAACAAATGTTTACAAGATCTTGGGAACGCTCCTATCAGTCTGCAAACACATATTTGGAATATTTCATGAATCCTTTTCAATAAATGGTTTGGAAAGAGGTAGGAGACCTCTTCTCCTTGAAAAAAGACACCCTAGAGTCACTTGTAAAAATCTATGGTACTATTTCAAACATTGTTTGGAATCACAAAAATTGGTTTACTATGTGTAAGAGGCTAAGCCACATTCCAAAGGCTTGGATCAACTTATTGGGGTATGTGAGCATTCCTTAATAAGAGAATATCACACCAATAGTTATATGTTTTGTCAGAGAATTGAAAGGACTTGAGTTCAAACTAATTTAATTTCTATGGGATGCATCGGAGGTGGAATCTTAATCAAACAACTGATCTACTTAATTCTTATCCATTCTATTTCTCCTTCTTCTATTCTCACTCTCCTTCTACTCCCTTTATTATAATTCTTCATTGTGTGTAATAATGAATTTTTGTCTTATTCATTAAAGTGAATATGTAATATTTGTTGGAGATGTAATATGCATTAGACGGATGGAGTGCGAAGAATAAGATTTTTGAAACTATTTGGGAGGGAAAGTGATGGAAGGGAAATCCCGCCTAGACCAGAGGAATAGGATGCAATGCGGGAGGAAGGAGAAATAGAAGTTTCAGTTATCAGTGAAAGGAATACAATTTTGAAACCCAAAGAAACTTGGTCTAATGTAGTCAAAAATGATGATTCGTCTCTAAAAAACAAAAGGTTTTTTCTTCAAGTGACCAAGGAAAGCTCTAGTTACATTCTAGAAATTCTGACCAACTTCTTCATTCTACATCAGAAAATTTGAATAAGGCTTTAGTTGGGAAGTTGATGGGAGGGAGGCCTAATATTGATGCTAGTCAGAAGATGGACCAAACTGAAGTGGTCCCCTAAAGGGAATTTAGAGGTATGTGCTCTTTCGAATGGTTTTTTCCTTTTTCATTTTAACCTTCAAGAAGATATGCAAAGGCTCTTGGAAGAAGGTCCCTGGTTTTGGGGAAAGTCAGGTTGGTATTTATGGAAATGGGAACCCTCTTTCAATCTGGAAAAAGAAAATCTGAACCAATTCCCAGTTTGGATCCACCTTCCAAACCTCCCTCTGGAATTCTGGCATGAGGATATTGTTAAAGGTATAGCTAATATGCTAGGAACCTTTGTTATTATTGATAATGCCACCAGAAAAATGTCCCGCCTTATTTGTGCCCATTTTTGCATCTACACTATTGGATAGAGAAATCCTGAGTAGTATAAAACTCAAATCTAAACTTGGGATATGGGATCAAAGGATTGAAATGGAAATCTCTCCAGCTAAATGCTCTAAGTGCAATGGATGGGGTCACTCCTCTCAGAGTTGTAAGTTTAAAGTTTCTAAAGTGTTTATTCCTTGGTCACCGCTAAGGAGGGTAATGAGGAAAAGGGGAAAGGCATTATGTAAAGTGCGGAGGATCATAGGAAATCATTTTCAAAATCATGCGGAAGTTTTCTCTCCTCTTCGCATAAAGGAAAATATGGTGGAAGAAATCCCTTGTTCAAAAGAAGCAAAGGAAAAGGACGAGGATGGTTTCACTTTGGTGACCAATAGAAGGAAATCTAAATATTTGTCAAAGTCAGAATCTAAGGTAAAAGAAAAAGAGGAGGAAAATTTGAAGGATCTTATGAAAGGCAGGAAGATTGAGATTGGTAATTTTAACGTGAAAGAAGGGATTTGCAATGAATCTGTCAGGAATGATCTAATCTCAAAGGTAGTAAAGGAAAAGGAGGTTAATAAGAGCGAGGAATTGGCTGAGGAAAAATCAGATTTTGAGGCTTCTCAGGGACCAGAATATGGATCTGAATTTCATCAAAGGGATGGAGGTTTTTCCCTCTATTGAGGATCTCTTGACCCCAATCAAGGAGCCTAAGGATAAGAAAGAAGGCCCTAGTTCTGGATTAAAAAAACCCTACTGGGGAAAAATTAATCTACGGAAAAAGAAAATAGATCCAAAAGGAAAAAAGGGGGACTCTTCATGTTCTACCCCTCTCCTGGAGGAGAGAACCCTATTAATGTGGAAGCTATAAATAGCAAACAAGGTAGACCAAATAAATTGGAATCAAGGAAAAAAACAACCCAAAAGGAGATAGATTCAGGGAAACATATGTGCTTGGACTAGAAGGTCTTTAGGAAAAATAAACCCAACCTAAGAAAATGAACTGCATATCATGGAATGGGAGAGGACTGAATAGTCCTGTGAAGTGGAGAATCCTTAAGGATATGATTGAAAGACAGAAAATTGATTTTCTTGTTGTGCAGGAAACTAAAATGAAAGAAGAATCCTTCCTATCCTCTTGTAAATTATGCTGGAAAAATTCTAAAGCCTTTGTTGTTAGCTCAAAAGGAGCTTCGGAGGTTTAGCTGTGGTTTGGAACCCGAATAAGTTTGAGGGTACTCTGTTGGTTAAGAGAGATAACCATATGGCTAGTGATGATGAAAGATCTTGAAAATAGAAGTATATGGGTTATTTCAAATATTTATGCTCCCACCCATCACAAAGAAAGGAAACAACTTTGGCACCATCTCCTTTCCTTCAATTACTCTATCAAAGGTTCTAGCTAGATTGTTATGGGGGACTTCAATACCCCAAGGACTCTGGGGAAAAAAAAGGAGGTTCTAAGGAGTTCTCTGTTGGCATGGAGGATTTTAACATGTTCATAACTTCTTCCCAACTCCATGACATAGATCTAAAAGGTAGCAACTTCACTTGGTCAAATAGAAGGTCTGGCACTCAACATATTCAAGTTAGATTGGATAGGGCTATGGTTTCAGAGGAATGGTTAAACCAAGACTTATCCCTTTTTTCACTTCCTCGGATTGGATCGACCATAACCCCATTCTTCTTCAAATTAAGAATCCTTCTCGAAGAAGAACTCCCTTTCGTTTTGAGAAGATGTGGCTCCAAAATGAGGAGTTGAATGATCTCATCAAAGAATGGTGGAAACTAAAGGTTAAAGGAACAATGATGTTTAGACTTTCTAAAAAACTTCAGAATGTAAAAGTTCACCTTAAAGAATGGAATAAAAAAGATTTGGGAATATTTTCCAAAAGAAGGTGGAAATCAGAGAGGAACTTCAGATTATCCAAAGAAGAACTGAAAGTCAGGTTATCGAGAGTGATCATGCTGACCATGTAAAGGAAATATCTCTCTGGCGGACTACCACAATATCCTGGGAAAAGAGGAAATCTTCTGGAGGCAAAAATCCAGAATCACTTGGTTAAAGGAAGGAGACAAAAACACTAGATTCTTCCACTTATCCACCTTAAAGCGAAGAAGCTCTAATAGAATCAACAAAATTAGAAAGGAGGGAGGTGTCATGATTGAAGAACAAGAAGAAATTGACAAAGTGACAATCTCTTTCTTTCAAAATTTACTCTCAAACAATAAGGATCATAATCTCTTGAAAGAACAGGTTTTCCTTAATTGTATCCCTAAGTTAGTATCGGCCAAAGAAAATGCTATGCTTTTAGAGATTCCTTCCATGGAGGAAGTGGAATTTTCTGTCAAACTCCTCAGCCCGGACAAGGCTCCTGGACCAGATGGATTTCCAACCTTTTTCTTTCAAAATTTTGGGACATTATCAAAAAAGAGGTTTTTGAAGCAGTGAGGGAATTCTTCAAGAAGAAGGTCATGTTAAAGGATATGAATTGCACCTTTCTGACTCTGGTTCGAAATGTAGTAATGCTATAGAACTAAAAGACTTCAGACCTATAAGTCTTTGTAACACCTCCTATAAAATATGCATGAAAATTTTGGCACTCAGGCTTCAGATGATCCTGCCTAATATCATTTCGGAACAGCAAGGGGGCTTTGTTATAGGTAGACAAATACAAGGATGGGATAATTACTATCAAAGAGACTATTCATACGGAAAAAATTAGTAAGAAGTTGGCTTTATTCTTAAAACTGGATATGGAAAAAGCTTATGACAGGGTTTCATGGAGCTTTCTAGACAAAATCCTTGAAAGGTTTGGCTTTGACATTGATTTGAGACATATGGTTCAGGCTTGCATTTCCAATGTTTGGTTTTCTATTCTCATGAATGGTAGTCCTATTGGGTTCTTTCCTAGCACACAAGGATTAAGGCAAGGGGATCCCCTCTCCCCTTTCCTCTTCATTTTAATGGCAGAAGCTCTCAGTAGAAGACTCAATGTTGAAACAGAAAAGGGCTTCATCAAAGGGATTTCTCCGGCACTTGAGATGGATAAAGTTTCTCATCAACACTTTGTTGATGACACTTTTGTGGTGGGGGAAGCTACTCTTTCCCGGAAGCTAGAAAACTCAAAAGCATTCTAGATGATTATATGGATGTCTCGGGATAGCTGATTAACTTCAAAAAAAGTTCTCTTTTTTCCTGAACACTATGGACAGCCATTGTAAGAAGATTGCTGAAATTTTTGAATGTACCTACAAACCCTTCCCCACCTTATATTTAGGCATTCCTCTTGGGGATAGGAGGCCCTCCTGTTCTGAATGGAACTTTCTAATTGAAAGGTTTGAAAGGAAATTAGTAGGTTGGAAAGCTAATCTTTTATCCCAAGAAGGAAAAATTACTCTTTTGATTAGCTCTCTCCAGAGCCTTCTGTGTATGCCATGTCACTATACCAACTTCCTGTCACAATTGGGGAAAGATTGGAAAATATCCAAAAAAGGTTTTTATGGAGTGGTACAGAAAGTAAAGATAGAATTCCTTTAGTTGCATGGAGCAGAGTGTGCAGACCCAAGAAGCTTGGGGGACTTGGTCTCAGAGATTGGTCCAAAATGAATAAAGCTCTACTTGCTAAGATTGGATGGAGACTAACAAAGGAAAATGGAGTTTGGGCCAGAATCCTTAAGAGAAAATATTGGTAGGATAATAATGACAAAAGATGGATGTTTAAATAAGTGACTTTCAATGGCTCATGCATATGGAAAGCCATTAACTAGGCCAAAGAAATTTTGAACAAGGGCAGTAGATGGAAAATAGGAAGAGGCAATGAGATAGATTTTTGGAAAGACAAATGGGTAGGTGATTTTACCCTCCAAGATAAATTTCCACAAATCTCTGCATTAATGGAAGCTAAATATGGAGAAAAGGTAAACAACTACATGGCTAAGGAAGAGAGTTTTCAGACATGGAAAACTTTGGAAATGGATAGACAGGATCTAAATGATCAAATGAGAGGGATCAATGAGTTTTTACAAAATTATGTATCATATAACAGCAAAGACCAAGATAGAATCATCTGGGATAAGGAACCATGTGGAAATTTTACTGTCAAATCAGCCTATGGCCTCTTTTTGAGGGTCAAACTGGAGAAGAAGATTTAATGGCTGGAAAGATTTGGAACAAGAATATAACACCTAAGGTAAATGTGTTCAGCTGGCTCACTTTTGGAAACAAAATCCTCACGGTTGATAATCTGGAAAAAAGAGGCTTCCAATGGGTTAATAGATGTGTGCTATGCAAAAGAAAAATGGAATCTATAAACCATATGTTTCTGGAATGCACGTATGCACATCAACTGTTCTCCTCTATTTTGACTGGCTTCTCGGTTAATTGGGTTATCCCCAAAGATATAAAGGAAGCTTGGAACCAATGGGAATGCCCTTTTCATAGTCAAGGGCTAAAAAATCTATGGATCATAAGCTTAAGCCATCTATGGTGGGAAATCTGGAAGGAAAGAAACAAAAGGATTTTCAAGGACAAGAGTCTCCCTATCAAACTGTCAATAAAAAATATTTTTCAGGTAGTTAGAAACAATTTCTCTATCCTCAGGAAAAATAATTGGAAATATTGGATTATGAACAGCATTTCTTAGAGAATTGGAATGTTTCAGGGATTCCTCAATCAAATAGACCTAATCCTAGATTGGGGATTAAGTGGAATCCTCCTTGTGAAGGTTCTCTAAAACTTAACTTTGATGGAGCAAAAAAAGGGAACCCAGGGAAAGCAGGGGGAGGAGGAGTCATAAGGGACTCTTTAGGTCGATTTATTCTTGCTTACTTCTTTGACCTTGGAAAACAATCTAACAATGTGGCAGAAGCTCAACCTTGAGTCTCTTACCTTGTGGAGAAGGAGCCTTTCGAACTTGAGATTGCTGATCTGTTGCAGGGGGGTGAAGATTGCAAAAGAAAAAGGTTTCAATCTCCTGGAAGTGGAAGGAGATTCGTTGTACATTATTTCTTGTATGAAGGGTTCTTCAATCCTTCCATATCTATTGAAATATTTATCTTTGGGTATGTTTGCTATTTTACTACTTTTACAAAACTAAGTCTTTTTTAAATTCTTTTGTGAATATTTCTTTCAACCATGTGTATAGGGAAGGCAATATTGGTGCTGACTTTGTTGCTAATCTTGGGGTTATCTCTAATGGTCTCCATATTGTCAAGCAACTCTTTGGAATGAATGCAAATTTCATTGAAATCATGAAAAGGGAGGGAGCCTTTAATAATTTTGCTAACTCTCCCGCTTGTGCCAGTAACCTCTCATGATTTTATCTTACTTGTGTGAGTTGGATCCCTTTGTTCACATGGGTAGTTGGGCCTTTTTGGATTTAGGGAAGCTGAAAAAAGAAACAACTGATTTTCAGGTCTGTTTTATTTGTAAGATATTTTTTGGTATAGAAGGATGGGAGGGGACTTGGTACGCACGGAACCTTCAAGGTGTCCAGAGATATCCAAGGAGGCCAAATTTCTTCTAGAAAGGAGGAGCTGTTGTCTTTTTCAAAAATTTCGAGGGCCATGATGAAAGCCTGAGCGAAGTGGTTGCAAAAACTTGGAACGAGGGAAAAGTCTAGGTCAGCAATTGTTCCCTCACAATTTCACCCAAGCTCATTGCTAAAGTGACTGGTCTCGCAGCTAGAAGGTAGAAGTATTTTTAAACCTAAATCTGATTACAGTCTTGAGATTGACTATTTTTTCCAAGGAAAAGGGGAACCTATTTCTCTTCATAATGGATATGCTAGGAGTAAGTTGCCTTCTCCATTTGATGAAATTGCCAAACTGCTCATGTCTTATATCACATTGGAAGGTAGATATAAAGTAATATATGGCTACCATTTTCCAATGTTAAACCATATTCACAATGCCAAACCATATAACTTTCCTTTCTACTTATTCTCTTCTCTGGAAAAATCTATAACTATGGTGAAGAAAGGAACTTTCATTTTCCCCTTACACCAGGGTCTGATAAAAACTATCATTCCAGCTGAGCACTCCCCTGTTGGGAAAAAATGACAAATTTGGGGCTTCGGCTTCAAACATTTCATTGGGTAAAAGGACAGGGAGTATGGAACCTAAGGATGATAGCTGTGATGAAATTGGTCAGGGAATCCGGTGGCCAAACGAACCAGATCAAGCAAGGGTAAAGGGGGAGACATGTCTCAGTTCAGGAAAGTTTAGTATTCAGTCGGGTGAGGAGGATAACATCACCTATGTTTTAGATGAATGCCCTAGTGAAACCCCTTCCCAAAAGGAATCCTCTCATGAGAAAGTGGAAGGGGAAGCAGAGAGCAGTGAGGATGTTGCTAGCTTAAAAGAATAGGAGTCTTCCAAGAATACTGAGGAAGCTATCCACTGTCTTCACAATCTGAAAATGGCTCAGATGGAGCTTTTCTCGCCCAGAATCAGCTATCAAAACTCATGCCTTCATGAGAGATTTTGAAAACTACAAACTGAACAATGACATCAACAGGCACAAAATCAGTTTGATCACTATGGACATTAAGGAGCTGCATGAAAAAGTTGATAAAATGTCTACCCTCATCCTCTGTGAAAACCTCAAAAATGCAAATGCCAAAAGAATGGAAATGGAGAAAGAGATGCTGAAAATGAAAGGAATTATTATGCAAATCAGAGATGCTCATGTCCTTAATGTGAAGAGTACTATTTACCATCTCAAACTACTGGCTGAAATGATACAGTCCATGGAATTGGCAAAAGAAAAAGAAAAGGATGGCACAGGCCCAAAGGTGGTGATCAAAGAACCTAACTACAAGTACTGGAAGGAGACTATAACAACTCTGGTCAAAGAATGGAATGGATGCATGGAGATGGTGGACGATCTAGTCAAAGATAAATGAAATGTAATGGTTTGGAATTTGCTACTTGTTTACCTTTTTTTGCTATTAGTTTCATCCTTGGGACTGCTATATAATGTATAACATATATAATGGATATCATATACTGGTGTTTTTGTTTTTGATATTTTGGATCATGTCTGGCCTTAAGGTAAATACTTTGGCCAATATGTAAGTAAATTGTAACTCTTTGTAAGGGGGTAGGGTCCCCTCAACCCTAACTTTTACCTCTAATAAAAAAATATGTAATATTTGTGCAATATAAAATTTCCTTCTACAATTATAAAAGGGGACTTATTTTTTTATTTCTAAGGACATTTTATAAATAACTTGTAATGGGAATATGAAAATACATGTGGGGGATAGATTGAGAGATGAATTGTAAAGTTATAAAAGGAGATGACCTCCTCATTATAAGAAGATGGTTAATTCTTGTTTACTAGCTCCTATTGTCTTTCTAGGAACAAGTTCCTTCAATTCTTGTATTCTCTTATCTATTGTTATTATGTCTCCATCTCAACTTATACTCCAAGAGCATTTTAAATTGTGCAACATGATATGATAACAATTTGTTTTTCTTGTTGATTGTTCCTCTTTCTATGTGAATGGTTTCTTCTTATTGATGCAAGTGAAAAATATGATTTTAATGCAATAAAATCAGTTATGTTATTTGTTGGTTAAAATACCCCTCTTATTTCCCTTTCCTATCTCTCTCTCTAAGAAATTTTCCTCCCTTGTATTCCATACAAGCAATTGCCACAGGTTTAGGGAAGTATTCTTATGTGATCCTTGGTCCACAAGCCACCCCCATAAATTAGTTTCATTTATATTTGTTTCCTTGCTTTTAATAAATGGAGCTTCCCCATTTAAGCAAAGGGACCTAGTCCCAGAGCACCTTTAGTGAGATCCCATAATTTTTTTCCGAGGCTAAATCTCTAGATTTGCATAAATAAATTAAGCAATAATTAATTGAAATCAACACATGAAATGAAAACTACAGAAGATAGAAACCAAATGTAAATAGAATGGAACAATTTCTATTGAATATGAGAGGGAATTTTATACAATTGCTTGCTCCTAAAATCATGGAGTCAAGTCTTATCATTTTATCCCCATATCTCTCCTTTATTCCCTAGTCTTACTCTCAATCCCAAGATATTCTCACACATTCCTATCTCTATGAGTTGTGCATGAAACTAATTGTGCACACTCACATATTATTTAAATATTAAATAATACTAATATTCAAACCATATGTTCACACTATGAACACTAATTTCCTAACATTCACCCCCTTAGTGTGAACATGGGTGAGTTATGTCTAGTACCTACTCATGTTCTACAATATGATGGTTTTCAAAGAGTACCATCAACTCCAACAAGTTTTCTAGTGGAACCATTAACCACTTTGTATGTGATTTTCTAAGAGATTCACAAACTCTCAAATTGGTTTTCTAGTGGACCACCAACCACTCCATAGCAGCATACACGTTTCCCCATCCACATTTTACAAAAGAGAACAAAATATAGGAAAATATGTTCCTAACTATGAACATAAATTATCCATCTGTTCTTATTTACTCTCACACATGCTGAAAGAAAACACATTAAAAAGTAGAAAATAAATGATCACCAATACAATGAAGCAATCTCTTTGTTGGTGACTAACAAGAGATGCTTATTTTTCCTCCATCCTCCTTTGCCTCTAGCCTCCATGAGTCACTACTCAGTATAAGTAGTCATCTTCATCCTCCTTCTGTTCAGGTTCATCTTCTTCTTCAGTGCTTTCTTCATCAATTGCATAGGCCTCGTCCATCTTTAGCTTACCGGATAAAATATCTTTGGCACGAACAATACAAAAAGAAGACTTGTGTCCCTTTTTCTTGCAATAAAAACATTCTAATTCTTTTTGTTTCTTGAAGAACTAGGATACTTTTTCTTTGTATAAAGGGTAGTTTCTTCCTCAATATCTTCTTTTGTTCTTTTCTCTTCAGCTAGTAATGTAGAAATCATACCTTCAAGTGAATGAGAAGGCATTTGACCAAGAGTAAAAACTACATTACTGTATTTTGGAGGTAAGCTATTTAACAAAATAGCTTTTGCATCTTCATCATCTACCTGAGCACTTACTTCTATCAGTTTGTCTTAGAAGAGATCTAAGATCATTAATATGACTTGACATAGTTGCACCCTCATTCATTTTCAACTTGAATAACTACAACTTAAGTGTAAATTTAGCATTCACACTTTTGCACCAAATGTCTGACTAAGAAAATCCCATATGTCTTTAGAATTTTTTTCTAAGTCTACATAATGTAACTCAGTGTCAGATAAAGCAAGCCCAATAATGGATTTTTCTTTATCATCCCTGGTTTTCCACTCTAGTAATTTTGTTGCATCAATTGGTTCAATTTCTTTTCCATTTACAATTCCCCATAGATTTTTGTTCATTAGTTGCATTTGTATTTTCACCTTCCATGTGTGAAAATTTAATCCATTAAATTTATCTAGAGGGATTTCCATGATGGGTGTCAAACACAGTCGAAAATGCACCCTTACAATAATAATCAACTTTATATTTAACCAAAATAATAAAGCTTATCAGAGTTTAATTGCGTTGGAAATCATTGACTATTTTTTTACAGAATAATTAGAAATGTCATAATTGTTTCCATGATTTCTCTTAAAATACGAAATGGGTTTCTGTAATTTTTTGACATAAGTTTTCCATAATACAAATAAACAAACCAAAAAAATTTAGAAAATTCCAAATCTGGGTTTTTGAGAAAAATATGAATTACCAGTCATTTTGTTTAGAAGATCAGAATCCAGAAAATGGTGACGGAAGCTTTAAAACTCTCAGATCTACATCCTTGAGGCTAAGGTTTTTGTCTGCAATCACTATCATAAATCTTCCTAACTTGATCTCGATACCGGATGATGCTAAATCTCTAGATTTGCATAAATAAATTAAGCAATAATTAATTGAAATTAACACATGAAATGAAAACTACGAGAAGATAGAAACCAAATGTAAATAGAATGGAGTAATTTATATTGAATATGAAAGGAATTTTATACAATTGTTGCTCCTAAAATCATGGAGTCAAAACTTATCATTTTATCCCCATATCTCTCATTTATTCCCTAGTCTTACTCCCAATCCCAAGATATTTTCACACATTCCTATCTCTATAAGTTGTGCATGACAACTAATTGTGTACACTCACATATTATTTAAATATTAAATAATACTAATATTCAAACCATATGTTCACACTATGAACACTAGTTTCCTAACATTCACTTATGACAAATTATTTCACCAACAATATGGAAACTTATAACCGCATGAATATTCTTGAGATAAATATTTTATAATTGGCCATTTGTTGTAATCTCTCAAGTTGCCCAAATATGTGAGGTGTGAAGCCTTTTTGAATGGTTTAGGCTAATGTGCTTATATATGTGATTGTTGTGACAACATTTCCCATTAAAATGAAACATGACTAACTAGGATAACTTTTAGCTATAAAAATGTGGTTGTTAATTGTATTTAAGATGAATTCAATGCATTTCAAGAAATTCATTCAGGAGTTTTTTTCTACACGCCTAAATTTATCTAGGCATAGTAAACAATGCAATCTATACATTGGATATGGTATCCACATTTCGATGGTAGTCTATAAATGTGTTTTTACTAATCAATAATGGATAAAGTGTTATTTAGTGGTCAATAGTGTTTATTGAGTAAATTAATAAGAAATGGTCAAGTAATTACATAATAATTTATGGGATGAGATTAATTTCAATTATTAATTACATAATACCATTAGCTCCATGTTTAGGTATATACATTTTCCACCATTTAAATATAGTAGTTTCAAATTTTTGGATTACAATATAAATGAAATGTAAACATATTGTAAGGACATGGTCCATATGATATTGGATTTTGTGTGTTTATTTTCTCCTTCATATGTATATATCGTACATGTGAATTTGTATACACTGGTACCACATGTAAAAAATGTGTGTTAAAGTATAATAAATATGATAATATCAAATTAGTAAATAACACAAAGTGAAATTAAAAGCATGAAACATGTACAACTTATTTCCCTTGGTTTTATTTGTGAGGGTAGAGTAACTGAAAAAGTGAATAATACATTAAATGTATACACATGATTCCCACTAATGTTATTTGTGAGGGTAGAGTAATCAAAAGATACCACATAAATTGGTCTTTTCTAACTAGAGCTTATACACTATCCATAGTAATTAAGCATACTAAATGAAGTTTTATGTAACCATTTGTAGTAATTAGGCCTGATGTGTTAAGTTTTATGTAACCATCCACATCAATTAAAAATGTTGATTGAATTCATGTGTATATATCACACAAATGTAATAGTCATGTATATTTTGTGATTTAATATTTATGTGCATATCATCATATGATATCATATAACGAATGGTATCTGAAAATTACATGAATGTGTTAGAAAAACCCATAATATTTTCCCTTTGAGATAGAGGATGAGGTATAGGATAAATTAGGTGAAATAAGAAAGTGTTATACACGTAAAACTACTGATATCAACATGATCAATGATATAAACTAATATTAGTTTATCAACTAAGATGGTTAAACATGGACATGTCATAAGATAAAGCATATATTAACACAAGTAATGTGTATCATTTTATAGATAATCAATTTGATATCCAAAAATGTGTATGATCATAGGATTAAACATGTGTTTAATATAATCCATGATAAATTTAAAAAAGCAAGCATAAGAAATGTGTATAAAGAGGAAGATAATATCAATGTAAGCTCAATAATGTGTATGCATCATCAAAAGAAAATGAAATGTATTGATATGATTTTTTAATCGAGATTTAGAAATATGTCGTAGTAGTGACTAGGATGAGTAACATGATTAAAATACAGAAATAAGTTCCTAATGGATCCATAGTGACCTAAGAAACAACATGCATGACATGATATGATCAAGAGACATATTGATAAGATGTTACATACTTTATAGTGTTAGTAGAGTTAGATGTTAGTTTGTGTGAGTAATAATAGGTATGCAACAAGTAATGATAAAAAGTGTGCAACAATTAAATGATAAGAACCATGTAGTAAGAAATGAAAAACAACATGTTGTATGAAAGAAAGGAAAACCAAAGTGCATGAAGAAATGTGTAATATGAAACTTCATAATTAGGTAATCTATTAATAAATGTGCATAGAGAAATGTGTGATAACTAGTTTCATAATAAATAAATATGAATAGAGCCATGCATAAAGGGAAATGTCATTAAAATTAATATGCACAAATAAATCATAGTGTGTCAACATCCAAATTGATAATATAAATGTGTAGTAAATTATAATCTATTCATCCAATTTCTAACAAACCAATACATAAGAAGTGTTTTCATAAAAAAATCATAGTGTAAACTAGGCATAGGTCCTAGATACTATAATGAAATCAAGTAATGTGTTAAGAAAGTATGTGAATAATCCATGTGCATCAATCAATATGTAAAAATGAATTGTGCATCAAATAAATGTATATAATAAGTTATGTGATAACAATGTTTTTCTAATAGTAACCACTCAATCAAGTAAGTGAGTATATAGCTAGTGTAAATCATAGGATATGGGAAGGGTAGTATTCCTCCAATGTAGATGGGAATAAAGAAAAACAAAATGGAAATCATGCATAGAACTCCATGTAGATGATAAAATACAGCATATATCATATAAGTGTACCAAGAAAACACATCATGGAGCACATAATGTACAAAGTAAACATGCTATATAACATATAAGAAATAGACAAGATGAAAAACATAATAAAATTACATTGAGTAGTTGGAGAAAAAATTATCACAACTCAAAACAATGATCTAAATCAAGAAAGAAAGATAATATCGCATATCACACAAGCACACAAAGTAGTCAACGTCATATAAAAATAAATAACATACAACATGTAAATTCATGGAGAATTTTCAATAAATGTCACGCAATAATAAAGAATATAACATATAAAGAATATATATTAGTCAAAAAAATCAATGTCCTAAAGTAATCAATAAATATAAAACAAAAATTCATGGAGTAAAGTATAAACATGTCATATGGGTAGTTTTTAGGAGCGATGGGAATAGGCGGGAGAGGGAAACCGGAAATTTGAATGTCGAAGGAGTGGGAAAGTCTAGTTTGAATGATGGGAGTGGGAGCAATCTCTCTGCGGAATCTTTGGATCACGAGGAGCCTCACGGTTCGAGTAGGAGCACGTGCATTTTCTAGGTAAGGATGACAGTGGAGGCTGTGGTGGAGACCACATGGGCGGAAAGGATGGTCAAGAAAAAGTTGGACAAAAATGCTTTGGAAGGGTTAGAGCCTTCTAAAGAAAAGGGCTTCATGTCCCTTAAAATACCAGAATCTCTCTTGGACAAAGCTAAGGAAAATATGGAAGGAGCTTTGTTTGCTAAATGTCTAGGTTCTTGGCCCAACATTGATCTATTCCATGGCTACTGCCAAGAGAAGATGGGATCCCAATGGATCTATTGAGGTAACTGTTTATGCAAATGGTTTATTTTTAATATCTTTACCTAGCAAAGAACATGTTACCAGAATTTTAGCTGAAGGTCCTTGGTTTATTGGAAAGTCCCATGTTGTGGTTCAAAAATGGGAACCGGATTTCAATCCCTTTGAAAAAATTGTTATTGAATATCCTATTTGGGTGAATCTTCTAGGTCTACCTCTTGAGTTTTGGGAACCAGAGATCCTGATTGGCATTGCTAAAAGTCTAGGTTCACCGATAGCGATAGATCTAGTTACTAAATCTAGAACCAGGTTAACCCATGCGAGATTTTGTGTCAATATGAAACAAGAAGCTTTATTGGAAGGAAATATCAAGTTGTTTTCAAAATTTGGGGATTGGGTGCAGAGATTTGAGTATGAACCATCCCCTTTTTCTTGTAGCAAATGTAAAACTATTGGGCATGATCATAGAGGATGTCCAAAAACAAAAAAAAGCAAGAAACATGACCAAAGACTCCCCTACAGTAACAATAAAGACAATGTAGAATGGAGGAAGGTGGGAAAAAATGGAAGAATCATTAGCTCTAGCAATGAGGCAGAGCAAGAAGTACCAAAGGAGACATTTGTCCAGAGACACAAGAAAAAGAACCTGTTGAGGGAGCTCCAAGAAACAAGGAAGAAAGGGATAAAGTAAAGATTGACAAGGAGGATGAAGAGGTATTTTCATCACTAGAACCAAAAAATAAGGAAGTAGAGTATTTATCAGAATCAAAAGGAAATTATGCTTTGAAAGTGGCTCTGGGGCCTTCCCTAGAGGAGGTATCTTTGATTGGGAAAAGCTCCTTTGGTCAAAGGTAGGATGTTGGTATCTCAACTTCAAATGATTTTGACCTATTGATGGGGGTATTTTCTAGGATACAGTAGAGCCAGGGTCTTCTCCAGCCACCCCAATCACGGGGACTAAGCCTATAACAAGGAGAAACTATAGAGCGGATGTTGGTAAAGATTTAACTCCAAAAGGATGAAAAACTAACAAGGAAAAGAGGGAGACCTCGGAAAATAAAGAAATGGATAAAGGGTTACGAAACCCCTTAGGTTCTCACATACAAATAAAAATAAATGATTCTTCTATCATGGAACATAAGGGGGTTGAATAACCCTAGCAAGCATAGAATTGTGAAGGATCTTAGGAACAAATATAAACTGACATTTTGATGATTCAAGAAACTAAAATGAGTACTGAAATATTTAATCTATTAGTAGGATGGTTTGGAAATATGGTCTTTGGGTTGGTGTCAACTCAGAAGGGGCTTCAGGTGGCATTTTCACTCTCTGGAATCCTCTTACGGTGAAAGGTGAGGTGCTTTTGTCCTCGTTAACCATCTGGCCATGAGTTTCACTAATTTTTCCTCTAATAAAACCTGGATTGTGTCAAATATCTATGCCCCCAACTCTATTGTTGGAAGAAGGAAACTCGGGGGAGCTTTCAAGTTTTAGGCTTTTGTTTAAGGACTGTGATTGGATTTTGGGGAGATTTCTAGATAGCTACTTTCAGCCATGAGTTAACTTGAATCTATATTTCCTTTATTTGGAATCCTCTTACGGTGAAAGGTGAGGTGCTTTTTCCTCGGTTAACTACCTATAAAATGAAAAACAATACCACTAGATAGAGTTAAATAAAACAACTAGTGGACTACCTAGTGGAAGCTAGATTCGGAAGCATGATTCTCCTTGAACAAGTTGTCAATCCACCTTTTAAATAACCATATTAATGTTATGTAAAATGAACATGAAATAACAATCTTATTAAAATTGAAATGATTTAGGTATCTTGTACAAAACAATAAGAAAGGAGTATTCAAAGGTGATTTAAGATCAAAAGGGTCGGAGTGATGAGCTCGTATTGGGTTGTAGGTATGGTATAGGTTTTGGATAGGGTCTAGTAAAGATTAGGAGTGATTATGGGTTGTTAGGGAATGGGTATGAGCTTCTTGGTATGAGGTATGTTTCGGACATAGTAAACAACGTTGACTATGTGAGCGATGCCTATTTTTCAAGATGAGCGATGTCGGTTGGCTAAGCGGCATCGATAGGGAAGTTAATAAAAATCTCTTAGAAATGGTCTTCATACTCTCTGTGATTACATAGAGGCTGGAAATGGTGGGGGTGAGGTCATGGAATGGTCTAAAAGGTTCTAGAGATGATTAGGATAGGGGAAGATAGGTGGAAGGTCTAGGTATGGTAGGGTGATAAGTTGGTGGGAGGAAGGGAGGTGTATGGATGTATAGAAGGATAAATTACTGAGATGAATAATAAATCCTACTGAAAGAAAACAGAGATAAATGAAGAGATATTAGGTACTTACTGAAGAATGGGTCTAGAGAGTGCAGGTGATGAGGATGGTGATGGCAGAGATCCGAAGAGAAGAGAAGTTGTGTTCATGCCATGGAAGTTTGAACCTCTGTGATTCTCTGTTTGTATTTGTGATCATGAAGAAGATGATGGATGCCAATGGTTGTTGGTAGTGTTCCGTGTGTTTTCCTTTTCTGAGTGCTTGAAAATATGATTTCTCTAATTATATGTTTGTATGAGATCTTGAATCAAATGACCAACCTCATAAAATGATTTTAGAAATGTATTTAACCTAACTGATGATGGTTAGTGATCGACATTGGTTGAGGTATAAGCGGCATGGTTAAGGTGAGAATATCTAGGTTGGCCAAAAATAGCTTTGATTGTTGCTTTTATTGCGTGGTCTTAAATCTTCATCCGATTCTTGAGTGATAGACCATGAAGGAATGATTAAGATTCATCTTAGGTTTGTTAATAAGAGTTAAGTCTAGGTTTAGAATAAGTCCTAGTTGGTTATGATAGGCTTAGAATTGGTATTAGGTCATTAATGGGGTTTGAATGGATCATGGAGTGAGGTGGCTAGGTGAGTTTGTTGGATGAGGTGGTCAAGTGAGAATTTTAATTTAATTAATTAATTTAATTAATCATGTGCGCTATGGAGATATGAATATGTAAGGTATGGTTAATTTAATTAATGAGGTTATAAGGGTATTATGAGCTAATTTTGGTGTCTACACTCAACTAGATCAGATTGGATAGGTTTGTTGTGAGCCATATTTGTATGATTAACCAACTCTATTCTCTATCCACTTTTCCCAAAATCAGGTCTGACCATAATCCGATCCTCCTCAATTTGGGCATGGTTATTCCCAAAAAAGCCAGACCTTTCAGATTTGAAAAAATGTGGCTCCAACATCTAGAAATTCTCAAGAGAATGCAAGAATGGTGGGATGTTCCTATCCATGGGGTGCCAATGTTCAAATTAAGTTTCAAGCTGAAACATGTCAAAAATAACCTGAAAATTTGGAATAAGGAGACTTTTGGGAATATTTTTCAGGCTAAAAGCAAAATTGAGGAGGATCTGTGAACTATAGAGGAGCTAATGGAGGAGGATGGCCTTAACCAGGCCCTTAAAATCCAAGAGCAGACTCTTCTCATAGAATATCATGATATCCTTGCCAAAGAGGAAGTGTACTGGAAGAAAAAATATAGAGTTAAATGGCTAAAGGAGGGCGATAGAAACACCAAGTTCTTTCATTTCTTAGCTACTTCAGAACCAATCAACTCAAGATCAAGGAAATTAGGAAAACTGATGGAGAACTTACTGTTGATGAAAAGGAAATCAATGAAATTGTTATTAATTACTTCAAGGATCTCTTTCTTCCTAGGATAGAGTCAAATAGGACATCATGGGACAAGGTTTTAGGTCTCTTCCAGAATGTTATCTCACAACAAGAAAACAAAGAGCTCTTGCTTATTCCGGGGAGGAAGAGATCAGATTTGTTTATTTTTGATATGGAACCGAGATAAATCTCTTGGGCTAGATGGTTTCCCAACGTTTTTTTTCCAACAATTCTAGGAGGTGATTAAGAAAGAGGTTATTGAGATGGTTCAAGAATTCTTTAGTAATGGGAAGCTCCTAAAACAAACTAACAATACTTTCTGGTCCTCATTCCCAAGATGATAGGGGCCAAGGATGTTAAATATTTCAGGCCCATTAGCCTTTGCAATACTAGCTACAAATTTCTTACCAAAATCATTTCTTTCAGGATCAGGAAAGTGCTTGCCAATTTCATCTCACCTAATCAAGGTGCATTTGTTCTGGCAAACAAATTCTAGACAACATTGTGGTTATCCAAGAGGCCATTCATTTTATTGAAAATTTGGGAAGATCTGCTATGTTTGTTAAGCTTGATATGCACAAAGCCTATGACTAGGGTTTCATGGGCCTTTCTACGGGCCATCTTGATCAAGGTTGGTTTTGATGAGTTCTTTATTAACATGATTATGGTTTATATTTCTACTACCATTTTCTCTGTCATTATTAATGGAAAACCTAAAGGTTTCTTTCGAAGTGAAGGGGGCTTAGACAAGGTGACCCCCTCTCCCCTTTCCTTTATATTATTGTGGTAGAGTCTTTAAGTAGACTGTGCAATCAGGTTGTATCCCTTAATATTTTACAAGGACTCAAAATTTCTAATGGTATTCCTCCCATCTGTCTCAATCAATTTGTGGATGACAATTTTTTGATGGGAAAATTTTCTATTCAGGAAGCCTCTATTTTCAAGAGTGTTCTGAATGAATATGAGAATGTCTTAGGTCAACTTGTCAATTTCCACAAAAGTGCTATTTTTTTCATTAATGTGGACAATCAGTTTCAAGTGAGAATTTTCCATATCCTTGGTTGCAAGATTAATACTTTCAGGATACCTACCTAGGAATGCCTCTCATTCATAAGAATCTAGATATTTCAATATGGAATAATTTTTGGAGAGAGTAAATAGGAAAATAGCTACTGGAAGGGTATCCTCCTTACTCAAGATGGAAAAATTCAATTTCTCCAAAGTTATCTCCAAGGAATTCCCATTTATGTTATGTCTCTTTTCAGGTTACTGGTTAAGATCTTAGAGGCATTGGAAAAAATACATAAAAGGTTCCTGTGGGTTGGGGCGGAGGAGAAGTTCAAATTCCCTCTTGTGGCCTGGGATAAAGTTACTAGACCCAAGGAATGTGGAGGTCTGGGCTTGAATAATATGAGATACATGAATGAGGCCCTTGTGGCCAAAGTGGGATGGAGAGTGATAAAAGAAGATGGTCTATGGACTGACATCATCAAAAGGAAATATTTAGGGAATGTTGGCAGAATAGAGACTTTTTCTTGCTTGACAATCTCCCTTGTGGTTCTTTTTTCGGAAATATTTTCTTTCTTCTAGGGAGATTTTGAGTAGGGGTATTAAATGGAATATTGGGAAAGGAAACAAGATTTTCTTCTAGAGGGATTGTTGGTTGTCTGAGAAACTGCTTGCGGAGGAAGAGCCTTGGAGATCTATGGCACAATTTTTTGAAGATAGGGGAAAAGTGTGGGTTAAATACTATTGGATTTTTTCTAATGATGATATCATTTGGGAGGATTTGAATCCACCCCCTAATTTCATCAGGGACAGGATCTCCTTTTCTTCTCTCAACCTTAAATTATGAATTTTCTATATCTCGAGGTTTCAACAGCATGAGGACTCTATTTTTTTAAGGAAGAGGATTTGATAAATTATTTTGTTAAATCTACCTACTACCTTAATTTCAAGGATTCTATCTAAAAGGACTATTGGGGTAGACTTTGGGTGAAATATCTTCTACCTAAAGTCAACATTTTCTTCTAGTTAGCGACACAAAACAAAATCCTCATTGTTGATAACTTGAGGAAACGGGAATGGTTTTACCTAATAGGTGTGTCCTTTGTAACAGAGAGGAGGAAAGTGTCAACCACCTTTTCATCTCGTGCCCCTTCTCTCAAGCAGTCTTAACTAAGGTGATGGATTTGTTCCAAGTGCAGTGGATTCTTCCTAATTCCATTGAGGATTGTTGTTTGCAATGGGAATGCCCTCATCTTCAGAAATCAAAAAGCTAACATTAGAAAGGTTAGTGCTTGTTTGATTTCCTCTATTAAAGAAAATTCCAAAATTTTCAAAGGTAATATTAAAAAGGATTATTCTAGCAAGGAAGAGGAAGTCCTCAAATAGTTTTCCTATAGTCCTCCTCAAGTGGTCTTTCCTTCTATTCATATCAAGTGGTCCAAACCAGAAAGAGGTAGGGTCAAAACTTAATTTTGATGGGGCTTCAAAAGGTAATCCTAGCATGGCAGGGGGAGGTGGCATTATTAGAGATCATGAAGGTGACTAGATCCTTGCCTATGTTGGGCCTTTGGGTATTCAAAGAAACAATGTGGCGGAGGCTCATGTGTTTCTCAGGGTGTTAGCCTAGCTAAGGAAAGAGGTATCAAACATATTTTAATAGAGGGGCTCTCTTCTCATTATCAATTCCATTAAAAAGGATAATTACCACAATTGGGATTTGGGTAACATTATTTTTGATATTAAGGAGCATCTTAAAGGTTTTGATTCTTTCATCATCAAACATACTCCTCACCTTGGTAACACATGTGCGAGATAGGCTTGCTAATGAGGGGGTACATTATAATGATTTCAAAGTCTAGCATAAAGGTGACATCATCCCCATGCCAATTAATGACATTACACACCATGAAAAATCATAATAATTTCACTATTGTCCACGTGAGCGAGGAAAATTGGCCCATTTTTCAAAACAACAAGCTTGTGTTTGGATTTATTTCACTTTGGAAAGGTCATTTTAACACCAAAATTTGTAAGAACTATCTGGTTAGGATTCTGGAAAATATTCTAGGCGACCATGGGAGGAGACAGAGTCAGGGTGGAACCATCTAGCCATGGAAATATTGTGGATGACCCTTCTATGTGGCACATGCTCCAGTTAGGGGATTCAGAAAGTATATCATAAAGTTGCAAGGGCACGATCCCTCGTTAACCAGGAGTTTGGCTTGGCATGGAAGGATGGTAAGGTGGTGGTCAGGGGTATGGAAATTTAGACCTCGAGAGGAAGCCATTTCCCGGATTACTAGTATGGACATGGATGGCCTAAAAAAATTTAAGGACATGAATAGACGTGAGCATGAAATTAACACCTTTTTTTTGGAAAGGAAAAGGTGCATTACTTCACTTGATGGCATTTCTCGGTCCTACATCCCTGGTGTGTGGAGGGAGGTTTTCCTTCACATTATGAAGTATTTAACTTTGGAAGGAAAGTATCATAAGATTTACACTCATCACTTATCTCTCCTAAATATGTTCAAGCACAAGAAAATGTTAAGTATCCCTTTCTTTTTTTTCATGTCTTTGACTACCTCTGTGAAATATTTTCAGTGGGGTAAGGTGGATACCCCTATTCATGAGGGGCTCATTCTCCTTTTGTTTCAAAATGGTAAACCTATGTCGGATAAACCCATGCCCCGAACCAAGGAAGGGGAGGATATGACTCTGGATGAAGGTTTTAATAAGATGTGTGAGGGAAAATTGGGCCATAATAGAGGTGAGGAGGGGAAGAATGTGGTGGGATTAGAGAGTTAGGAAGTTGGGTCCTTGAAAGGTAAAGGAAAAATGATCTCGAAGCGAGAAAATCCACGAGGACTTGAAGAAAAAGTGCAGTACTTGGAGACTGTGGTTTAGGTCATGGAGGAGGTGAATTCGGTGGTTAGGAATGGTATGATCGACAACATCAAATCCACCAAAAAATCTGCATGGCCTAGAAGAATATTAGGGGGGAAATCAATGGTATGGATAAAATTTTTAGGATATGAGGGTTTGTTTGGAAGCGGTTGAAGAGGAGAAGAGGAAAATAAAATATTCCAGGGTCACCAACTTTGATGAAGAAGAGGAGGATGAGGATGAGACAAAGGAGGATGTTATGGGAGAAGAAGAGGAGGATCCACCTCAGAAGAAGATACAACTTGAGCACAACAAGGAGACTAAGACCATGGAGGCCAAACCCTCCAAAAATCAAAAGAAAAATTAATGGTGTTGCTCCTAAACTTTAAGAGGTTTTTTGGCGAATTGTCTTTGTTTTTTGGTTTAGTTATGTAGTTTTGTTTCTCTCGTTGGTTGGGTTTGGACCTTGTTGTTTTAGGGTTAAGCTTGTTTAACTCTTTTTGGTCATGTTCCTCTTTTTGTTTCTGTCTATGAGCTTTCACGATGTTATCTTTCATGTAATCTTGCCTCGAGAGTTGATCCTGTTTTAACCCTATCTAATAAAATAACGTATAAACATGTCATACAACAAATAAAGATGTACTTAATCAGCATAATGTGATAAATCAATCATGTAAGAAAGTACTATCATGTGTAAGAAAGTAAAAGGATATCCATAATAGTATCCCAATGTTGACAACAATGAACTAAGAGATGTAATAAAGTGTGTGTGGTTCATATTTAAGTTTGTGTCTAGAAGCAATAAACATGATCATTAGATAAAATTAAGGTTTAACATGTTACATAAATAGTATAATAATATGGTACATGAAATGGAATAGTATTGAGATATATGATCGTGACAACATCACTATAGACTCCCTTACTATAGTTATTCACACATTGTGGTAGGTATCCCCAAGATAAAATGTTGTAAGAATCCTTAGGATGTTAAAAATATGATTGAAGTAAGTTTAATATTTAAAATTCCCTTGTATATATATCATCCTAGGGTAGAAATTATTTCCATGGGTTTTAACCACTTTACATTCTGAAGTGTTTGAATGATAGAGTAGTATAGAGTGCTAAATCTGATTTATTGAAAGTCTCAATGCTAGGTGAGGATTGTGTATGTAACATGCAAGTCCTAATTTTTATTTTTATATTGTATTTTTAGATTATTTGAATAAGATGTGATAATTTTAAGAATAAAATCCATTTCATGGTGCCTATAAATAGTGAAAAGAGAGGCGGGGTCCTATGTAGCATTGTTTCCTAAAAAATAACATTAGGCTCATGAGAATGTGTTGCATAATTGGGTAGTGGTGGGGTACTAGATAAATTGATCAATTAATTATTACATTATACAAATGAGAAAGTATGTTGCATCATCAAGTAGTGGTGGGGTCATGGGTAAATTGTTCCCTAAATAATCACATCAAACATTTGAAAAAGTGTTTTACATCGTTTGGTAGTTTTAGGGTCATGAGTAAATTTTTCCTCTATATTCACATATGATTCATGAGAAAGTGTGTTACATCATTAGAACACACGCTAGTTAAAAACAAGGGATAATGTGTGAATTAATTGAAAGGATTTCTATAGTGTGTATATATGTAAAGAGTGATAATTATAAGAAGCTAACCAAGTATTATGTTAATGTGATAACCTTTACCATGTCGATGTAATTGTGAAGGATTCGTGTTGGGTTATGGATAATACTTGTGAAAATAAAAAAATGTAGACACTAGAAAACACACCTTGTGCATAAAGTATCTTATTAAAAAACATCATAATACATAAAACCATAAAACAAATAACAAACCCCACAAATGGAGATAAAGGACACCTCACCACTCATTTAATAACCCTCACCCACTCACATTTAATTCTATCCATCCCACCTACCCATGTGCATGCCCCATGCACTATGGATCCTATCATTGCACCCATATGTGTCCCATTCCTGTATGCACTCACAATCTATAAAATCACCCTCTCCCACATCATTTCATTCTCTTAGTAACTTGGATCAATGAATCTCTATGAACTAAGGATATAATTGAGTTTTCTTGCTCTCTTTCTCGCATATCTCGGTTTTGCAGGTCTTGAAGGAGTGAAAGAAAAACATAAAGGATAGATACAAGTTGTTGTAATACTATTTTAATAGAATTTCAACATAGGTGGGAATCACAACTTTGATTGGGTTGTGATCTCTGTGTGATTTTTGGTTGATCACAAATGTGATTGCCCTATGATCTGAGTCAAGTATATCTGTCATTTTAATTTATTATTTTTCATTTTCATCAATAAAATATATTTTATCTCCTTAAAAGGGTTAGGGATATGGCCAAGGCAGGTCCCATAACCATAAAAAATAAAAATAAAACATTTTTAAGTGTGTTTGTGTGTAGGTTTATATCCATATCTAAAAGAGTTTGTTCCCACTTTATTAAATTAAAGAACCCGTAATTGTCCTCTTCATAACGTCAACATAAGCCCATTTCATTTTAAGTAGCATTGATTTTGAGGTTTCATATCAACTAATCCATATTTGGTGTGATCTAAATCTATGCATACACTATAGTGTGGGTGTATGCAAAGAGTGATAATTATAAGGAGCTAACCAATCATTGTGTCAATGTGATAACATGTACCATGTCGATGTAAGTGTGAAGGAGTCATGTTGGGTGATGCATAATTCTCGTGTAAATAAAAAATAATTCATATATATTGTTGTATTGACTACTATCACCCTTAATGGAATAATGTGAATCTATACCTAGGTCACTAGTAGTCATAGTAACCACATGCTCATGGTATGAATGATATTGCATCTATGTCTTATGAGACTCACACCTCCATGGTTATTGTCAAACTATTGTGTGTTGTATATGGCTAGATGACACAAAATGTATACGGGGGAATAAAATTCATTGTGTATTGATGTTATACATAATGACATTAGATAAATCAAGGTAAATCATCAATGCTTAGTATAGTATGACATAATGGTAATGTCTCGGTATGAGGAATTATCAATGTAAGAGGTACCATTATAAGTGTTAGAGTAGAGAGAATAAGACACTCATATGTTATGGTAGGGATACTCACTACTATGTTGTTTTGTACAAATTTCAGGCATTGATATGTTATTAAATTCAAGCATAGATGTTGAAGTAATAACACATATATCACGAGTAGAAGGGAATTTAAGTAACACAATGACTATTTCATTGCATGCAACTATAAAGAACTAAGTGGTTATCCTATTAAGTCTAATGGTACTTTGGAAAACAAACCCCAAGTGTTTTCCACTAATTACCATATGTGAACATACTAAATTAACTAAGATATATAAAGAGAAACTAACACCAAGTAGCCTCTAAACAAATTTAATTTACTAAGTACATCATGATTAAATCTTAATGGAAACTAGCTAATAAATGCAAGAACATGAAGGAAATCATCTAATTTCTAACCATTCCTACTAAAATGTATGATTACTCTACAACATGAGCCTCTTTAGATCATGAGTAATCAAATTTGTGTGTTTGATTACCAAAGAGAGGGAAGGATCTCACCAAGAAATGGCTACAAGGCCAAGCTTGGATCTTCCTTTCTACTCAACAATGGTAGAATGGATGCACAAGATGAATTAGCTATTCCAAATAATGGAGAAGGCTATTGATCATATGTCTTATATGAGAATACTAGCAAAAGTATGGTGTAAGGTGTGAAGGATGTAGGAGGGTCCTTTATATAGCTTTCCTATTTGGGAGAAGCTTGAATCCCAATGAATGTGGGATAAAGGATAAAGTATATTTAGACTTGTTAAGCTTGATTAGAGGAATTAACAAGTGATTAACAACTCATGGGAGTTGGAGATGGTTTAATTAATCAACTAAGATTAATTAATAGGCTAGAATAATAATTTTATACTATTTGGAAGTGATTTAGGAGGAATTTGATATGATTTGAAGAATTTGGAAGAGGAATTTAGCCAATAAAAGAGTTTATTAATTAAATACATTGTTAAAAAGGCTTAATTGACTCATAATAGTAAATTAATCAATTAGAATAGCATTTTAACTAACGAATTTTCATTAATTGGCATCCGAATGTGATAAAGGCTAGTTAATTAACGAAGTGTCATTAATTGACCAAAATAGAGGGAAACATTAGTTAATTAGTGGGAAATCACTAATTATAATGGAAATGATAGGAAAGAGGATAGTTAGTATAATTTTAGCAATAAAATTGCATAAGCAAATTTTAGGTGTCTACATTTTCCCCTCTTTGGGGTGGTGTAAGTGACGCCACTTCAAAGATAGTAGACAAGTATAAAAAGTAAATTTTGAAGAGAAATTAGTAGAATGAAGGATTCCCCCTCGAGTTTGATGGGGTGATAGAAGAGGTCGATCGATGATAAAAAATATGAAGGAAATGGATAGAAGAAACAAGGTGGGGGAGGGGGATAAAAATGATCCCTATTGCCCCAGGTGTTTTAGAAGAAAAATGATAGTGATAAGACATGATAGTGAAGAATATGGAAATAGATTGTGCATCCATCTTGTTCAATAAAAAACTTTGTTTCATCACTTTGCTCATATGATCTACATCATCGGCTCTTATTAAAATATACACATACAAAAAGTGTAAAATAACATGAAAAGCTATAATACTAACATTTTTCATTTCCAAAACACTAACTCAATGCAACATACATAATGTAATGCAATACGAGAAATTAAAAAATCTAACTTGATAGGAAAACAAGTACAAACACACATACTCAAACAAACAACGTTCAAGATAGTTGCACTAATGTTTTTGTTATCAAGATTTAGTTCCCAAATGTTTGAGTTAATGACAAGGGTTAAAAATGGCACCCCAAGCAAGGATACATGAAGTGAATAAACAGAGGATGCAGGGGTCCAATAAAAAATAAATCGTGCACTATAAAATAGTACGAAGCAACTCGTTTTTGCAAGGGAGTTCAGATATAGTAAGTAAACTAGATTTGTTAATGGAGGTAGATCCAGATGATTCACGAGTCATTTTTGAGAACAATGAGGACCAAAGAAAGATGTTTTGTAGGAAAAATTTTGATGTTTGAGGATGATGCATTTGATAAATGCTTCAGTTGTGTGCATGTTTTTTACCAATTTTGAAAAAAAAATGAATTTTATAAAAATTTTGGATTTTTTTAATTTTTTGATTTTTTAAAGATTTTTGCCATTTTTTGGGTTTTTGAAGACTTTTACTAATTTTTGAATACTTTAAACAATTTTTGAAAATTTTGAATACTTTTACCAATTTTTGGAATTTTGAATACTTTTACTAATTTTTTGGAATTTTTGAATTTGAAGGAAGAAAATGATCTAGAAGAATAACAAATGTGTGTGGACATTGCTAACCAACACTAGGAAATAAAAATATGCCCCAAGTAAAAGAAAGGGTTTCAAGAAGCCAAAATATGCCCCAACGTAGCGAAAAATAGGCAAAAATAACTATTTAAAAATAATTATCGTGACCACTATAGAAGAATCATAGTGGTCATCTAGCCCCTCGGGGGTGAGAAAAAAGAAGAATTAGGTCAAAATGGCTATTAATAGCAAGTCAAGAGGGAAAAAATCCACCGCATGACGAGTTATTATTACAAATCCTTTTGAGATTTGGAGAGTTTTTGTCTCTCGACATTGGAGAGAAATGGCTTGGATTCAAAAGCGGAACACTGCGCGGATTGAGTTCGAGAGTTCAGGAGGCCTCCTATGGACCCTTCACCGGTGTAAAAACCAAGTTTTTTAACTTTTGAGTGCATGTATGATGTTTTTTAGCTAGGGAAAAAACATGGGTTTGCACTAGCACAAGCCCTAGGGCACACTAGCATGAAGGTTGTGTGTGGGCATAGAGGGTTGCACGCTGATGCAAATATACATGTGTGTGTGCAACACTAGATCTTTAGGCTAGGCTAGGTGCATGCTAGCGTAAAAATGAGAAAGTTAGTGGGAAATTGGGCACACTATCGTAGGCTTGTGCTTGTGTGAGAAGGAGTGAGTTAGCTCAATGCAGAATGCTAGTAAAATCTTGCACTAGTGCCACAAGGGGTGCACTAGTGTAAATTTTGTGCCTTAGGAAATTTTAGAAGAAAATTCAAAGTTGTGAAAAACTTAGGAATGAATAGAAGAACATAGAATCAAGTAGAACACCTTAGGAAGATGTTTTTGAGAATAAATGATGTTAATCAAGTGTCTTTGTGTAATTTTGTAGGTGAAATTACACAATGTGGATGTCTTGCGAGTGAAATGGGTGCCTCAAGTAGAGATTTTTACATTGAGAGAAAATACTTCTCACTCGATACTAGAGGCAATGAGACTCTCTTATATTACACTACTTCCCCAAATTATATTATATGACACCCTCTTGACTACCTTAGCAAAGAGGTGACGGAGAGAGAGCCAGACATTCCGATTCGATTGGTAAGATGATCGTGACCTTAGAGTATGTATGTTGGATCCTCAGTGCCGATTCGGGGAAAATTAGTGAATTATGATGGGGATTGTAGCTTGATCCTAACTAGCATTTAGGACATGTTTCTCTAATGGGACATACTCTAAAAGGGGATGGTGGTGCTCCTATAAAACTACTTTTAGGATCAACATTACATGGATACCAGTTTACTTGATGGATTTTATCACTTTGGATACTTGTTTCTTGACAAGACTGACATGCACTTCCCACTTGGTTTGATGAGAGTAGTGCACAAGATGATGGATAGAGAGGTATTCTCTTTGGGGTCGAGTGTATATTTTCCCACTATATATTGGGATCTACATTTGATTTCCTACCAAATCCAAAGGATCATAGGACCACCACCTGTTACTGAGATCTGGGCATGGGATCATATTACGATAGGGCACCCATTATGAGTACTATGAGTTAGGGCTCCAGATGATCCCTCTTGTATGGTATGGTATCCGGTGTGTAAGGATGTTTTCTCACACATGGGGGATTGACATGTAGCTTTGTATGATCACGTGGTAGACCTATCAATTGTATTAGTGGTGTGATGACAACATAGAGCTCAACACTGTAGAGGTTGATCACTTTATTATTAGTAGCCTAAGTCACATCGAGAGTGGTACCATATTGACCGAAAGTACGGTGACAAATTGGACATATCCATGCGAGACATTTAATTTTGTGCCATGGATTACATTACTGAGAAAACTTGTGATAAATTCTATTATATCTTCCCAAAGTGATGGATTGTAAAACCACGGTGGTAGACCACGAGACCATGCCGGATTATGGGGCATGGTATGCCCTGATACTTCCTCTACACATTATGATCCCTAAGGCTATGATAGATGTATTTTTAGCCGCATCAACACATGGTTTAGGGCCATGCTTTGAAATATCAAGCCGGACTAGGGCAGTGAAGGTTGACGCAGCTTTATAGGCTTAGCGCCGGGTCCTCGAGGTAGATATACCTTTATAAGGGCCTCTCCCGAAGCATCCATTATAACAAGGCATAGGTACAGAACAACATGTGCCTATTATAAAATTGTTATCCTAGTTTTGAGTTTACGCTAAAACTATCGATAACCCTACAAAAATTTTAAGTTGGTTTTGCAAAAATTACCTTTATGAGAGATAATCGGGTTTTCGGGTTTCATAGACAGGACAACATGTGTTTTGAATGCTTTATGTCTTGTGTTCCCCGAAACCCGAAACCCGCTTCAAGTAAGGTGATTCGGGTTTTCGGACCTTCGTCGCATCGGAACATGCCTTATCCGAAACATGTTCCGTGTCGCCTGTCTTCCGATACCCAAAGTCCGATTTAGTCCTTCATGTCGGGTTTTCAGAACTTTGAAGCATCTAAACATCTCATGCTTTGTGTTGATTGTTTCCCAGAACCCGAAACCCGAATTACTCTAAACACCTTTGTGTCGGGTTTTCGGACCTCCCGAGCATGCTGACATGGCGTTAATGCCGAGTTGTCGGGTGGGTTGGCACGTGCCAGCTGAAGTGTATTAATTACAAATTTTCTTATATATATGTGGATTTCCACGTCATTTTTACCGGACGTATTTTTAACTCGTGGATTTTCGCGCATGCTTCTCCAACCTCGAAACCCAAAACTTGCCTGTGCCTGATTGAATTGCCCATTTTCGATCTTTCCTTGCTCTGGTTGAAGGTATCTCTCTTTCCATTCTTTGTTCATGGTTTTTATGGATTGATTATGTATGGAATTCTTCCCATTTCCTTACCAGGTTTGTGGGGTTTTTATTCTTTTTCCTTTTGGGGTTGTTTTCTAAACAGGGTTTATGTTTTAGGGTTTATCTCTTTGGAATTACCACTTTGTGATATTTCCCAATTTTATTGTTGGAATTAAGATATGTTTGGTATATGAATGGTAAAGAAAGAATTTGCATGTTTTTAAATTCAACAAAAACCTGTTCCCTCTTCTCGGGTTTTGAAGGGTGTTGTGCAAGATATCAAAAACCCGAAGAATATCAAAAGATTTGGCGTGTCGGGCTTTCTCGATTTCGACATCTTCAAAGTGCGGGCTTTCTCGATTTCGACATCTTAAAAGTGTCGGGATTTCTCAAATCTCCGACATCTTCAAAGTGTCGGAGCTTTCTCAAGTTTCTAACATCTTCGTGTGTGCGGGATTTCTCAAGTTTCCAACATCTTGAAGTGCGGGCTTTCCAAAATCTCTCGACATCCTCGGCGCATCAGGTTTTCGGCTTCCCGACATCCTCCTCGGTGTGTCGGACTCTTCCATCCTTTCGGCATAAAATGAGGTCGGGATTTTCATAGTGTGCAACATCTCCGATTTCGAAACTCTCTTCCTTGAAATCCTTCATGTCGGACCCTAGTCCATCGCAAGAAAAGAAAGAGAAAGAGGAAGGAGAAAAAGATGATGATTAGACTAAGTCTCGATGTTTCATGTCATTTCAATCTTGAAATTGACATGTCTTTTTCATTCTGTTTCATCATATAGGAAGCAAATTTTGACTTGGTCTCTGCGTGAGGATAAAGCAAAATAGAACTCATTTAAAGAACACTATTTTCTAGGATTTATCCTATTTTCTCTCGTTCCTTTTATTATAAATGGGGATGCTTATGCATTCAAAGGGTCGAGATTTTTGTAATATTGAGCTATTGACAAGAAGAAAACTTTGTGTTTTCGTTCAATCATTTTGAAGAATAGGAGTTGATATTATTTCGCAAACTTTGTGTTGTGGGATATATCTTTCTTAAGACATTGTCTTACGTTCATGATCTTAATCTATTCTTTGCATAGCATCTTAGTGTTTCTAATCATCTTAGACATTATATTTATGATCTAAAGCTCTATGATTATTTCGTGCTCTGCGTTTACTCGAAAGAAAATACGTTTCTCTCATTTCCTTTCCATGGTGCTTATTGCATTAATATAGTTTCCAACCTATTTCATTTATGAAAGCAATACCTTTGAATCGTGTGAATGTGGATTTCGGGATTCTATCCCAACCCCCAATGGTTAGATTAGTGTGAATACTGTATATATTGTTTTCGTTGTGTTTTAGATTAGTAACAAGCAAGCAGCCTCACTTGTCTTTGAGGAGGGATTTAATCCCATATACTATGGTTGAACCTCATATTTTGGGTTGACAAAATATCCAACCAATAGTTTTTGGCGACTCCACTGGGGAATATGGATTTATAGTATAAAGCTTATCCTCTTGGTGTCTGGCGACTCCGTATTTGCCTTATTTTCAACAAGGTCTCTTTCCCAGTTCAAGTTGGCCAAGAAGATCTTCACTCGGTCCCACCGAGCCCAAGGTGAAATTGACCCACTCTTTGAGTTGCTACAACAACACAATTTCAGCCTGTCCCCAACAAAGCATTGTTTCTAACCGAACCAGAAGTTCTTCACCTATTCGGAGAAACCATATCCCCGTGGAAGGGAAGCGTCTCAACATTTCATGCACTACTCTTGTCGATACTCGGATCCCTATACGCACTCTTTTCAGAAGGATGGTAGTACGGACACTGTGCCTTGGGGTGCCATTATTGGTCCTCTTTCTTTAACTCCACCATTGCACGAGTTACCACATGGATCACGTAAAAACATTCCCAAGTTCAATGGGGATGGAAACAACATCACGATGAACACGTTGCATCTTTCTTTGTAGTGTGTGGTGTCCTTGGAGTAGCTCACGAGGATGTCTCTGTTCGACTTTTTATTGAAACGTTGCACGGTGCAGCAGCTGAATGGTTTTATCATCTTCCGAATGCATGCATCATAAAATGGGCTACCATGTGGACCAAGTTGAAGCACGTTTCAAACTAGTTGAAGATTCTCATGCCTTGTTAGCTCAACTTACTCATATGAAGAAGGAATCTCATGAACCCATGCGGGACTTCGTGGAAAAGTTTAATTAACTGATTCAAAAGATTAGGAGATAGTTGTTCCAACTCGGAAAATCAAAAATGCTTCTTTATTAATGCTCGACCTCCGATGTGAGCTTTTTATTAAGAAGGTCGGTTATCCAGATTTGGTTGTTGCTCGAGTCAATGACTATTGAAATAGAGGATGACCTCATTTTGGCTGGAAGGATCAAGAAAGACATACCCAAGGCAAAAATCAAGGTTCTTCTCAAGGTAATACTGATCCTATGTTTCAAAAAATGGCTAATGATTTGATCGCTTTAAAAAAGCAAATGTCTCAGCAGGTGAACAATGTTCCGTATCGGGATATCCCTAGACGGAATTTCAATAACAACAATGGTGCGCTGTAAGGGATAGGCCGCGATTAACTCCTGCTCAACCGAGGCTAGCGATTGAAGCTCCTCCTATTAATGCGGCAGTAGAAATAGTTGAAGAAGAGGAAGAACCAGAAGAACAAGATTCTCGGAGGCTTTTGAAGCTTCAGGATATGCCGATGAGTCTTATGACGATTCGGCTGGCGACTCCAGCATTGGGTATTTGGAATATGATGAAGATGAATGTGTGCCAGATGGTCAGTCATTTGCTGTCTTCACTCGATCCCAATCTCAGAATCCAAGAAAACCTCTTGAAAACACTAAGGAGAAGAATAAGGAACCTCCCATAGCCATAGTTAAGAGAGGTACTCCTATTTCAGCACAAACTGAAAGAGAAGTCACCAAAAAGGCAACTTCTCCTTATTCTCTTTCTCCTAAGATCAGTGCCCCAGCTCAAGCTCATGTGATTAGAACTGAGCCTACCATCACCCCTTCTTATACTGCTTTTGACATTTTTGATCATGCAAAGAGAACCAAAATCCAAATGTCGGAAGCGAGAATACCTTGATCAAATCTGAATAGTTCGAAAAACTTGCAAAATTTATCAAAAGTAAAAGCGGTTGTTCCATCACCTTCAAAAGGTCTCCTTCCAAATCCTACTAAACTCCCACCTCGAACAATCTGACCTCTACTTCTTCTTCGGGAAAGATCGAACCATTTTATTTGTCTTTACTTGATAAATGGGTTTAAACTCAAAATTGCATCATCGAATCAGGGGCCTCCAACAATGTTATGCCCGAAAAAGTGGCCCATGCCCTTGGGCTTACTTTGACTAAGTCATATGGACGGTGTTACTCTATGGAAACCAAACAAGTTCCTTTGATTGGTCAAATCAAAGATGCACAGTTCGCATTCGTTGCTTTCCCGAGAAAAGAGAGTGAAAATGACCATTCTAGTTCTTGACATCCTTGCACTTACGGTATCCTCTTGGGTAGAGGTTTTTGTAAAGACGTTAGAGGAGAGATTAATATGGATTGGACCAAAGCCAAGATCCCAGTCAATGGGGTTCATCAGGTTCTCCATCCTGAACCGCAGGCGAGGTATTTGGTAACTAAATCAGATGATCCTAAAGCTCAAATTCTTTTCGAAGATGCTAGCTTCGGAAATTATTTCATGACTTCAGAGATACCCACTGTAGATGTCAAGGAAGAAGATCCTAATGCTATTTGGACCCTTGAATTCGATGGTAGTTGCTCAACCACCGGATCGGGCGCTGGTGTTGTTCTTATATCTCCTAATTCCGAGATTTTCCCATCAGCTTACAAGTTGCAATTTGATAATACTAATAACACGGCTGAGTATGAAGCTCTGTTATTAGGATTAGAAATGGCCAGACAGAAGGGAATTCAAAATCTCAAGGTCGGGGGATGCGGAGCTGATTGTCAACCAGGTCAGGGGAATCTATCAGGTGAAAAATGATCACTTGAGACATTACAGGAACAAAGTTTGGGATAGTATAGAATGCTTTGATGCATTCTCTATTAAGGCAGTTTTGAGATATTATAATGACAAGGCTGATTCTTTTTCAATGTCTGCGTCTCTCCTTCTTCCTCATCCTCAGTTCAAGCAAGATACGTACTCTATCGAGATTGTGTACCGTCCCAAAGTATCGAGATAATGCAACTCACTTAAAAGTGTTCAATGATGATCAACGGTGTTGGCTTTTATAGAAAAGGTGACAATTTCGAGTGAGTTATACTTTTGAAGGTTCGAATCAACCTTTAGTGAAACTATCTCGAGATCCATATCAAGAGGTTGATGGTGAGTTTATTGGCTTAAAGGTAACAAGATACCAAAAGGTTTGGTTTCTTTGGAGGGTTTTTTGACAAGCATGATCGTTTTATTCAAAAAAAAGGCAAGTTGAAGGAGCTTCTTCCTCGAAGTAGATCAAATCAATCTAGGTTCGTCTGATCAACCTCGGATGGTGAATATTGGGAAATGTTGTTCCCCTGAAGAAAAATCAAGATTCACTTCGCTTCTAAAGAGATACATGGATGTGTTAGCCTGGTCTTATGCAGATTTAAAATCCTTCAAGCCCAAAGACGTACAACATAGTATCCCTTTGAAGCCTGATGTGAAGCCGTATAGGCAAAAGCAAAGACATTACAATCCCAAGATCTCAGGGACTATCCTTGCGGAAATTCAGAAGATGTTGGATGCTAGGATTATTTTTCCAATCCATCACTCACTTGGGTTGCTAACATCATCATGTCGGGAAGAAGAATGGTGAAATCCGAATCTGTGTTGATTTCACGGAACTGAATCCGTCTTCATTGAAGGACAATTATACTTTTCCCATCATGGATCAGGTATTACAAACTGTTACTGGATCAGAAATGCTATCCATGCTCGATGGATTTTCAGGATATAATCAAGTTGAGGTAACTACGGAGGATCAACACAAGATGACCTTCACAACCCCATGGGGTACCTTTTCTTACAGGAGGATGCCTTTCGGCTTGATCAATGTCGGAGCCACCTTTCAGAGAGCTATGGACTTGGCATTCAGAGACCTGATGGGCAAGGTCATAGTTGTGTATTTAGATGACTTGACCGTTTTCTCTAAAAAACGGAGTGATCATTATGATCATTTAGAGCAAGTACTTTTGAGATGCAGGCGTCACGGGATTTCATTAAATCCCAAGAAGTCCATGTTTGGAGTGACTGAAGGAAAGCTGCTGGGTCATATCGTGACTAAAGAAGGAACCAAAATTGACCCAGAAAGGGTAAAGGCCATTCAGAGCCTTACCCTACCCACAAGTAAAACTGGAGTTCATTCTTTCTTCGGAAAGGTTAATTTCCTAAGAAGGTTTGTACCTGATTTTGCTGACAAAACCAAGGATATCCTTGGGATGATGAAAGGCAAAGTTCCATTTCGATGGAGTACAGAAGGGAAGCTTGCATTCGAAGAAATCAAAAGGGCAGTTGCTTGCGCTCCTATCCTAGTATGTCCAGACTTCAAAAAGATTTCATCATGTACAGCTACGCCTCTGCTCACACAGTGTCAGCCATCCTGATGCAGGAGAATGGGGAAGGCATTGAAGCTCCCATCGCATTTATGAGCTTCCCATTGAAGGAGCATGAATTGAAGATGTCTCAAATTGAAAAGCATGCTTATGCGGTGGTGCGAGCGGTGAAACATTTCAGGTACTATGTGCTGAATTCCCATACTCTCGTTCTCGTTCCCGACACTGCCGTTAAATCCATTTTGACTCAACAAGAGTTGGGGAGTCAACGAGGTACTGGATAGCTAAAGTTTAGGAGTACGACTTGGACATCAGACCTACCAAGTTGGTACGAGGAAGGGGCCTGTGCCAATTGATTGCAGAAAATCATGTTGAAGCAGAATGTGAAAAGACTCAAGATACTTCTTCAGAGCTGCCCATGGTGCTTTTCGTGAGTACAACTGATGAATGGTACATGGATATTGCTTTCTTTCTAACTTATGGTGAATGCCCCCACATTTAAGCCATAAGGAGAAGAGGACAGTCAAGTTGAGATCTGCAAAATACCTTTTGTGGGATAACGGAATATACAAGAAAGGTATTGATGGTGTTTTCCTGCGTTGTGTTGATAAATCACAACAGGTAAAGTTGTTAGAGTCCTTCCATAGCCTAGCATGCGGAGGACATTTTTCATCTTCTGTAACAGCTTATAAGATCCTATGGGCTAGGTACTATTGGCCTACTCTCTTTCGAGATTTAGCAGAGTGGGTGTCCAAGTGTGAAGCTTGTCAACATTTCATTGGTCGTCCCAAGTTAGCAGCTCTTCCCCTGAAGCCCGTAGTGATCGAAGAACCTTTTCGCCAGTGGGGAATTGATTTCATTGGAACATTGAATCCTACCTCCAGTGCCGGACATAATTACGTGCTGACTGCTATAGACTATTTTACCAAGTGGGTGGAAGCCGCACCAATCAAGCAAGCAACCTCTGAAGCTGTTTGCAAGTTCCTTAAAGAAAATATAATTGTCAGATTCGGTGTGCCTCACAAGATTGTAGCTGATAATGCCTCTAATTTCTCGTCGCATGAGATGATAGAATTTTGCTATGGATTCGGCATCACTTTGGCTCACTCATCTGATTATTATCCCCAAGGAAATGGGCAAGCTGAGTCCAGCAACAAGAACCTGGTTACCATAATTAGAAAACTAGTAGATGAAAACCAGAGGACATGGCACAAAGCATTGTATGACGCATTGTGGGCTGATCGGATTACCCCAAAGTGAGCTATAGGAATGTCTCCTTTCCAAGTGCTGTATGGGATTGATGCTGAGATTCCTATCTCAGTAGAATTGCCAGCCTTACAGTTGGTAAAAGCAGTCGAAGATGGCTTTTCAAAATTCTATTGAGAAAGGGTTATGTACCTAGCTAGGTTAGAAGAGGAACGAAGAAAAGTGGTTGATTGCATCACGAGATCATCGAGCGAGTGAAAAAAATTTGACAAGAAATCAAAGCGGCGTAATTTCCATATTGGAGACTGGTGTTGCTTTGGGATAAGAGAGAGGAGCAGAAAGGAATGCATAGGAAGTTCGATTCTTTGTGGAAAGGACCTTTCAAGATCCATGAGCTGAGTGGTGAAAATAGTTTCCTTCTATCATATCTGGATGGAGGGTTACTCCCTTTTCCTTTCAGCGGACAACATCTAAAGTTGTTCCATCACTAATGCAAGATGTTCTCTTGCATTGTACATACTTTACTTTTTGTTGTGTGTTTGCTTTTAGTCTTCTTTCTTTGTTTGTTTTGTTTTTTTGGTTTTCTTCTTTTCTGACTCCGTAGCCCAATGGATAAAACCAGAGATTCTGAGTTCTCTTCCTTTGATATCACAAAGAAAGTCCCCAACTGGAGCCAGTTGTTATCTCAGTTTTGAGTTTACGCCAAAACTATCAGATAACCCTACGAAATTTTTAAGCTGGTTTTGCAAAATTGCCTTTATGAGAGATAATCGGGTTTTCGGGTTTTACCGATAGGACAACATGTGTTTTGAATGCTTTATGTCTTGTGTTCCCCGAAACCCGAAACCCGCTTCAAGTAAGGTGAGTCGGGTTTTCGGACCTTCATCGCATCGGAACATGCCTTATCGAAACATGTTCGTGTCGCCTGTCTTCCGATACCCGAAGTCCGATTTAGTCCTTCATGTCGGGTTTTCGGAACTTTGAAGCATCTAAACATCTCATGCTTTGTGTCGATTGTTTCCCGGAACCCGAAACCCGAATTACTCTAAACACCTTTGTGTCGGGTTTTCGGACCTCCCAAGCATGCTGACATGGCGTTAATGCCGAGTTGTTGGGTGAGTTGGCACGTGCCAGCCGAAGTGTATTAATTGCAAATTTTCTTATATATATGCGGATTTCCACGTCATTTTTACCGGACGTATTTTTAACTCGTGGATTTTCACGCATGCTTCTCCAACCTCGAAACCCGAAACTCACCTGTGCCCGATTGAATTGCCCGTTTTCGATCTTTCCTTGCTCTGGTTGAAGGTATCTCTCTTTCCATTCTTTGTTCATGGTTTTTATGGATTGATTATGTATGGAATTCTTCCCATTTCGGTGAGTTTGTGGGGTTTTTATTCTTTTTCCTTTTGGGGTTGTTTTCTAAACAGGGTTTATGTTTTAGGGTTTATCTCTTTGGAATTACCACTTTGTGATATTTCCCCAGAATTTTGTTGTTGGAATTAAGATATGTTTGGTATATGAATGGTAAAGAAAGAATTTGCATGTTTTAAATTCAACAAAAACCCTGTTCCCTCTTCTCGGGTTTTGAAGGTGCTTGTGCCTCAAAAGATCAAAACCCGAAGAATATCAAAAGATTTGGCGTGTCGGGATTTCTCAGTTTCGACATCTTAAAAGTGTCGAGTGATTTCTCCAAAGTTCTCGACATCTTCAAAGTGTCGAGCTTTCTCAAGTTTCCGACATCTTGAGTGTCGGGCTTTCTCAAGTTTCAACATCTCGAAGTGGCCTTGAGAAAGCTTTCCAAAATCTCGACATCCTCCGCATTAGGTTTTGGATACCCATGACATCCTCCTAAAGTTTTGAATGATCATTCCATCCTTGGCATCTTGAAAATGAGTCGAGGAAATGTGCAAGGCATAATTTCCGAAAGTTCCAAGAAATCCTTTTCGGACTAGTCCATCGCAAGAAAAGGAAGAGAAAGAGGAAGGAGAAAAAGATGACGATTCAGACTAAGTCCCGATGTTTCATGTCATTTCAATCTTGAAATTGACATGTCTTTTTCATTTCTGTTTCGTCATATAGGAAGCAAATTTTGACTTGGTCTCCTGCGTGAGGATCAAGCAAAATAGAACTCTATTTAAAGAACACTATTTTCTAGGATTTATCCTATTTTCTCTCATTTCCTTTTATTATAAATGGGGATGCTTATGCATTCCAAAGGGTCGAGATTTTTGTAATATTCAGAGCTATTGGAAAGAAGAAAAACTTTGTGTTTTCGTTCAATCATTTCGAAGAATAGGAGTTGATATTATTTCGCAAACTTTGTGTTGTGGGATATATCTTTCTTAAGACATTGTTCTTACGTTCATGATCTTAAGCTATTCTTTGCATAGCATCTTAGTGTTTCTAATCATCTTAGACATTATATTTATGATCTAAAGCTCGTATGATTATTTCGTGCTCTGCGTTTACTCGGAAGAAAATACGTTTCTCTCATTTCCTTTCCATGGTGCTTCTTGCATTGTTATAGTTTCCAACCCAGTTCATTTACGAAAGCAATACCTTTGAATCGTGTGAATGTGGATTTCGGGATTCTATCCCAACCCCCAATGGTTAGATTAGTGTGAATACTGTATATATTGTTTTTTTGTGTTTTAGATTAGTAACAAGTAGGCAGCCTCACCTGTCTTTGAGGAGGGATTTAATCCCATATACTGTGGTTGAACCTCATATTTTGGGTTGACAAAATATCCAACCAACGATTTTGGAAACTCATTTGGGAATACTGATTTATAGTATAAAGCTTATCCTCTTGGTGTCTAGCGACTCCATATTTGCCTTATTTTCAACAAGGTCTCTTTCCCGGTTCAAGTTGGGGGAAGATCCTCACTCGGTCCTACCGAGCCCAAGGTGAAATTTACCCACTCTTTGAGTTGCTACAACAACACAATTTCAGCACTGTCCCCCAACAACATTGTTTTAACCGGGCAGAAGTTCTTCACTGTTCGAGAAACCAGATCCCGTGGAGCAGGAAGCGTCTACAACTTGTCGTGCATTACTCTTGTTTGATACTCGGATACCTATACGCACTCTTTTCGAAGGATGGCGATCTGACTTTGTGCCTTGGGGCGCGTTATTGGTCCTCTTTCTTTAACTCCACCATTGCACAAGTTACCACATGGATCACGTAAAAACATTCCCAAGTTCAATGGGGATGGGAAATAGCATCCTGATGAACACGTTGCATCTTTCTTTGTAGCGTGTGGTGTCCTTGGAGTAGCTCACGAGGATGTCTCTGTTCGACTTTTTGTTGAAACGTTGCGGTGCAACAGCAGCTGAATGGTTTTATCATCTTCCGAATGCATGCATCACAAACTGGGCTACCATGCGGACCAAGTTCGAAGCACGTTTCAAACCAGCTGAAGATTCTCATGCCTTGTTAGCTCAACTTACTCATATGAAGAAGGAATCTCATGAACCCATGCGGGACTTCGTGGAAAAGTTTAATAAACTGATTCGAAAGATTCCGGAGATAGTTGTTCCAACTCCGGAAAATCAGAAATGCTTCTTCATTAATGCTTAGCCTCCTGATGTGAGCTTTTTATTAAGAAGGTCGATTATCCCAGATTTGGCTATTGCTCAGTCAACAGCTATTGAAATAGAGGATGATCTCATTTTGGCCGGAAGGATCAAGAAAGACATACCCAAGGCCAAAAATCAAGGTTCTTCTCAAGGTAATACTGATCCTATGTTTCAAAAAATGGCTAATGATTTGATCACTTTAAAAAAGAAAATGTCTCAGTAGGTGAACAATGTTCCGTATCGGGATATCCCTAGATGGAATTTCAATAACAACAATGGTGCACCTACAAGGGATAGGCCGCGATTAACTCCTACTCAACCGAGGCTAGCGATTGAAGCTCCTCCTGTTAATGTGACAATGGAAATAGTTGAAGAAGAGGAAGAACCAGAAGAACAAGATTCTCCGGAGGCTTTTGAAGCTTCAGGATATGCCGATGAGTCTTATGACGATTCGGCTGGCGACTCCAGCATTGGGTATTTGGAATACGATGAAGATGAATGTGCACCGGATGGTCAGTCATTTGCTGTCTTCACTCGATCCCAATCTCAAAATCCAAGAAAACCTCTTGAAAACACTAAGGAGAAGAATAAGGAACCTCCCATAGCCATAGTTAAGAGAGGTACTCCTATTTCAGCACAAACTGAAAGAGAAGTCACCAAAAAGGCAACTTCTCCTTATTCTCTTTCTCCTAAGATCAGTGCCCCAGCTCAAGCTCATGTGATTAGAACTGAGCCTACCATCACCCCTTCTTATACTGCTTTTGACATTGTTGATCATGCAAAGAGAACCAAAATCCAAATGTCGGAAGCAGAATACCTTCAGTCAAATCCTGAACAGTTCGAAAAACTTGCCAAATTTATCAGAAGTAAAGCGGCTGTTCCATCACCTTCAAAAGGTCTCCTTCCAAATCCTACTAAACTCCCACCTCAGAACAATCTGACCTCTGCTTCTTCTTCGGGAAAGATTGAACCATTTTATTTGTCTTTACTTATAAATGGGTTTAAACTCAGCAATTGCATCATCGACTCAGGGGCCTCGACAATGTTATGCCCGCAAAAGTAGCCCATGCCCTTGGGCTTACTTTGACTAAGTCATATGGACGGTGTTACTCTATGGAAACCAAACAAGTTCCTTTGATTGGTCAAATCAAAGATGCACAGTTCACATTCGTTGCTTTCCCGGAAAAGAGAGTGAAAATGACCATTCTAGTTGCTGACATCCCTGCAGCTTACGGTATCCTCTTGGGTAGAGGTTTTTGTAAAGACGTCGGAGGAGAGATTAATATGGATTGGACCAAAGCCAAGATCCCAGTCAATGGGGTTCATCAGGTTCTCCATCCTGAACCGCAGGCGAGGTATTTGGTAACTAAATCAGATGATCCTAAAGCTCAAATTCTTTTCGAAGATGCTAGCTTTGGAAATTATTTCATGACTTCAGAGATACCCACTGTAGATGTCAAGGAAGAAGATCCTAATGCTATTTGGACCCTTGAATTCGATGGTAGCTACTCAACCACCGGATCAGGCGCTGGTGTTGTTCTTATATCTCCTAATTCTGAGATTTTCCCATCAGCTTACAAGTTGCAATTTGATAATACTAATACACACATCCAGTATGAAGCTCTGTTATTAGGATTAGAAATGGCCAGACAGAAGGGAATTCGAAATCTCAAGGTCCAGGGGATGCAAAGCTGATTGTCGGCAGTCGGGGAATCTATCGGGTGAAAAATGATCACTTGAGACATTATAGGAACAAAGTTTTGGATAGTATAGAATGCTTTGATACATTCTCTATTAAAAGCGTTTTGAGAGATTATAATGACAAGGCTGATTCTTTGGCCGTATGCGTCTCTCCTTCTTCCTCATCCTTAGTTCAAGCAAGATACGTACTCTATCGAGATTTTTGTACATCGCCCCAAAGTATCCCGAGATAATGCGACTCACTTAAAAGTGTTCAATGATGATCAACAGGTGTTGGCTTTTCTAGAAAAGGCTGACAATTTCAGTGAGTTATACTTTGAAGGTTCGGAATCAGCCTTCCGTGAAACTATCTCAGATCCATATCAAGAGGTTGATGGTGAGTTTATTCAGCTTAAAGGCAACAAGATACCAAAAGGTTTGGTTTCTTTGGAGGGTTTGTTTGACAAGCATGATCGTTTTATTCAAAACAAAAGGCAAGTTGAAGGAGCTTCTTCCTCTGAAGTAGATCAAATCAATCTAGGTTCGTCTGATCAACCTCGGATGGTGAATATTGGGAAATGTTGTTCCCCTGAAGAAAAAGCAAGATTCACTTCGCTTCTGAAGAGATACATGGATGTGTTAGCCTGGTCTTATGCAGATTTAAAATCCTTCAAGCCCAAAGACGTACAACACAGTATCCCTTTGAAGCCTGATGTGAAGCCGTATAGGCAAAAGCAAAGACATTACAATCCCAAGATCTCAGGGACTATCCTTGCGGAAATTCAGAAGATGTTAGATGCTAGGATTATTTTTCCAATCCATCACTCCACTTGGGTTGCTAACATCATCTGTCGGGAAGAAGAATGGTGAAATCGAATGTGTGTTGATTTAAACTGAATCGAGTCTTCATTGAAGGACAATTATCCTTTTCCCATCATGGATCAGGTATTACAAAGTGTTCTTGGATCGGAAATGCTATCCATGCTCGATGGATTTGAGGATATAATCAAGTTGAGGTAACTACGAGGATCAACACAAGATGGCCTTCACAACCCCATGGGGTACCTTTTCTTACGGGGAGGATGTCTTTCGGCTTGATCAATGTCGGAGCCACCTTTCAGAGAGCTATGGACTTGGCATTCAGAGACCTGATGGGCAAGGTCATAGTTGTGTATTTAGATGACTTGACCGTTTTCTCTAAAAAATGGAGTGATCATTATGATCATTTAGAGAAAGTACTTTTGAGATGCAGGCGTCATGGGATTTCATTAAATCCCAAGAAGTCCATGTTTGGAGTGACCGAAGGAAAGCTCTTTGGGTCATATCATGACTAAAGAAGGAACCAAAATCGACCCAGAAAGGGTAAAGGCCATTCAAAGCCTTACCCTACCCACAAGTAAAACTGGAGTTCATTCTTTCTTCGGAAAGGTTAATTTCCTAAGAAGGTTTGTACCTGATTTCACTGACAAAACCAAGGATATCCTTGGGATGATGAAAGGCAAAGTTCCATTTCGATGGAGTACAGAAGGGAAGCTTGCATTTGAAGAAATCAAAAGGGCAGTTGCTTGCTCCTATCCTAGTATGTCCGGACTTCAAAAAAGATTTCATCATGTACAGCTACGCCTCTGCTCACACAGTGTCAGCCATCCTGATGTAGGAGAACGGGGAAGGCATTGAAGCTCCCATCGCATTTATGAGCTGCCCATTGAAGGAGCATGAATTGAAGATGTCTCAAATTGAAAAGCATGCTTATGCGGTGGTACGAGCGGTGAAACATTTCAGGTACTATGTGCTGAATTCCCATACTCTCGTTCTCATTCCCGACACTGCCGTTAAATCCATTTTGACTCAACAAGAGCTGGGGAGTCAACGAGGTACCTGGATAGCTAAAGTTTAGGAGTACGACTTGGACATCAGACCTACCAAGTTGGTACGAGGAAGGGCACTGTGCCGATTGATTGCGAGAAAATCATCTTTGAGCGAGAATGTGAAAGACTCAAGATGCTTCTTGAGCTGCCCATGGTGCTTTTCGTGAGTACAGTCGATGAATGGTACACGGATATTGCTTTCTTCCTAACTTAAGGTGAATGCCCCCACATTTAAGCCATAAGGAGAAGAGGATAGTCAAGTTGATATCTGCAAAATACCTTTTATGGGATAACGGAATATCAAGAAAGGTATTGATGATGTTTTTCTGCGTTGTGTTGATAAATCACAGCAGGTAAAGTTGTTAGAGTCCTTCCATAGCCTAGCATGCGGAGGACATTTTCATCTTTACGTAACGACTTATAAGATCCTACGGGCTAGGTACTATTGGCCTACTCTCTTTCGAGATTTAGCAGTGGGTGTCCAAGTGTGAAGCTTGTCAACATTTCGTTGGTCGTCCCAAGTTAGCAGCTCTTCCCTGAAGCCCGTAGTGATCGAAGAACCTTTTCGCCGGTGGGAATTGATTTCATTAGAACATTGAATCCTACCTCCGATTTGGACATAATTACGTCTTTGACTGCTACTGAGACTATTTTACCAAGTGGGTAGAAGCCGCACCAATCAAGCAAGCAACCTCTGAAGCTGTTTGCAAGTTCCTTAAGGAAAATATAATTGTCAGATTCGGTGTGCCTCATAAGATTGTAGCTGATAATGCCTCTAATTTCTCGTCGCATGAGTTGACATAATTTTGCTATGGATTCGGCATCACTCTGGCTCACTCATCTGATTATTATCCCCAAGGAAATGGACAAATTTGAGTCAATGACAACAAGAATCAGTTACCATAATTAGAAAACTAGTAGATGAAAACCGAGAGGACATGGCACAAAGTATTATATGACGCATTGTGGGCTGATTCGGATTACCCCAAAGTGAGCTATAGGAATGTCTCCTTTCCAAGTGTTGTATGGGATTGATGCTAAGATTCCTATCTCAGTAGAATTACCAGCCTTACAGTTGGTAAAAGCAGTCGAAGATGCGGATTTTCAAAATTCTATTGAGAAAAGGGTTATGTACCTAGCTAGGTTAGAAGAGGAGCGAAGAAAAGTGGTTGATTGCATCACGAGATCATCGAGAGCGAGTGAAAAATTTTTGACAAGAAATCAAAGCAGCGTAATTTCCAGATTGGAGACCTGGTGTTGCTTTGGGATAAGAGGAGAGAGCATAAAGGAATGCACGGGAAGTTTGATTCTTTGTGGAAAGGACCTTTCAAGATCCATGGTGAGTGGTGAAAATAGTTTCCTTCTATCATATCTAGATGGAGGGTTACTCCTTTTCCTTTCAAATGGACAACATCTAAATTTGTTCCATCACTAATGCAAGATGTTCTCTTCATTTATACATACTTTACTTTTTGTTGTGTGTTTGCTTTTAGTCTTCTTTGTTTGTTTGTTTTGTTTTTGGTTTTCTTCTTTTCGACTCCAGTAGCCCAATGGATAAAACTAGATATTACGAGTTCTCTTCCTTTGATATCATAAAGAAAGTCCCAATGAGCCATTTATTATCTTAGTTTTGAGTTTACGCCAAAACTATCAGATAACCCTACGAAATTTTTAAGTTGGTTTTGCAAAATTGCCTTTATGAGAGATAATCGGGTTTTGAGTTTTACCGATAGGACAACATGTGTTTTGAATGCTTTATGTCTTGTGTTCTCCGAAACCCGAAACCCGCTTCAAGTAAGGCGAGTCGGGTTTTCGGACCTTCGTCGCATCGGAACATGCCTTATCGAAACATGTTCCGTGTCACCTGTCTTCCGATACCCGAAGTCGATTTAGTCCTTCATGTCGGGTTTGAACTTTGAAGCATCTAAACATCTCATGCTTTGTGTCGATTGTTTCGAGAACCCGAAACCGAATTACTCTAAACACCTTTGTGTCGGGGGTGAGTGGCACATGGCGTTAATCGAGTTGTCGGGTGAGTTGCACATGCCGGCGAAGTGTATTGATTGCAAATTTTCTTATATATATGCGGATTTCCACGTCATTTTACGGACGTATTTTTAACTCATGGATTTTCGCGCATGCTTCTCAACCTCGAAACCAGAAACTCACTGTGCTGATTGAATTTCCCGTTTTCGATCTTTCCTTGCTACGGTTGAAGGTATCTCTCTTTCCATTCTTTGTTCATGGTTTTATGGATTGATTATGTATGGAATTCTTCCCATTTCCTTACCAGGTTTGTGGGGTTTTTATTCTTTTTCCTTTTGGGGTAGTTTTCTAAACTGGGGTTTATGTTTTAGGGTTTATCTCTTTGGAATTACCACTTTGTGATATTTCCCCAGAATTTTGTTGTTGGAATTAAGATATGTTTTGTATATGAATGGTAAAGAAAGAATTTGCATGTTTTAAATTCAACAAAAACCATGTTCCCTCTTCTCGGGTTTTGAAGGGTGTTATGCGTATCAAAACCCGAAGAATATCAAAATATTTGTCGTGTCGGGCTTTCTCGATTTCCGACATCTTCAAAGTGCCGGGCTTTCTCCGATTTTCGACATCTTCAAAGTTCGGGCTTTCTCCGATTTCGACATCTTCAAAGCACGGCTTTCTCAAGTTTCGACATCTTCGGTGTGCTGGGCTTTCTCGAAGTTTCCAACATCTTCAAGTGCTGGGCTTTCCAAAATCTTTGACATCCTCGCCGCATCGGGTTTTCTAGCTTCCTGACATCCTCCTCGGTGTGTGAGACTCTTCCATCCTTCCGTCATCTTGATGAGGTCGGGATTTTCCAATGATGCAACATCTCACGATTTGAAACTCTCTTCCTTCGAAATCCTTCATGTCGGACCCTAGTCCATCGCAAGAAAAGAAAGAGAAAGAGGAAGGAGAAAAAGATGACGATTGGACTAAGTCGATGTTTCATGTCATTTCAATCTTGAAATTGACATGTCTTTTTCATTTATGTTTCATCATATAGGAAGTAAATTTTGACTTGGTCTCCTGCGTGAGGATCAAGCAAAATAGAACTCTGTTTAAAGAACACTATTTTCTAGAATTTATCCTATTTTATCTTGTTCCCTTTTATTATAAATGGGGATGCTTATGCATTCAAAGGGTCGAGATTTTTGTAATATTGAGCTATTAGAAAGAAGAAAAACTTTGTGTTTTCGTTCAATCATTTCAAAGAATAGGAGTTGATATTATTTCACAAACTTTGTGTTGTGGGATATATCTTTCTTAAGACATTGTTCTTACATTCATGATCTTAAGCTATTCTTTGCATAGCATCTTAGTGTTTCTAATCATCTTAGACATTATATTTATGATCTAAAGCTCATATGAATATTTCGTGCTCTACGTTTACTCGGAAGAAAATACGTTTCTCTCATTTCCTTTCCATGGTGCTTCTTGCATTGTTATAGTTTCCAACCCGGTTCATTTACGAAAGCAATACCTTTGAATCATGTGAATGTGGATTTGGGATTCTATCCCAACCCCCAATGGTTAGATTAGTGTGAATCTGTATATATTGTTTTCGTTGTGTTTTAGATTAGTAACAAGAGCAGCCTCACTGTCTTTGAGGAGGATTTAATCCCATATACGTGGTTGAACCTCATATTTTGGGTTGAAAAAATATCCAACCAACAAAAACATACTCTTATACATGGTGTGCGGTGAAGGCACAATAGGTTCCCATGATATAGGTTTCATTGTCACCACCTCGAGTAGTAAGTCCTCACCTAGCGGTAGGTGGGGATGGTGGAGATGGATGCCCACTTTTTTCAAAGGTGGTAGTTGAGGATCACCACCTAGGTCATTCTAAAGAGGACCGTAGATACAAATTCCTAGTCATAGGCTCATTCTAGGAGAAGATGGGTAATCAGTGGCCACGTTATAGGTAAAAAGGGCCATATTTGTGAAGTAGAACGAGATAACATACATTATGGTACAATCCCTTCATAGGCGATTAGAGTAGGTGACCGTAGAGTGGGACTAGGCTAGAGTAGAGAGAGATCAAGCCATAGCTACATTGGAGAAATTTAGGATAGTTGTGGGTGGACATATCCCACATTATAGGAGAGCATGATTCTCTTTACCATGCAACCGAGATAGATAGAGCAGAGACTTAGTATATGAATTCGCAATTGCTTCAAGTGAGGTAACTCATTACGAGGATCTATATCATGCGATCATTCCAGGGGGACAGAGAGGCAGCCCCTTATAGTCAGATTGTAGAAAAATATCTAGATTGAGATCACACGGGCCATCTAGATCTATGAGATTAGTACAAATGTTGCCACCTAGCAGAGTTAGGCCAGCTGAGTCACGCTCCATGGAGTCCCAACATTGTTGATATTTGTCCATGGATATTTATTTATGTACTATTTTTGATGTATGCCTCATGATGAAGGAACATTTTTTATGGATGTATATGTATTTTTTATTATGCCTCGAGATGAAGGAACATTTTTTATCCATGCCCATGATGGCCTATATTGTATCTGATGTATATCGAGACACATTTTGTACATGGACATTGATTTTGATATGGATATATGATGATGGACTTTGATTATATCACATTTTTTGTTTAATGAGATATGATTTTTAGCCCATGTTTTTATTATGGTCTATGAGGAGGGGGAATAAAGATAATCCCTCTTGCCCCAATTGATGATATTATATGATGTTATCTTAGCATACATGTTTAATTTTCATTTTTATGATGATGTATCTTAGAATTTATTGATATGTGATGATGTTTAGATGTGATGATAGATGATACCAATGATGAAATGATAACAAATTGTACAAGCAAACAAGACAAGCACAAGTTAATCAAATCTAATCAAAACAACACAACTATATACAAGTATGCAAGATAAAAATGAACCCAATGAACTCCACAATAGATTAAAGTAACACTTAATCTAAGTAATAAAATGAATCCAATTTAAAGAACACAATATGAAAAGGAAAACCAACAAAACTATGTATAAACAACAACTAAAGTAAGCAAACTACTACTTTTTTTTAGACAATTTTGAAATGTTTTGCATTGTTTTTGGTATTATCTCAAGATAATGTTATATTTTTTTGAGTTTTCTATGAGATGTATTTGAATGTTTTGATTTTTCCAACTAAACATATTTGAATGTTTTGGGATTTTCAAAATTTATACAAATGTTTTTGTGATTTTCTAGAATTTTTCCAAAGCTATGTGCAAGAAAATAAAGAAACGTGGATGCCCCTAGCGATAGATGGGATGTACAAGGGAATAATTCCATGTGTATGTGTAAGAAGTGATGATGCAAAGTTTCCCCAACGTTAGATGGGAATGTACAAAGGAAAATTTTTGCATATGAAGTAGGATCAGCTAGATCAAGGCCAAGAGGGATAGGCTCAAAAGTATCTCAACACAAGAAAAGACTAGCTTAGGATAAAGCCATCATCGTAATCCTAGATATGAGATGCTTGTGAACAATGAGACCCTCCAATGACATCAAAAATTGGTTTTCACTAAAGAACTTGTCTAAATTTCCACAATTGCATGGTTTTCACACTTGGACGCATTGATTTCTCTTTACTTTTTCTGATTTTATATTTTTTTATTGATTTTATGATATTTGAGGAACCCATACTTAAGCATAGAAATTCTTGAGATGCATGGCATTCATGGGTTCCCTAAGTTCATCACCATCAGAGTCAACAAGCTTGTATGCACCGAACCAAATTTAGTGACCACAACATATGGCCCTAACTAATTAGGCTCAAACTTACCTTTCTTTTCATGATCCTTGGTGGTATTGAACTGATTTTCCTTTAGAACAAGGTCTCCTACCTCAAATTGGTGAGGTATCATTATTTTTTATAACCTCGATGCACTTGATTTTGATACACTTTGAGGTGATCAAGGGAATGTGAAGGTGCTTCTCATCTAGTAGCTCTAGCTCTGCTACTAATGAGCCACTTTGTAGTCCTCCTCTTTATCCAAGTAATCTCTTAGCTCTATGTGCAAAGAGGGAGCTCGATCTCAAGGGGTAATATGGATTCTGTGCAAAAACTAGGGAATATGGAGTAGCACTCACCCATAGGGGTATGGATGGATGTTTATGTAAGCCCAGAGGGTGGGATGAATCTGTAAATGCCAATTATGGCTAGTTTTATTCACCATATTCTCCATAATATGAACAAGGGTTTTATTTGAGGCTTCATCCTAGTCCATTACCTTGAGGGTAATAGGGGTTGAATACTTGAGTCGGATTTGAAAGCGTTGACACAATGCCTTCACAATTTTATTCTTGAATGACTTACCATTATCACTATAATAATGATAGAGGGATTCCATCTTACGGAAAATGATATGGTTCATTATGAATTTGGATATCTGTGCACCAGTGACATAGGTGAGAGGAACAACCTCTACCCACTTCATGAAGTACTTAGTGGTAGTAATAATGAACATATGGCCATCTAGAGGATGTAGGGGTAAGATTATCAGATGAGATCGAGTCCCCACTTTGAAAAAGGCCATGGTGTGGTAATAGGTTGTAATGATTGTGTTGGGGCATGTATCAAGTTTCCATATTTCTGACATAACAAACATTTCTTTACATACTTACAACAATCAAGTCTCCATGGTAGGCCAATAATAGCCTACTCTCAATATCTTTTTAGCCAAGACTATCCCACTTGTATGGGCTCCACAGATTCCTTTGTGCACCTCCTTAACCACTAAGATAGATTCATCTCGAGTTAAGACAAACACAAAAATTCCCATCATAGCCTCTACGATAGAGAGTGCCCCCAAGTAAGGTGTAGTGGGCTATGCGTTGGATAAGGTTTCTTTTTTTAGAATGGGAAATGTCTAGAGGGAAGGTTCCATCATGAAGGTAATTGAATATGTCAAGGTACCATGGGGAATGGGGACCAAAAACTTCACATACCAAACAAGACTCGACATGTCATATGTTGGTGTAGTTAAGTGCTCAAAAAAGAAGGGCATATCATTATTCCCTAGGTGGGATGCGTAAAAGAACCAACTGTAGCCATAACATTTGTTGCTTGATTTTTCCTCTAGGATCTTCTTGAATGTGATATGTACAAATAATTATTTTCAATGTATCTACCATTTCTTGTAAGGAATGAGCTTCTCATCCTTAACCTTGTATTCATCAGTAACTTGTTTGATGATTAACATGGAATCACCAATTACATTGATCTCCTGATATCCTAGTGTATAGCTATTTTCATGCCCTACAATGAGAGCTTCATATTTCACTATGTTGTTGGTACATGGGAAACCAAGTCTAAATTCTTGTGGAATTAGGTCTCTGATGGAGTAATGAGCACAACTCCTCTCTAAACCATGGAAAGTAAAGGATCCATCAAAATACATCTGCCATGTAATGGACTCCTCAAGGTACATTGTAGAAGCATCTAGAAGTTCCATAACTCAATGGTTTAGTACCTAAAAAGGGGCTTCAACTAGTTGATCCACCAACACTTTCCCTTTAACTGATTTCTGATGGATGTACTCAATATCAAATTCACTAAGTAGGATGATCCAATTGGCCATCCTTCCTATAAGTGTAGGTTTTGATAACAAGTATTTCAATGGGTCAACTTTTGATATGAGCTTGGTCTTATTATTCAAAAAATAATGATGAATTTTTTGAAAAGTAAAAACAATGGACAAAACAAGCCTTCTCAATCTATGGGTAGTTGAGCTCGTAAGAAATCAATGTATGACTAAGGAAAAAAAAAATTTTTTTTTTCTTCTATATCATATTGGGCCAACAAAAGTGTGCCAATTACAAATTGAGTAGATAGAAAATATATAGTAGTAGTGGTGGTTCACCTATGAGTAGGGGCATTAGAATAGGGGTTTGGATAGATATTCCTTAAGAAAAAAAAACTTGTTTTTTTGGACCCCAATGAAAGTCAACATATTTCTTTAGAAGATGTGTGAATGAGTGGCACTTTTCTCTACAAGGGAGATGAATCTTCTGATTGCTTGAATCTTCCCCTATAAAGTTACACATTTATTTGATGTTTTTAGGAGGAGGCATTTTTGTTATGGCAGTAACCTTTGCAGGATCTACTTCAATTCCTCTCCTTGAAACAATAAACCCTAACAATTTTTCCCTGATAACACCCCAAAGACACATTTTTGGGTTGATTCAAACCTTATAATCTCTAAGATGCTGAAATATGTGTCATAAGATAGTTGGGTGATCTTCTCTAGTCTTGGATTTACCCAAGATGTCATCCACATAGTCTTCCATTATGTCATTGAGCATATCATGAAATATTACAGTCATAGCCCATTGATATGTTGTGCACCATACATTCTTGAGGCCAAAGGGCATGAATTGATAGCAGAATGTCCCCATGGGGTTGTAAAATTTTCTTGTGTTGATCTTCCTCAAAATTTTAATCTGATTATACCCTAAAAATCCATCCATGAGTGATAGCATTTCATAACCAGTTATTGAGTTGATAATCATGTCGATGTTAGGAAGAGGAAAGTCATCCTTAGGAAAGCTTTATTTATATCTCTAAATATATACAAATTCTAATACTGATGGGTTTCTTCTTATATAAGGACTATGTTTGAAATCCACTCGAATAATCAATAGGCCTGATGAAGCCTACTGCAATAATTTCTCCAGCTCTTCTTTTACCAATAAGGTGACGTGAGGATGCATCTTTCTGAGATTTTGTTTTATAGGATTTGCCTCTTTGTGCACAAAACTAGGTTATGCACTACTAATGCCAGATCTAACCCTGACATGTCACATAGGACCAAAAAATATATCTAAAAATTCATGCAAAAGCAACACAAAGGTCTTTTGTTCTTGGGCTGAGAGTGAAGCTCCCAACTTGACCATTCTAGGTATTTCCTTTGTACCAATGTTTACATCTATGGTCTCCTCCACAAGAAACTTGGATTCTTCCTCCATGCATGTAGGATAGGGGGAGATTGAGATCTTCTTCTTCTAAGGGTGTCTCAATGATATTTTCACCTTTAGCATGGTCACTTTTTTTGTCCACTGATTTTTTTTTTTTTTCATGTAAGTGCCTCAAAAAGGTTTTCACTATAGGACTTGGAACCTATTATTTTACAAGGCTTCTCTGATGGAAATATTTCCCTTTTTTATTTTTTTTTATTTTGATGACCATGAACTCACCTCCTCCCAAAAAATAACATGCATCAAGGTTGATGGAGAATCCTTTCTTATGATCACCAACTAGAAATGCCATCACGAAGACCCATAAACTCACCAATTAGCTTCATCATTTTCAAAGAAGTCGATTGGTACATGTTGTTGTTGGTCCCAATGGAAAAGGGAAGGATAAACAAGATTTAATGTTGGAATGGTAGGGGATATAGGGGTTATAAGATAGCCATGTCAGAAAATAAGTTTGTGGAGGAAAGGTCTTCGTAAAGACTACACCGGGAATATGTTTCACTTTCATATTCAGATGAACTATCTTCTCATTCAGAAGAGGTAAGCTTCACCTCTCTAGAGGATTGGACCCATATGGTTAGACACCAATACCATACTTATAAACCTTATGATGTGGTATCGGAAGAGCTTCCCACATACCTTGTTTCATTTATGCCACAACCATATCCTTTGTATCCCATAGCATACATCATTTTTTTTGGGATAACATACTTGGGTGATTGATAACATGGAGCCATCTCATCATCCGAAGGTTGGGATACAATATTGTCAAGCAACTTTTCATTTGCTAATAAACCACTAGGAGTAAAAGTTTTGATGTTACAATTTTCTCTGGACCGTTGATATTTGTGGCTAGGCCTACCCCATGTTTTGGGTGATAGGGGAGTTTGAAACTAAAATGGCCTATTGGAGATCATATTCTCTACAACCATTTGTAAAAACTTTCATCTCCCATGAAGAAAAGGGAGATAATTCAATGTAGAAGCACCATTATCATTAGTAGACAAGGTATTTAGATCAACTCGTGAGGCGAGAGCCTTTGATTGAATTGGAATGACCATCTCCATAGAAGGACATTCATAAGTGGTGGGAAAATAACCTAACAATGCTCTGCAATGAGAAAAGGGTTGAGGATCCCCTTAAATAGTGATGTTTTTTCCTTCATGATATAACTTCAAAACACTATGATGATATATAGAAGGTACAACCTGCATGGCATGAATCCATGGGCAACCGAGAAGTATGTTGTAAGGAAGCTCCAAGTCTAAAACATGGAACTTAGTATCATGAGTAGTAGGCCCTACTCCCAATGAGAAAGTGATCATGTTGGCTGATTTCCATTCTTCATTGTCATACACCTTGATGGTAATGACCTTAGTTTCTAGATCAGTCTCAGTGTGACCTAGTTATTGAACCAGTTTCAAAGTAAAATGTTCAAGCCCATGATCCACCATCCACAAGCACCCTTTTTATCTTCTTATGATTGATAATGACCTCAATGTGTAAGGGTAAGTTATGGGTAGGATCCTCTTCAAGAATCTCTTCATGACTAAAGGTTATGTGCTCCATTGGAGAAATCTATGTGACCATGGCTTGGAAGCGTGTAGGGTCAATATCAAATGACACTCCTAACCCCTGTAATGTTTTACAAAGGATGTCCTTGTGAACATTAGATATTTTGAGAAGATCTAAGATCGAAATCTTTAGTAATAGTTTTCTCAAGTTTCTCTAAAACATCATAATGACTATCTGAGGGGTAGACGGAGGAGGTTTTGAGATAACAAGGAGAGCATGTCATGTTTCCATGATGCACTCCTTCATTTTAATCTTAATGGTGTTGATATGCTCAAAAGGTGGGTTAACACAACCAATTAGGGCATCAAAAGGATTATTCATTTTTTGCAACATAGTTGGCATTTTTGGTTTGGGATGACTGTCCTTGATCTGAATTTTCCTTTCCTTTGTTATGCTTGGGGAAAGGTTCTTTATAAATTCCCAAGTTTGCATTGGTATATTTACTAGGGGTAGAGGAATCCATTTCCATGTCACCACTATCAATTAAGTCCTAGATGAAGTGTTTCAACTTCAAACACTTATCAATTTTGTGACCCCTAACATGATGAAACCCACAATATTCATTTTCTCTAAACCATGATGGCTTAGGTGCATCATCTCCATAGGGTATAGTTTTAGGTATTTAACCATGTTGACCACCTCTAACTATTTTAATATCGATGACATAGAGTTAGATAGAAGGGGTGAAAGTGTGATGTTTGTACTTCAGGGGCCAGAGGTCCCTTAGCAAGTTTCAAAGGAGCATGGTTTTGAAAACAATGTACTCATTTAGATTCCATTATACCATCACCTATGATGTTCTTGTTCTTGTTTGGAATGAACTTTGGTTTTTTTGTTAGGCTTTGAATCGTGATTATCACGTGAGAAGGGTTTTAAAGTCCCTTTTTGCTAACAATGCTTTTTCAATTTGACTACCTTTTTCTATGACCTCTTCAAATGTGTTTCCACAATGCATCTGCAAGTGGAAATTAATCTTGGGGTGTAAGTTAGGTACAAATATGCTAACCAATTATTTCTATGGTATGGAGCAAGGGAAGTGACTAGCTAACCCTCGCCATCTTTGTAAGAAACTAGCAAAGCTTTCATTATTTTGTTGTTTTTGCATTGCAAAAATATATCATGGTAACACGTCATTTTCCATGTTAAAGGAGAAGTGATGCACAAAGTTTTTCTAATTCCAGCCATGTAGAAATGGACCCTTTAGGTATATGTAAAAACCATTCAAGTGTTCTTGACCCCTAGACTCATGGGAAAAGGTGAATGAGATAATTATCACTAAAAGTGACCTCTTGACATGCCATGTAAAAGTCTTTAATGTGGTCTCTTGGATCACCTTTTCCCTTGTATTTTTCAAACTTGGGACAATCAAAGTGACGAGGGAAAGGTACTTGCAACATAGCCCTGTCGAAGGGATATGGGCATAGCTCCTCAAATTGATACTTTTTACTATGGCCTACATTGCCTTCTTGTAAAGTAGTAAGGGTGTTCTTCATGGATAACCACTCTTGGTCGAAGAGTTTCCCTATGTGTAGGTGGTGTTGGCCTATATAAGTGGTTAAGTCTAGTTATTTCACCACCTTTATTGTCTGTGTATAACTCCTCATATGACTCTTTACATTTTTCTGATGGGGAGTTTTGGTATAGAACTCGTGATATGAAGCTCTAGGTTTTTCTATTCTAGGAGTCTTTTTGGTTCCTTATTAACATGTGAAGCCAAGCTTTCCAATTGGCAAGTAAGAGCTTGTATTTTTGTTCTAAGGTAACCTCTTGGGTTGGTATCTCTTCATGATTCTCATGAGGAGGAGGTTGTTCATGATTAGCATGTTCTTCATGATCCTCAATGAATTTTGACAATGGGGATGTGATATCCTCCATCATTTTGAGAAGGCACTTCTTCCTCATTCCGTTGGCCAAAAGTAGAAGCATGTCTTGGGTTTAGGATTTCATCAATGTTATATGGAGGATGTTCTACTTCTTCCTCTCCATGAACCATGTTGGCAAGGAGAGAGGGATCAAATGTAGGTGGAAACTTGGCCCCTAACTCTACAACACACATAATAACCTCATGTCTATTTTGAAACAAGAATTTTCTATTTGGGTGGGACTAAATTCAAAGTCCACCTAGAGGAGAATTCTCCTCACCACCACTATGATCAACCATGGTGTTATCTTCAAAAAATAGGATTTATCTTGTCATTTACAAAGGGGTTTGACCCTAATTTTCATGCCCCATCCTTGTGATAGGAGGCATAATAGGAAAGGTTTCACTAAGGTTGATTTAAAATGGACCCTAGGACAAACCAAGTAGCGTAATGACGTCAAATCATCACAAAGAATGTCAAATAATAAATGGAAAAGAATCCAAAAGGATCAAGGAAATATGAACCAAGGACACCAAAGAATAAATAATGACACACTGATAAGGTACCATATAACAAGAAGTATCTAGGAACAAAATAATCAAGTACAAGACTATGATCCAATCACAAGAATAACTACTCCCTATATTCTCAAAGATAGGTTTGGTGCAAATAATGACAACACAATATCAACACTTAGGTCAAGTTTAGAATAAACAATACCTAAATACTAAGAAGGTGTTGACGTGATCTCCAAACAAGGTATACTAAAAAAATTTAGATACAAACAAATCCAAGTCTTTAAAATGGAGGCTATAAATGTGAGTAGTGCAACAACACTATTTGGACATGTTAATCAAGATTTGTAGAAAAATAAAGATTTTAGTATCAAAATGATGTTACCACAATGTGAGCAACATAATGATGACACTTTCCAAAAATCAAGGCAATGTTGGGATCAAAAATAAGTCTAAGTATATCAAGAAGTTTTATTTATGTAGAGTAATAACAATACAACTTAGAGACTTAGATCAAGTTTCACAAAGGAAACAAGATGTAAGTATCACAATTGTATTGATATAATGTGGGAAGCATAACAACTCAAAGGAATTCAATGATAAGACAACCTAGCTATAATGATAATGAGTCTCAATATGGGTGTGAGATAAAGGGCCTACTAGAACATGAAGACATACCATTCACACTTTCAACACTCACATTCTGGCATTACAACCTAGTCATGTGAGTAGAATACAAAAGTGGTGGACATGATTATTTCTAGTGGTATCCACAGTATGTATGATTTCTTTTTTCCTAAATGGGAAACAAGAAAACAAAGGAGTAGACCAAGTGGTGATGAAAAATACTTAGCCTAACTTTGGAAAAGTTTTGCCTTGTCTTAGGAAAAGGTAGAAACTAAGAAAAAGTAATTCCTTGTAAGTTTCATGATGAATAACACGTGGCTTTAACTTTGATGGACTCTCTCCTTATTTAAATAACAAGGTTTTGACTCAAAAAAATTTTTTTGTGAGATCTCTTTGGAACACGATGGATAAATTCAAGTTGGACCCAATGCCAAATAGTTCACCCAATATTTTTATCACAAAATCACCACTTCTTTCCTAAAGGAGGTACACATTTCTAGAATTGATTCTAGAAAATAGACCATTACCCCACAATCTAATTAATGAACGGGCCCCATATATGGGAAACATGAAGCTTTTCTCACAAGGTTTTTGCAGCTAGTCAAGTGGGTAGTGGGGCACTTCCCATTTCGTCCACCAATTATCTCAAGGTGTGGACTACTTTGGGGTTCCTGGGGTAATCCTCATAATGAGTTTTATGGCTTATTCCATGGATTATGCCTTAGATACTTCTCCTAGTTTAAAGTGGATGAGTCGCAACTCTTAACCAAAACTGCAAATATAGTTTGTTAAATAAAGTGGTGTGTTTTTATCTTTTGATTAAAATGTGGTTTAGCACACCATTGGCAACCTGCAACACACATGTAGTTAGATTTTGTTTAGATCCCAAGTCTTTGACAAGTATTAGGTCCTGTGCACAAAATATTTAGTAGTTTCAATAGAAAGTGAACCAAAGTTGTTTTTGATTCTCAAGATCATCCAAGGACGCAAGAGAAGAGCATACACAATAATTTGATTCAACTAGATAAATGCAAAGGAAAACTTTTAAATCAAATGTACTTTAAACAATGCTTGATAAATTGTTCATTCCCTTAAGCAAAAATGAAATATTAAGTTTCCAATTAACCAAATGTTATAAAAATGAAAACTAAAGTTGCTTTTGATTCTCAAGATCACCCTAAGGTGTAAGAGAAGAGAATACAAAAACTTTAGTCTAACTTAAGCAAATCATAGAAACATTATATTCATTAAATCTTGACAATATGTTATAAATATGATTAAAAATGTAAAAATTGAAAGGAACGATAACCAGATCATACCAAGCCAAGAACAGATGCTAATTAAACACCATGACCAATAAGATGAAAGCAATTCACCAAAATAACTTTACATAAAACCTTTGCAAACAAATGAGCAACAATATCATATATTATTATGGAACTCAATGCAATACATTGAGAATGGACCTTGCTTAAATAGGAAAGGAATAACAATCTAAGAACTAGTCAAGGTCATAGATCAAGCCATAAATCAAGGAAATAACTAGTCATCAAAGAACTAGTCAAGACCATAGATTTAGGAGAGAACTAGACATCAAGGATCTAGTCAATACCATAGATCAAGGAAATAACTATACCTAACAACTAGATAATATCTCCTAATATCTAAATAAGATAAAATAAATATCCACACACATAAGTGGGTGAGGATAAATACAATAAAGGTAAATAAAGTACCTAGGTGAACATGAGCTAAGGTAAATACCTACTCTAACACACCCCCTCAAGTGAAGCTAGGGGCAAAAATAGATGTGGCATGTCCACAAATGAGTCCCAACAACTAGGTCTGATGAGGTACTCATGTACAATAACTAGGAAAAAGGGACACCACAAGGTACCCAAAACTAGTAACAACAAAGTAAAGAGAGTAAAAACCCACTCCAAGGCATCCCAAGAAGCTCGGCTCAAAAAAACTCGTACAATGCTGAAGAAGTTTGGTGTGCACTGTGGTCTGAATCCACTACTCGATCACAAAACTCAAAAAAATCGACACTGGTTTCACCATAATAGCTCCATACAAGGAGACTGTCAATGGAGTGATGTCGAAAGTGCGAAAAACACAAACATAATTCAAATCTCTCTACTACCATCTAGATTTGAAAGATTTATATCTTGATTTCTTTGAGTATTGTATCTTTGGAAAGTAAAAGAGTGAGATTTCTCAAAGTTGGGGCAACTAAAAAGGAGCATAAATTAGAGCTTGTACACTCAGATGTGTGGGGACTATCTTAGGTAGCTTCTCATGGAGGATCCTAGTATTATGTTACTTTCATTGATGATGCTACAAGAAAGGTATGGGTTTATTGTATTAAACGTAAATCTGATGTTTTTGAGACTTTTAAAATATGGAAAGCCCTTGTTGAGAATGAATCAAATTCTAAGTTAAAGTTCCTTATATCTGACAATGGTGGTGAATACCGTAGCAAGGATTTCAATGATTATTGTTCAGTGAATGATATACGTAGAGAAAGAACAGTTCCAAGAACACCACAAGAGAATGATGTTGTAGAAAGAATGAACAAGAAAATCATGGAACGTGCTAGAAGTATGAGGATACATTCTGGATTTCCCTTGTAGTTTTGGGTAGAAGTAATTGATACAACAGTTTATTTGATTAACCGTGGCCCTTCAAGTTCACTAGATGGAGGAATAATAGAGGAAGCATGGACCGGAAAAGAGGTAGATCTTTCTTTTCTTAAATTTTTGGTTCAAAAGCTTTTGTGGATGTTGATAAGGAAAATAGAAAAAAATTGGATGTAAAATCCGAGAGGTACACTTTCATTGGTTATGGATCTAGTGATTTGGTTTCCTCTTTTGGGATTTAGAGAATTATAAAATTATTAGTATTCATGATGTTGAATGGAATGAAAATAGAATGTATAGGATCAAATTTTGGTACCCAAGGATGAGAAAATTGAGAATTTTATTGATGAAAATGAACTCTCGAGTTTTAAAGAAACACCTACGTAAATACAAGTAACCATGTCGATTAGTCCCCGACCGGCATCAGTCGGATCAATCGTCGATGGTCACATAGGATCCAAACCAACATCGATTAGCAGAACCAACGTCGATTAGAGGTGACCAAAGCATCGACCACCGTCGGAAGTTGATACTAATGTTCGGGAGGCCCGAGATAGATCCTCCGGCATTCCCAAACTCTGTGAGAAGGTCATAAAGGGTAAGTAAACTTCCGAAATATTTACACCTTCTCTATTTTATTTATTATTGTCGATAGTGGTAATCCAGAGAGATTTTAAGAAGCAATGCAAGATAATACTCACGCTCGGTGGGAGCATGGCATGGATGAGGAGATGGACTCCTTGGAACAGAACCAGACTTGGGATTTTGTTAAGTTGTTTAGCAGTAAGAGAACATTGCAAAACAAGTGGGTTTATAAGATTAAGGAAGAATAGGGTGGACAGAAAAGGTACAAGGAAAGGCTTGTCATAAAGGGATTTGCACAGAAATTAGGTATTGACTTTGGTGAAATATTTTATCCTGTTGTTAAGATGACTTTTAAGCATACTATATTGAGTTTAGTTGCAGTAGAAGATTTGCATTTAGAGAAACTAGATGTGAAGATGGATTTCCTTCATGGTGATTTGGATGAAGATATTTATATGTAGCAGCCACTTGGGTATGAAGTCAATGGTAAGGAGAAATTAGTGTGCAGGTTGAAAAAGAGCCTATATGGGCTCAAAAAAGCTCCAAGGAAATGGTACATGAGGTTTGATAGTTTTATGCATGAGCATGGTTACTTGAGATGTGAATCTGACCATTGTGTTTATTTTAAGAAGCTTGAAAATGGGAGCTATATTATTTTATTATTGTATGTGGATGATATGCTTATTACAGGATCTAGTATGCAAGACATTGGTGAGCTTAAGAGAAATCTAGCTCACACATTTGCTATGAAGGATTTAGGATCTGCAAAAATAATCCTTGGCATGCAAATACATAGAGACAAGAAAAAAAAAGTTGTATTTGTCTTAGGAGGATTATATCTACAAGGTGTTAGAAAGGTTCAACATGCAGAATGTAAAACTTGTTAGCACACCTATGGCTAGACACTTCAAATTGAGTAAAGATTAGTGTCCTTCATCACATGAGGAGGTAAAATACATGACATGAGTGCCATATGCTTCAGCAGTTGGAAGTCTCATGTACGCTATGGTTTGTACCAGACCAGAAATTGCATAGCAAAGTGGGAGTTGTGAGTAGATATATGGCTAATCCAGGTAAAGATCATTGGAAAGCAGTCCAATGGATACTCAAGTATTTGAAAGGGACATCTAGCATGCAATTATGCTATGGAGGTTTAGATATTTCATTATGTGGCTATGTTGATTTAGATATGGCTAGAGATCTAGATGGTAGGAGGAGCACTACTGGATATATTTTCATAGTAGGTGGAACGCAATAGTTAGCTAGATTTCAAGATTGTAGAAGGTTGTGGCTTTGTCTACTATAGAGGTAGAGTATGTTGCAGCTACAGAGGCTAGTAAGGAGATGATATGGATGAGTAGGTTAATGGAAGAGTTGGGAAAGGAGCAAGGTGATTGTAAAATTTTTAGTAATGATGAGTGTAATTCATTTGGCAAAGAACTCAACGTTTCATTGAGAATGAAACACATTCGATTGAGGTATCACTTCACTACAAAGTATTGGAGGATGGACGAGTTGAATCTAGAAAAGATTCATATGAGCAAGAACCTTCGGATATGCAAACGAAGCCATTAGTAAAGGAGAAGTTGGAGCTACACTCCACTTCTGTTGGTCTTCAATTTTGAGACTTGAAGAGGAAGAAACAAAGCCAAGGAAGGATCCAAGAATGACATTGTACAAGTATGGTGTAGTAATTAAACTCCAAGTGGGAGATTGTTGAGTTATGAAGCTTAATTACTTAATTTTAACATACAATTAAAACTTCTTTTGAAAATATAGTAACCGCATCGGTTAATGTCAAACCGGCATTGGTCGGGTATGACTAGCATCAATCAAGAAAGTAAGGAACCAACGGCGATTAGGCGAGAACCGGCGTTGGTTACCTGTGTGATAAAGTTTTAATTAACTCTCGGGAATTATATCTATTTTTAGCATTAAAATAGATTTATTAATTGTAATTGCATGGCTAAGTGCCCTAAGTCTATAAACGACTATATAAGCATAAAATATAGGGTTTAGAAGTAAGTGTATGGATCATAATTACAAGATAATTATGTGAGAGAGAATTCTTGGTGAAGAAGCAAAATCTTGATGGAAAGAAAGTACTAAACATCTGAGAGGTGTGGAAGATTGTAAATCTTCATTGTATATCTTGTCAAAGCTTTGGATAATAGATTGGCTTGTTTCTTGGTGGACGTAGCCCACACTGGGTGAACCATGTTAAATTTGGTGTTGATTTATGTCTCTTATTTTGTATATTTCTTCTGGTAGAATATCTACTTTTATTTACATGTATGCTTAGATCGATATATTATCTGTACAATTGGTGTGCTAATCCCAACATAGACCAATGGTTGCGTAGCTTCCACCCCACTTAACTCGGTGGTTTCGTAACTTAAGGCCAAAAACTAAGGAAAAACAATGCAGAAAGCTAAAGGAAAGCAGGAAATGGCTAAGTAAGGTTTTCTAGGCTACAAATATAAACTAAAAAGAGAGAAAGGGGCTCAAACACCTTTGGAAAATATATGAATCATCATTGGGGACTTTTGAACTATTTGACAATGTAGCATGTGTAAATTTGGGTGCATACATATTTCCCCCTTGGAGAAGTGTTTTAGCCATGAAGAGGCGTAAAATGTAGAGTTTGAGTATGGTGTTCCCAAAATGGGGAGTTAGAAGTTATTCCTAACACGCTCGTGTGCCAATGTAACGCCATCTAAGCTCCCACTAGCTTCAAAATGTAAACAATACTCAAGTGCGAGATAGATATAAATCGAAAGAAACACACTAAAACATAAAGACAAGAGGACTTATTGTTTCATTAACAAGTTGTGTACGTAAGAGAAAAACAGATAGGGTAAGGGTGAGGAGGAATACCTATGAATGAAGGTGGAAGGTAGAGTGCGCATGTTCTAATTTCCTGATCTAGTGCTAATTATGAGAACTTCATTTTTTCTAGGAGGAACTACCTACGAATACAAAACAAGACCACAAGAATAATATTAAACAATATATGTCAGTGGACTACCTAGCGTATGCTAGATCCGGGAAGTGTGATACTTCCTATATGGTTGTCAATCCACTATTTAAAACAACTTAATGTAAGAAATAATGTAAACCAATAATATCCTATTGTAGTTGATATGATTTAGGTGTCTCATTTAAGTACAATAAGAAAATCTAATCTAACATGCTAGGTTATGATCAGATCTGGAAGTTAGACAAGTGAATAAGGTGGTTGGGACATGTCAGGGTCAAGTTTTGAGTGGTTTGGGTTATTTGGGTGAATGTTATGAGGTTGTTGTTACAGGAAGATTTACTAGATACGAGATACATACGTCGGTGCAGTATAACCAATGCCGATTGAGAGGAAACTAATGACGGTTTAGGGTATTTGGCGTCGGTAGATTCGGGATGATAGAGACTCAATAAATTTTTGTTTTAATGATTCTTTGTGATTACATAGAGAATAGATAGAGAGTGGTAAGGTTGATGGCAATGCTAGGAATACTCGAGATGTCCTGGATTCGGGTATGGAGGGCTGGGAGGTTGTAAGTGGTTAGGTGGAGGGATTGGCAGGAAGGTGAGAGGTGATGAGATGCAAAGGAGACTAGGATTCCCAAACAGAGATAAATAAACTAATCTAAATAAGTATGGAAAGATACAGATCCAAATGTACTTACTTGTACTTACAGACAAGATGGTTGGATGGAGGTGATGATTGATCTATGGAGCTGGTGGTTAGTGTTGTGGCCGTATTTCCCATAACATTACCGTGAATGCTTGACCTTTAGATCGAGTAATTGGTGTTGGTTGGGATGTCTGGATGTACAAGAGTACTTTGGTGCTTTCTTGCATGTAGATCTCTCTTCTCCAAAACTTGAATAATTCTTCCAACCTCTAGCAAAGGTTACTCAAAATTACTATAAGGTAACCGATGATGGTTAGAGGTGACCAGCCTCGGTTTATGGTTGACCGTGTGTCGGTTAAGGTGGGAAATCCTAGGTTGCCAAAATAGCAGATCTTGGCTATCTTTTGGCCAATTTCTGTCCATTGTTGTGGATCCAAAATGGTATTTTCCACATACATTTACATTTGTATGCGGTTAGAGGAAGAATAGGAATTTAGTGTTATGGTTAGACTAAGTATTAGTTGGTTATGGTAAGTGGAGATTGAGTCCTAGTTAAAAGGAAACATGCTAAGAATAGGTCTATGATGAGGTGTCTAGGTGATGTGGTGGGGTGAGGTGTCTAGGTGAGGTGGAAATTAATTTAATTAAGGTATTTATTAATGAATATTGTGAGAATGGGAATTAATTTAATTGTAGGTAATTAAATTAATATAAATGTGGAGTGAAGGGGAGTGTGACCCAAATTTGGTGTCTACACTTTGCCCATTTTTTTGTGTAGCTTGTATTGGTAAGCGACTTGCCGACAAAAATAGAAGTGATTGCCCCATGTGTGGGTGAAGTTGACCCCCTCAAACCAAGCACCGATTACGTATAATACGAGAATTGGTGAGTGGTGTGATAAATGTGTAGTTGGTGGAAGTGAAGGTAGGTGGGGAAGGGTATGAGTACTATAGGAAAGGGTGATGGTCAACTTGAGTAATAGGTAATAGGTTAGGGTCAAATCAGGTAATGGCTACTAGCAATCAAACACACGCACACATATAGACTGCAACATGGTACTAGGTTGAAGAGCTTGCAAACTCTACATCGTCCAAGGTCGATAGGTTTATCCAAACAAGGGTGAAGTGTGGCAGGTATCTAAGGTATAGGAAATGGTCCGGACACACAATGTAAGTTAGGTGCAAGAACATTTAGGTATGTTCCAGTACACCAAAGGTTTGGTTGGGATAAATGGCATGGCAATAGGCAAGGTATGGTTGTTAGGCTAAAACAACATAGGTAACATCGTCATAAGGTATAGCGAGTACTAAGGTCAATGGTCACACTAAGGAGGTCAGGTTCCTGTGTAAACAAGTCATGGCACAAGTAAGGCCAATGTATAGGTAAAATAACAAATCTTGAGACACAACTAAGGAAATGTAGGGGTAGTTTGGGCTTGTAGGTAAGGTTCAATAGGTGTCTATAATGATAAATGGTGTTTGAGAAATAATGGTTGTAGGAAAAAAGAAGCCTATCATGGGTAAATAATTATATAGGTTGACCAATGCCGGTTATATGGTAACCGACATCGGTTGGATAGGGCACGAATATGACCAATGTTGGTCATGTCGATTTGGGGCTAAAAAGGAAAAATCCACTTTTTATGGAATCATTTGTCTTGTATATATTTGTGGAAAATGATAGAGGAGAAGAGGAAAGTTGGAAAACAACAGGACGAGGTGTAGAGATGAGGTGGTGAGCTACGTGGTGGGTGATTGGAATTTGATTGGCAGGTCCATGAGATCGGTTTGAGTGATTTCATTTGTTTGGGGGTGAGGTGTTGATTTGGGCATGGTAGAGGTGGGAGAGGGATCGGGTGGGCCACCGGTGCAGTGGTGGCTAGATGTATCACCATGCAGACGACATCGGGATGAGGTAGGAGACAATCCTCGATCCTTCATTTGATTGAAAAGATTTTTGTTGAAATTGTTTGTTTAAAATTTTGGTGGAAATGTAATTTTGAAATCATGGGTAAAATTAAATGAAATGGGGGAGGTCAAACATGGCATAAATAGGGGTAGTAATTAAGGTAGGATAGGTTTTGGTGGGTTGGGGTAGGTATTTAGGTTATTTTTGTGAATTTTTTAAAGTAGGGTATGGGTTTTCAGATTTTGATATTACGATAGTGACCGATGATAGTCAAGGGTGGCACATCGGTTGGCCTTGGTCATCATCGGTCAAGTATTAGGTAACTGATGTCGGTTATGATGGACCGATGTCGGTCAATAGTGACCGATGTTGGTCATGTCTAGGGGAAAATAGATCAATAAATGAGATAGGGTGGGAAGGAAAGATAGGTCATGAGAGATAAAGGAATGTTTATTGAGGATGGGTAGGGTAATAGGTACAAATAGGTAGGGATGTGAAATTGGGATGGGGTTAAATGAGTAATCTCTAGTAGGTTGGGATGTGGGTACAAGGTAGTAAGTAGTAAGGGTCTTAGGAATATGTTGGTTGGTTAAGAGATATGTTGGGTATGGTCAAGGCTTAACAATGTTGTGGTTTGTTAGATGTAGGCTAGGGACCAACTGCAGATGAGAGATAGAGTACCACCTCTATTACTAGTAGTACGGTTAAGTGTGACCACAGAGGAGTGGAGGTATGTGACAGGCATCATCCCGATTCGGATTTGATGCTACAGGCATATAGTTTGAGATTCGAGCTTGATGGTCGCACTCATCGATAGATGGGATTTAGCGACCAATACATTCTACCTACCGATGGGTGATATCACTTGTCACCCTGGAGGATGTATACAGGATCTTGTGGCTACCTATAGTGGGAGAGAAGGTTTATTCAATTTCCTTATAGGCATCGAGTAGCTGATTTTGCAGTGTTTGGAGAGATGATGGCGGAGATGAGGTATCATAGCGTGATCCTAAGCTATGAGGACATGTACATGGCTCACCCTCAAGATATGAAGTTAGTTACCTTGATTATGAGCGTAGTGTGTTGCTTCGCATTGCCAGATGTGGAGGGTGGGAGATTCCCATGAGCATTGATGGGGTTATCCATGACATGATGGAGGATAGGACACATATTTCTTGGGAACCAAAATTCTTTCTATAGTTATACAAAGAGCTATGGGCCTATGGGAGGCTACGGAGGTTCATTTTGTGTTGTACCTTTCTTCTTCACTGCTGGGCATATGAGCACATTGTATGTGTGCATCCAGTTGGTATGCCCCGTCCTGATGCATTCAATGTGGGCTTGGTCCGAGTTGGCTACAGGAATTGGGTGCCTGCTAGGGGAGAGCATAGGGCTATTAGGGCTACACATGATGTAGTATATTACAAGCACGTACTAGAGGGGTTGTCAGGAGTTGACATCATTTGGAGGCCATATGTTGGCTTCCCTTCATACAGAAGATGGCAGTGGAGTTAGATGAGCTACAACTACTCAGATGGATAGATGGACATCATGTCGGCGAGCACGAGATGATACCTATGGATAGGGTTAGACGTTAGTTTGGGCTGCCCCAAGATGTGCCTCCACCATTCCCATAGTACATGAGAGACAATGTGGAGAGGCCTATGCCTCTACCACATCCGATGCTGTCGAAAGGGTAGGAGGAGCATGCAATGGACCGATGGATTGATGACGTTGGGGTTACGAACAGATATATACTGGTAGTGGTGGGTAGTGCATCTATGGCGGGGCGAACCACTAAGGCCAAGGAATCCTAACTTAGCCACCATTATGGTTTAGAGGGACACATTACAAGGTCAGGTGGCTACTTTACAGGCCCAAATCATAGTATTACAGGGGAAATTAATAGGGTCAAAGGTGTAGGTGGCCACATTAAAGGAAGATGTGGTGGCCTTACATGCCCAGATAGAACAGGACATGTGCCCAACAGGGTGGGGATGGTGATGGAGGGTAGGTAACTACCTAAAGGTGCATGTAGTAGGTTTACACGGCTAGTTGGCCATAAGACGAGCTCATATTGTGTCCTTATAGGCCCAGTTACGGTGTAGGCACCGTCACGAAAGCTTAGGGACAAGGTCCCATTTTATAGGAAGCAAGTGGGATAGGGTCCCATGATATAGGGAGGAGGCAGGGTTCACAGGCATAGGGGCCAAGGCCATCAATAGTAGGACAAGCTCACAAGTTTCTATGAGACCTATGGCACCACTATAGATGGTGTCGCTAGGATCATCTAACTATCATTGGGATAGATGTTCTTTCTTATGTAGAGTACTGAGTCCCAACACGCATCGAGTGAGAGGACTAGGTCTCGCACGCATATTGCAAAGAGTACAAGGGTTTGGTGAGCCCAAAGACATGGTGGGGGTGAGGCCACTAGTTCACGGAGGCTTGACCAAGCTGCAAGCCAGGCGGAGGTGAGACCTAGACCCATAGAGGGTGGAGAGATGATGGCAGGGTGTAAGGCTGGAGGAGAGGAGGAGGAGACAGATGAGACCATCCGGACATCGATGGGCCAACGATTGATGTCTTTGAACATCGTCATTTTGATTATTATTTTGATATGTACCTGTCTACATGTGTTGATGATGGTGAGGTTGTATATGATATTTTGAGGACTTATATTATTTTGTATCAGTGTATAGTTGATGGATACACAAACTTTCATAGTGATATAGATGATGATATTTATTGGAGAGATATGTACATGTTTTTGAAATTCTATTGTTATTTTTATGGATGGAAATAGGTGGAAACTAGGTGGATTAGGCATGGCATGGTTGAGTCTAGGTTATATGCATGGTTGAGTCAGGTATAGGCATGTTTGAGTTAGGTCGGTTTAGGCATGGTTGAGTTAGGTTAGTTAAGGATGGTGGAGTTAGGTTGGTTAGGCATGATGGAGTCTTGTTTTTAATTTTTATTTAATTTCCAAGTTATTGGTAACATGGGAAATAAATGATGAGTTATATGTATGTTATGGTGTAAATTTCCAAAATCTTTGATATTATGGAAATGTGAAATGATTGATTGGATGTTTTTATGATGTGATAACATGGTAGATATGTATGTGTGGTAATTTTCCAAGTGTTATATATAAAAAAATGGAAATTAATTATGGTAGAATGTTAATAGAAAATATGTGGGGAAAATGGTTTAGGGTAAGAGTGGTCGAGTTATCCTTTGAGGGCCCCATGACCTAGGAGTTCAACCTACATAGCCTCGGAGAAAAGGGGCCTTAGGCCGATGTATTTCTCCCATAAGCTAGGGAATAATATGATGAGGTAGAGGAATGGGTTGGTAGGTTTCAAGGCATGATTGAGTCTAGGTCATAGGCATGGTTGAATGAGGTCACTTAGGCATGGTTGAGTTAGGTCACTTAGGCATGGTTGAGTCTTGGTTTTAGGCATGATTGAGTCTAGGTCATAGGCATGGTTGAATTAGGTCACTTAGGCATGGTTGAGTCTTGGTTTTAGGCATGGTTGAGTCTAGGTCATAGGCATGGTTGAATGAGGTCACTTAGGCATGGTTGAGTTAGGTCACTTAGGCATGGTTGAGTCTTGGTTTTAGGCATGGTTGAGTCTTAGGTGATAGTGGAAATATTTTAAAATGTAGGTGTCGATGTATTCTGTATAGGGTAAGCAATAAGTAATGAAGAAGGTGAATGGTAAGAGGTGGTAAAAGAGATACCTAATTGATAAGAACCTTAATGAGTCTATCATACCAAAGATTGGCTTATGAATGTGAGATCCTAAAGGCATTGCATAATGGACTATTCTAAGGGTGAAGAAAGTCACATGATCATGAAATGGCATAGTTACGGAAAGTCCCTTGAGTGGATATAAAATTAGGGTGAAAAGGCAATGAGGTGAAAATGGGTGGTTTAGCATAACTTAGTGTACAACAACATGTTTACCTGGCAAGAAACCCATGATCAAAAATAGGAAAGTCCATGACAAAAAATTTATCATTTTCTTCTTTTTTTTTTGTTTGTGATAGACTGATCGATGCAGAAGTCTATATGGGATGAGTATATTATCTCCTTGAGGTCTTCGTGAAGCTAATCAATGCGAGAAGCTTCTACATATTTTATTTTATTGTTACAATGACTTTATATAGCTTTCCTTTGAGGGAGTAGTCTATTTATAGTGGCGAGATAGAGAGAATAGATGTCCCTTTTGAGGGATTCATCTCATTACTGGAATTTTGACTCAAGGAGTTGAATCCCATTTTTTTAGACGTTTAAGTCATGGACCAAACTATAGAAGAAGAGTAGGTTTTTGTTTAGAAGACAAAACCATAGCACACAGAGGTTAACTATGAAAGAGATGGTTTCAAGTGATGAATGACCATGGGATTCCATCTTTGAAAAAGATGAAAAGTATCCATGAGAATCATGCCATGAGTAGAGCATTGGTACTCATTTTGAAGATAATGTTGAAAGGTGACGGGTAATCACATGATTCTTATTTAGTCATTGATCCTCAAAATAGGTAACATGGAATGTGAATAGTGCTCAATGGATGAGCGGTCAATAGCAGAAGGTGATATAGGACTTGATTCAACAATAGAATGGTCAAATATGCAAGGCATTGAGGGGATCAGGTTTGGGTTTACCTTTGAGTGAATAAAAACGATAAATACCTAATCCATAGGTATGAGTAACGATATAGGGTCCAAGCCAATTAGGAGAAAATTTGCCCTATTTACTTTTCTCTTCTTTTGTTACATGTTGATTTTCCTTTAGGATGAGGTCACCGACCTAGAAGGTTCATTCGTGAACACACTTATCATAGGCATGTTTGATGTTTTCGGTAGATTTGGAGATGATCAAGAGCATTGAGACAACGTTCATCTAATAATTCAAGTGTGTTAAACGGTCTCGAGAAAGTCATCATCGTTGAGCATGTCTTGGAGTGAGATGTAGAGAGATGGAATCTGACTCGAAGAGAGACAAGATAGCCTCATTTCCATAGACCAAAGATAAAGGTGTGGCAGAATTTTAAGTGTTAATACTAGTTCGGTTAGCCCATAACGTGAAACTAATGTGTGTATGCCAATCCTTCCCAAAGATCGCCAACTACTTTCATAATAATTTTGTTCAAGGTTTTATTGGTTGATTCTTCTTGGCTATTTTTTTAGGTAGTAAGGTGATGAGAAACTGATTTGAATTTCAAAAGCATCACAAATATTGGAAATTTCCAAGCACGACAACTATACCCCTATGCCGAAATTTTCATGCTTTATCATTCCTAGGCAACCCCAGCTCTGTCCAGTCAGTCCAAATTACCTCCCAACCAATGTTATATCATCCCCCTAGGTGATTTAGGAAATTCCATTCATTCCCCTAGGTGATTTTAGGACTTCATTGAAAATGCAAATTTTGGGGAGTCACGGGAAGGGTTGTCGTTGGCCTTCCCAGGACTGGATCGACCCCTGAAGCAAAAAAAAAGGGAAAAATTCAACATGGAGGTGATTGGAGGACCTTATAACATCATGAAAATGATATTGGAAGGTTTGGGGAAGTTTTCAAGACTTGGAGCAGTCTGAATTAAAAACAGGGTTCACAAGCCTAGGCAATACACAGGCCTAAAATAGTTGTTGGGCTTTAGAAGAAGATTTTGGGAGCTCCGGATGGAGTTGGAAGTAAAAAAAAACATATTTGGAAAGAGTATTCCAATACCTAAATTATGGTAAAATAATATTTTCACAACACCTTGGCGCATATGATTGGAAGGTAGTTTTTCTCAGGCACAAGTGGAGTACTAGATCAAAAATATGATTTTTCATGGATCATATGGTTGAATAAAGACATTAAAACCCCATAATTGGATTCAAAATTCCATTTCCAGTCAGGATCATATAAAATTTCACCAATAAATTCCACCGGGAGCTCAAGTTATCTTCATTCTAAGTTACCCTCTCAAAGGTAGATTCAGACTTAGTCATTTTTTCGAGAGGACACGTGTCAGCACTAGGAGCCTGGCGGGATTTCATGTCCCCAAATGTCCTGAGGTCAGGTACATAAGACCTTGGAAAATTATCACCCCATGTGACCTATGGGTCCCTCATATGTGACCCAGAGACTTGACAAATTGGCCCCAGTGTGCTTATTTATGAGCATGTCTTCCTGTCGTTGGATCGGGCGCCATGTGTCAGCTCCAGGACCACCGTGGAAACTGATGTCCCTTATTCACCTGAGATGGGGGAAATCATGCCTTGAAAAATGCACCCATCCCCATAATGGGAAGTCTTCTAGACACTCACATGACCGAGTTCGGGCCCCATGTGCTTATTTGGAGTGTGCATTCCCGCATCGGATCGAGCGCCACGTGTCACTCTCTTGACCACCGTGGAATTATTTGTCCCTTATTTACCTAGGTGGGGGACATCAGACCTTGAAAAATTCACCCATCCCCCATAGGGAGTCTTCTGGACACTCACGCGACCGCAGTTCAGCCCCCAGGTGCTTATTTGGAGCGTGCATTCCCTGCCGTCGGATCGGGCGCCACGTGTCATGCTCTTGACCACCGTGGAATTTGATGTCCCTTATGCACCTGAGGTGGGGGACATCAGACCTTTAAAAATGTTCCCATCCCCCATAGGGAGTCATTTGGACACCCATGTGACCTCCTTTCAGCTCCCAGTGCTTTAAATCAGCTTTTTCCTCCTTCATTCCCTGTCGTTGGATCTAGTGCCACGTGTCGCCATCTTGCTCATTGTGGAAATTGATGTCCCTCACATCCCTGAGGTTAGGGACATCAAGCATGGAAAAATGTACCCAAGCCCTACCTATGCATATCTTTTTGAAATTTTTCCAAGTGTGCCACTTTTTCCCGCTTCTAACTTCTAACAGTTATATGTGCACTTCATTCCTCCATACTTCCTCTGCAACATTCTTCCATCACTCCACCATTGAAAATGCTCAGACCTACTCAACCCAAGAACTGAAACAAATTCCCCACAGTGATGTGTAGGTCTCATAAGGAATCCTCATCAAACACAGAAGGAGAAGCATGGAGCACAGAAGGAGAAAACAGAGAAAACTCCATAGCCATGAAATGAGAAGTTGAAGAAATCTCCCAAACAGATGCATGAAACAACAAGATATATTTTTCTACTCATTCCTCTACCCAAGGCCATCAAGAAGACACCTTCAAAGTCCCCCATGTGTGATAGAGCATCCACAATGAAGAAATCTCCTTTCGGCTCAACGAAGAAAGAAGTGGGATTTCCCGTCAAACCGGTTGCCGGATCGAAGTAAGATTGCACGTGAAGCACCAGAAGAAAAAAACCACATCAAAAATATAATTTTCTTCACAAATGGAGGAGAAAACCAGACCTACAATTTTGAGGTCCATTAATGGCTGCCGTACCTAGAAGCACTGCCAGGTCTGAAAATTAAAACTTTAAAATCTCCTGGATTATTAAGCGGCGGGCCCGAAATTTCAAAGGGATGATATTGGGAAAAAAACCCATATCAAAAAAATTTCATTCCACATCAATCTGACTCCCAGAGGCCAACTTTCTAAAAATAGTAGGTCTACTACATAGGAACTGCTATTTCAGGAAAGTCATTAACAGAAGAACCTGCGAAGGAGATGAAGATATCAGAGGTGCACTATAGCTGAGAATTCACCAGAATGGAAATTTTTGGCACTTACTAAAAATAGTAAGTGGGCCCTCGAGCACCTGCTAAAAATAGAAATTTGATCCAAAGAAGTGAGGAACGCAGGGAGAAAGGGGAATCAAGGTCACAACACTCAGCTAAGGATCGAGGGAGTTACTTTTTCACACTTACTAAAAATAGTAAGTTACACTCAAAGAGAAGTTTTGGCACAATGGGATGTACAAGGCTAATCATTCAGGGGGACATCATTGTTCGGGAGCATCCTAGCCATTTTTCACAGGGAATTCGAGATCCACCTTAGTTCATTCAACTAGGTGAGTGTTCGGGAGCTAATTTGGAGGAGTTTCACAGTGTGCAAGGAGTTTGAAGATTCAGAGTTTCACTGCATTTGGAGCTTTCCATCAACGAGGATCAACGAGACTTCATCTCTCATCTCTCTCTCTCTCTCTCTCTCTCTCTCTCTCTCTCTCTCTCTCTCTCTCTCTCTCTCTCTCTCTCTCTCTCTCTCTCTCTCTCTCTCTCTCTCTCTCTCTCTCTCTCTCTCTCTCTCTCTCTCTCTCTCTCTCTCTCTCTCTCTCTCTCTCTCTCTCTCTCTCTCTCTCTCTCTCTCTCACTTTCAAATGTTCTAATTCTTTGTTGGGGTTTGCACTTTTTGATATGCCTTTAAGTCACTTAAAAGTGACTTTAGAAACATAATGTAAATTAAGTCACCTTGCTATTATAAAAGGGACTTAAATATTTAAAGTGGAATATGAATAGTCTTAAGTCATATTAAGGCATATGGAGGGTCATGAGGAAGATGATAAGTCACCTCTCATTCTATAAATTGTAATGCCATTCCCATTGCAAAGGGTTGGTAATTGATCTTGTAGACTCAAGAGTGCATTGTACCTAGAGAAAGCAAAGGAGATAGCCATTTTCTTCTACTCTCTTCCCCTCTCAAATTTCTTCCATTCCCACATTATGTACAACTTTGATTTGAGCAATCAATACAAGAAGAAGGAGTTTCTAGCTTTCTTTGACTAAGGGGTTTCTTGATACTTGGTGATCGGTGAATTCTATTTGGTCTTGTTGCTATTCAGAGTTGTTTCTTCTCGATAAATGCATGTGTTGAAGTTTCTAACTAGTGTGTGTGTAGGAATCTGATTTTCTACCTGCAACATTAGTTCTCCTACCTCTTTTCTCACTCCCCTTTCCCACTCTATAGATGAAGACTTCCCTAGCAAGAGATTGCTAGCTTTTCCGCAGGGTCAGTGGAGTGCCCCTGTTGGATCCCGGTCGAAAGACCACCACAGAAATCCACACTTTCTCACACATGCACATATGGTAGTTACACCGGTTAAGTAGAGGGACTTAGATTCCTAGAGCGTTGGCAAGAAATCCACAAGTTTGTCCACCCGAAAAATTTTCTCACCAACAGTTTTTGGCGCCCACCGTGGGGCAGATTTAGCAGCATCTGCACCCAATATACGACCGCAAGGTCCCAAAAATTCAAAAAAAAAAATCAAATATTAAAAAAATAAAAAAAGGAGTTCATGAAATTCCATTGCGAAAGATACACTGCTGATTTCTGCACATGAATTTTCACATTCCACAGTGCCCTTTCATGTTCGACTGCAAAAGTTTTCAAAAGATGGCTGAAAGAAGATACACTAGGTTGAGCAAGTCGAGAGGTGTTGTTGATTCCAATTTTGAAGCTTTGAAAAATCAGCAAGAATGAATTAGAGATAATCCATACTTCTTCTCTCAAGCCTCCTCTCCATCTGGCACTTTGAGTAGTTCTCCTGGAAATCCTATCCAAACTCCTTCAAATTCTCCAATTTTTCAACCATCATTAAACATCGAGTTCACGGAAGAAGAAGAATTTGAAGAAGCAAGAGCTGAAATAGAAGTAGAAGAAATGATGGTGGATGAAGAAGAAAGACCTCAACCCATTGTTCCATGGGGAAGGAATACAGGCCCACTTGCTCTTGAACCCCCTCTTCATGATCTACCAATGGGTTCCGCAAGAACTTTCCAAAGTTCAAAGGTGACAACTCATAACATCCTGAAGAACACATTGCTACTTTCATGACATCATGTGGAATTCTTGGTGTCCAACATGAAGATGTTGCTGTAAGATTGTTCATGGAGTCCCTCCAAGAAAAATTAGTAGAATGGTTCTACCTCCTACCTTCCCGATCCATCACTGGTTGGGATGACATCAAGGCTACCTTGAGGAAAGATTTAAATCAACTAAAGATTGTCAAGACCTCTTGGTGCAGTTGGCTCAAATGAGGAAAGGAGAAAGTGAAACGATGAGAGACTTCATGGCTCGTTTTGAATGGTTGCTTCGTAGGATACCGGAAGAAGATTCACCCTCTCAGAACAATATCAAAAGATTCTTCATAAATGCTCAATCACCGGAGGTAGGATTTCTCCTATGAAGAGTTCAACCAAGGAACATTGTAGAAGCACAAAGGAGGGCCATTGAATTGGATGACGATCTCATCCTCTCTGGAAAGATCAAGAATCCATCAAAGGGCAAGGCCCAACATCCTGAAGATGAGAGAACTAATCCATCACTGCAAAATTTGGCGAATGAGATGGCCTCTTTGAAGAGGGAATTATTTGAACGAGTTTCTTCTCAGAGAAGCAACAGAAATCAGATTGTAGGAGCACCCCAAAGACTTGCCTTGGAGGCCCCACCCATGAATGTAAATTGCAGATTTCAAGAAAGTGAAGAAGAGTTTGAACAAGAAAGTGAAGGTGGTGATTTCCAAGAAAGTGATGAGTTTGAGAATGATACACAAATCAGATTTTGTGAGTATTCTGGAGGTTATGAAGAAGATGAAGAAGATGCACCTAGTTTCTCATCATGCGGTATTCACTCATTCTCAGTCTGAGAAAAGAGCATCTCCCTCCACTGCTGCAAAAGAAAAGAAGGTTGATGATCCTCCTGTGGTGACTCTACAAAACAAAATAATCAGTCGAGGATCCACACTTCCATCTTCCATGAAGTCTACATTTTTGGAGCCTGATCTCGTAGCAAGTAAGAAAGCTCTCACAATCCCAAGTAAGTCTTCTGATGTCTCTTCCAAGTATGAATCTAAATCAGCTCCTAGTGTACCTTTCAAAATACCCTCCATTTCCCAAAAATCTACTCCTACTTCCAAACCTATCCTAAATCCAAAAGTAGTCCCTTCACCCCCCTTGTCCACATCTGCTCCCTTTGACTTCATAGAATATGCAAACAAAGCCAAAGTGCAGATTACGAAACCGAATATTTGCGGACTCATCCTGAACAATTTGAGAGGTTTGTCCGATATATCAAGAATGGTAGTCTAACACCCAATGATGTAGCTCATCAGTTCCAAAGGCATGCTACCAAACTCACCTACACCTCCCTCACAGAACATGCTTTCTCTGAGTGCATCAAAGACTGATAAAGTTGAACCTTTCTATGTCTCCCTTCTTGTTGGAGAATATGTACTGAACAATTGCATAATAGATTTTGGTGCCTCAGACAACGTGATGCCTTTGAAGGTTGCCAAGGCTCTTAAACTTACAATGACTCCACCTAGTGGCTCTTGTTACTCTTTGGAATCAAAAAAGGTCTCACTTGTAGGGAAGGTTAAAGATGCATAGGTGGCTCTCACCAGATTTCCAAGACAAGAAAGTTTCAATGATGATTTTGGTAGTAGATGTCCCAGCCTCATTCGGAATGTTGCTGAGTAGAAATTTTTGCCGAGAGTTGGGAGGAAAATTCAGATGAATTGGTCTTTTGCAACCATACTAGTGAAGGGAGACATGGAGAAATTACTTCTTGAGAAGAAGATGAGGTACACAGTATGAAATTCTGGAAGCCGGAAGCTAACATCTTGTATCAAGGTAGCAAGGCAGATGAATCACTTTGTGGAAACCGAGGAAGAAGAGGATATCCCCATCTTGATAGGCCCAGACATGCCTTCCCAAAGAGATTTTGATTTTGAAGAAGCATTGAGGAGATTCGAGTTACAAGAGGACAGCCCCAAATCACTAGATGATGTAGACCACGAGGAAGAGGAGATGGTTCTTGATGATTTTAAAGAAGAAAAATCAGTTTATATGATTTTACAAGATGAGGAGTTATTCTCATTCCCATTTGGGGATGAAGATGATCTCAGTCAAGCCATCTATGGAGAGAAAAAATCAGCTTGTGATGAGCCGTGAAAGTTTTGAAAGAAATGTCTATACAAGAAATGCTTGAAGCTGCAGAAGAAACTGAAGATCCTGAGCTCAGTCTCAAGATCCTGATACAAGCCACAAATCTGCAAGACAAGTGTGAAGCTGGTTTGGAAGCCTTAACTAGTGTGAAGGTTGGCCACATTGAGATAAATCAATCTTGAAAAATGATGCCATGCTGAGCTAATGATTGATGGATTTAATAATGAAATGGAGATATTTTCATTCCCATTTGAAGATGAATCTCTTTTTGATGAAGGATCATTAGAGTTGCTATTTGAGATGATGAGGTTCCTCGAGAAGTTGATGAGATCTTCAAAGGCAAGAACTATTGGACATGTGTAAGAAATAGAAGTAGAAGTTGGAAGACCCTGAGATGATTCTTGATCTCTTCACTCGTGTCATGGGCATACAAGAAAAGTATGAGGCCACACCCAATCCCTCCATCAGTACTCAAGCACCTCATAGTGGAGTAAAGGAAACGGATAAGTCTGAGGTTTCTCATGGAAGAGATGTCAATGAGCATAGACCTAGGAAAGAAAGTAACTCAAGAAGGTTCAAGGAATTGGAACAAAAATCAGCATTGGGGCAGCGATGAGATGCTCGATGGAGAATCAACTATATGGATAAACATGGAAGGCAACTAGCACTATGAGACCGACTTCAAAGAACACGAAGGTAGTGGAATTTCCAAGCAAGGACCTGAGCATCAAGAAGCTCACATGGACTCACTCCTACCAAGTAAACAGATAAATGTGAAAGCACCTAGCTTTCATAAACAATTAAGGAAAGGAGGCTACTTTCTGGAACCCATCAACGGCTTTGCAGAACATCATCATTCGGTGTTGCCTCTTCAGGGGTAACTTTTGAGAAATGAAAAGTACTTCAGTGAAAGTGGGTTGTCCCCCACCTTGTACCATAGGTGATTGATAGGTTTGTTTCCTTTTTGTTGTGTGTGTTTCCCTTCTGTTGTGTGTCATGTGTTTCCTTTCATTTTTTTTTTGTGTGTGTGTGTGTAATCTTCCTTTCTAGAAGTTGTACATGACTCCACAGGGCCCAATGGATAAGGCACTGGTCAATGAATTAGATGGTCTAAAATTGAGATTCTAGATTCCCATGCCATGTCTTCACTTCTCTCAGTCCATGTCATGTCCCCAAGCTAGAGCTAGTTGTTGTCGTGCAAATGTGCAACAGGGAAATTGGAAATTTCCAAGCACATGACAACTATACCCCTATGCCGAAATTTTCATGCTTTATCATTCCTAGGCAACCCCAGCTCTATCAGTTAGTCCAAATTACCTCCCAACCAATGTTATATCATCCCCTAGGTGATTTAGGAAATTCCATTCATTCCCCTAGGTGATTTTAGGACTTCATTGAAAATGCAAATTTTGGGGAGTCATGGGAAGGGCTGTCGTTGGCCTTCCCAGGACTGGATCGACCCCCTGAAGTGGAACAGAAGGGAAAAATTCAACATGGAGGTGATTGGAGGACCTTATAACATCATGGAAATGATATTGGAAGGTTTGGGGAAGTTTTGCAAGACTTGGAGCAGTCTGAGTTAAAAACAGGGTTCACAAGCCTAGGCGGCACACAGGCCTAAAATAGCTGCTAGGCTTCAGAAGAAGATTTTGGGAGCTCGGATGGAGTTGGAAGTAAAAAAAACATATTTGGAAAGAGGATTCCAATACCTACATGATGGTAAAATAATATTTTCACAACACCTTGGCGCATATGATTGATGCAATTTTTCTCAGGCACAAGTGGAGTACTAGATCAAAAAATGATTTTTCAGAGGATCATATGGTGAATCAAGACATTAAACCCACATAATTGGATTAAAAATTCCATTTCCAGTTAGGATCATATAAAATTTCACCAATAAATTCCATCGGGAGCTCAAGTTATCTTCATTCTAAGTTACCCTCTCAAACGTAGTTCAGGACTTAGTCATTTTTTCGAGAGGACACGTGTCAAACACCAGGAGCTGGCGGGATTTCATGTCCCCGACGTCCCTGAGGTCAGGTACATCAGACCTTGGAAAATTCACCCAGCCCCCATGTGACCTATGGGGCCCTCATATGACCTCCAGACTTGACAGATCAGCCCCCAGGTGCTTATTTGGAGCATGCCTTCCCTGCTGTTGGAGCGGAACACGTGTCAGCTCCAAGACCACCGTGGAAACTGATGTCCCTTATGCACCTAAGGTGGGGACATCAGACCTTGAAAAATTCACCCAACCCCCATAGGGAGTCTTCTGGACACTCACGCGATCGCGATTCACCCCTGTGTGCTTATTTGGAGCGTGCATTCCCTGCCGTCGGATCGGGCGCCACGTGTCAGCTCTAAGACCACCGTGGAATTTGATGTCCCTTATGCACCTGAGGTTGGGGACATCAGACCTTGAAAAATTCACCCATCCCCCATAGGGAGTCTTCTGGACACTCACGTGACCATAATTCAGCCCCTAGGTGCTTATTTGGAGCGTGCATTCCCTACCGTTAGATCGGGTGCCACGTGTCATGCTCTTGACCACCGTGGAATTTGATGTCCCTTATGCACCTGAGGTGGGGGACATCAGACCTTGAAAAAATCACCCAGCCCCCATAGGGAGTCATTTGGACACCCATGTGACCTCCTTTCAGCTCCCAGTGCTTTAAATAAGCTTTTTCCCCCTTCATTCCTTGTCGTTGGATCTAGTGCCACGTGTCACCGTCTTGCTCATTGTGGAAATTGATGTCCCTCACATCCCTAAGGTTAGGGACATCAAGCATGGAAAAATGTCCCAAGCCCTACCTATGCATATCTTTTTCAAAATTTTTCCAAGTGCCGCTTTTTCCCGCTTCTAACTTCTAATAGTTATATGTGCACTTCATTCCTCCATACTTCCTCTGCAACATTCTTCCATCACTCCGCCATTGAAAATATCAAACCTGATCAGCCCAAGAACTGAAACACATTCCCCATAGAAATGTTTAGGTCTCAGAAGGAATCCTCATCAAACATAGAAGGAGAAGCACGAAGCATAGAAGGAGAAAATGGAGAAAACTCCATAGCCATGAAATGAGAAGTTGAAGAAATCTCCCAAACAGATGCATGAAACAACAAGATATATTTTTCTGCTCATTCCTCTACCCAAGGCCATCAAGAAGACACCTTCAAAGTCCCCCCATGTGTGACAGAGCATCCACAATGAAGAAATCTCCTTTCCGGCTCAACGAAGAAAGAAGTGGGATTTCCCGTCAAACCGGTTGTCGGATCGAAGTAAGATTACACGTGAAGCACCAGAAGAAAAAACCCACATCAAAAATATAAATTTTCTTCACAAATAGAGGAGAAAACTAGACCTACAATTTTGAGGTCCATTAATGGTTGTCATGTACCTAGAAGCACTTTGCAGTCTGAAAATTAAAACTTTAAAATCTCCTAGATTATTAAGCGGGTGGGCCCAAAATTTCAAAGGGATGATATTGGGAAAAAACCCATATCAAAAAACTTTCATTCCATGTCAATCCGACTCCCAAAGGCCAACTTTCTAAAAATAGCAGGTCTACTACATAGGAACTGCTATTTCGGGAAAGTCATTAATAGAAGAACCTGCGAAGGAGATGAAGATATCGAGAGGTGCACTATAGCTGAGAATTCACTAGAACAGAAATTTTTGGCACTTACTAAAAATAGTAAGTGGGCCCTCGAACACCTGCTAAAAATAGAAATTTGATCCAAAGAAGTGAGGAACGTAGGGAGAAAGGGGAATCAAGGTCACAACACTCAGCTAAGGATCGAGGGAGTTACTTTTTCACACTTACTAAAAATAGTAAGTTACACTCAAAGAGAAGTTTTGGCACAATGGGATGTACAAGGCTAATCATTCAGGGGACATCATTGTTTGGGAGCATCCTAGCCATTTTTCATAGGGAATTTGAGATCCACCTTAGTTCATTCAACTGGGTGAGCATTCGGGAGCTAATTTGGAGGAGTTTCACAGTGTGCAAGGAGTTCGAAGATTTAGAGTTTCACTGCATTTGGAGCTTTCCATCAACGAGGATCAACGGACTTCATCGGGTGACATCTACTCTTTTTCTTTCTCTCTCTCTCTCTCTTTTCTCTCCTCTTCCCCCAACTTTCTCTCACTTTCAAATGTTCTAATTCTTTTTGGGGTTTGCACTTTTTGATATGCCTTTAAGTCACTTAAAAGTGACTTTAGAAACATAATGTAAATTAAGTCACCTTGCTATTATAAAAGGGACTTAAATATTTAAAGTGGAATATGAACAGTCTTAAGTCATATTAAGGCATATGGAGGGTCATGAGGAAGACGATAAGTCACCTCTCATTCTATAAATTGTAACGCCATTCCCATTGCAAAGGGTTGGTAATTGATCTTGTAGACTCAAGAGTGCATTGTACCTAGAGAAAGCAAAGGAGATAGCCATTTTCTTCTACTCTCTTCCCCTCTCAAATTTCTTCCATTCCCACATTATGTACAACTTTGATTTGAGAAATCAATACAAGAAGAAGGAGTTTCTAGCTTTCTTTGACTAAGGGGTTTCTTGATACTTGGTGATCGGTGAATTCTATTTGGTCTTATTGCTATTTGCAGAGTTGTTTCTTCCGATAAATGCATGTGTTGAAGTTTCTAACTAGTGTGTGTGTAGGAATCTGATTTTCTACTTGCAGCATTAGTTCTCCTACCTCTTTTCTCACTCCCTTTTCCACTCTACAGATGAAGACTTCCCTAGCAAGAGATTGCTAGCTTTTCTCACGTAGGTCAGTGGAGTGCCCCTATTGGATCCCGGTAAAAGACCACCACAGAAATCCACACTTTCTCATGCATGCACATACGGTAGCTGCACCGGTTAAGTAGAGGGACTTAGATTCCCAGAGCATTGGCAAGAAATCCACAAGTTTGTCCACCCAACAAATTTTCTCGCAACATGGTTATAATCCATTGATGGCGTTGTGAAGAATGAGGATTGATTGCTCCAACAAGATAGAAACCCCATTGAGAGAAAGGCCAAAGGTCTCGTGTGACCTGTAATGCATGATTGGGTGTGTGATGAAGATTAGCATGTTGTTGGCATTTCACACAATGTTTTACATAGTCACAACAACTGTGATCACGGTTTAGGGTTCACAATAATATCCTAGGTGAAGAATGCGTTTAGCGATAGCTAAGCCATTAAAGTGGCCTCCATAAATTTCGTCATAAACTTCCTTGATGGTTTAAGGAATTTTAGAACTGTAAGGCGTCGTAAGAGAATCACAAATCCGTGGTTATAAATAAGACCACCCATGATGACAAAGCGAGAGACACCTTTAAGAAATGTGTGTTCTCCATTATGAGTGAGATCGGGAGGTAGAATGGAAAGGAAAGGTAGTCTACAAACTACTTATACCGAAGGTCACGTGGGTTAGAAACCGTTCTAACGGTTTTAATATCTTAAGATAAATAAGATGGTGATTTCAACCTTTGTATTGCGACAAATATTTTGAATTCGGAAGGTGAAGCAAGTATCCGAGAAGCCGAGCATGCCATGGTATCCACAAATTTATTAGTATAACGTGGGGTGGTTTGAAGTTCAGTAATGGTCAAAGGTAATCAAAATTATATGGATATGACATTTGTACTTTTGGATTATTTGATTACGACATTTCGTATATACCATTGACTTGGTTTACAAATAGTTGGGAATCACCAAAGATATTAATTTTTTTAACATCTAGGAGATGGTGGTTTCAAGGCCTAATATGAGTGCTTCATATTCAAAGTGATGTTGTTAGTGCAATCAAAATATAGTTTTAAATATAAAGCATAGGTTCACCATCAAGAGGAATAAGGATAACACCTGCACCGCCTCCAACACTAACATTTGGAACCATCAAAGAATAAGGTCATTTGGTAAGTGGTATCATCCAAAGAGAGGGTAAAGAATGGATTCGTCCTGGGAAATCAAATTTAGAAATTTGATCTCCATAAATAGGTATCTTTGCTAGTTGGTCAGCGATGGCTTGGCCTTTGACATAATTTTTATGGATGAATTTGAGGTCAAGGTCTACAAGAAGCATGAGCCAACATGTCGCACATTGATGTTGGTAGGTTCCGGCATACATGTAACGTAGGGGTCGAGTGTATACTCATGAGAACATCCATGAGTGATAGCATCTCATAATCGGTGGTGAGATCAACCAATTGGTCAATGCCTGGTAGAGGAAAGTTGTCTTTGGGGAAAGCTAAGTTAAGGTCATGGAAATCCATGCAAATGTGGAGTCCCCTATCACTTTTGTGATAGGAACGATGTTAGAAATCCATTGGGGATAGTCAATGGGTAGGATGAAGGAAACTGAGAGAAGGCACTAAATTTCTTCTTTGACAAGAAGAGCAATGCGAGGATGCATTTTCCGCAACTTTTGTTTTATGGGTTTGGCATCAGGAATGGTTATGATATTGTGGACCATAATTTTTGGGTCAATACTGGGCATATCAGCATAGGACCAAGCAAAAGCATTGTTATGGTCCTAGAGGAAAGAAGTAAAAGCTTCATGTTCAGCAACATCTAAAGATTAGCCTATCTTTAAGATGTGTGGGTCATCTTGAGTGTTAATGTTGATTTCGATAGTCAATTCATTCAACATGGTTTATGTCTCAGAAGGTAATGACTGGTGAATATAATAATCTTATGCACCGAGTTAGGTGAGGATAAATTCATCTTCCGACATTGAACAATGTTAATAGGTGGTGTATTGTCATTGATCATGTTAGGATATAATGAGGGAAATTAAGAAGGATCCTCGCCATCGCGTTGATAAGTTAGAGGTCCTAGGGAAATCATGTTTTAATGAAAAAAATAGGAGGAATAGATTCAGGATCTATGGACTCTGTGGGTGAAGGTGGTGACATTGGTGAATGGGGTGGAGAAGGTTTGTCTTCCTCAATGAGGTCGAACGCGGGCCTTCTTGGAAGATGGTACAACAAATCCAATGCCTTGTGATCGTTGTGTTTATGGGTGGTACATGGAATGACGGTATGATGACCTTATTTGTAAAAACCAAAGCCAAATCCTTTCCATACGCAGTGGTGAAGGAAAGTGTGGGTGAAGTGATAATTAGTGAGGATTGGAGGTTAGATGAAAATGGTCATGTTTGGGATGGAGGTTTAGGTGAATAAGTGGCATTATCAAGTCCCCCATATGTTAAGTTGGTGTAAAGGTGGGGAGGACCATAAGGGAAAACCTCTCCTATGCGATAGTCATAACGAGGGTGTTGGCACAAGTTTCCATACTCTTGTGGAGTGAGGAATGTGTTAATATTGTAGAGGTAGTACTTCCCAGAGTGAGGCATTGAAAAACACCTTCTAAGGGATCAGTAGTCAATATGTGGGTAGTAGGGATAGACGAATCACTAGACGATTGGCGGAGGGGTATCGGTTGGTTGGGAAGTATATGGGTCAGCTGTAGAGGCTACGGTAGCAGTAGGAATAGAAGAGTTAGGTGTGGGAGAGGTGGCGGTAGCATTGGTGGATGGGGTCATGGGTGAAGGAGAAGTGGGGGTAATGGCAGATGTCTTGACTAGTACAAGGACATCATTATGTCGTATAACATGTTATAATTTTTGAATGGTGATGGGTCGGATCGGATGGTATAGTTATGTCCTTTATGTTTGAATTTTACACAATGGTATAAATTTGAAGGGAAACAACCCATGACACGAATCCAAGGTATTCCAAGAAATAGGTTATACTAGAACTCTCCCTCTAAGACGTAGAATAATTCCGGGACAGTGCGAGGGATCACATGAATGTGGAGAATAATGGTGCCAAGGGTGGAGGTGATGGCATCATTGAAGGAGCGCAACATAACTAGGTTATTATGTATATAATTTGAAGGGATGTGCATTTGATTGTATGCATGGGAGGAGATGATGTTAATGCTAGCACCACCATCGATCATGATGTGTCATACGTGTATGTTATCAATATAGATGGAAATGAAAAGGGTGGGATCAAGGTCATATGACTGGAGAGGTACAATATCCTCATCAGAGAAACTGAGGGTGGCGACTTGATGAGTGGGCATGGGGGTAGAAGAAGGAGATGATTTGTTAAGTGAGGCCACATGGTGAGGGGTGATAATGGAGGCCACTAGTGTGGGGTCATTGGGTAAAAATTTAATGGATTGCAAAACCTCCATAAGGGCTTGTCTATGAGATTCAAAATTTTGGACAAGATCATACAAAGACATCTTTAGAGGGGATTGATGTAATTTTTTTATCATTATACGATGGGTAACCCAATCAGAGATATAGGGTATGTGGGTCCTCAAATGGTGATTTTGGGCATGGGTGTAGATGGTATATTGGGCATAAGGTTGGTTGATGGGCTAGTTGATTTTTCTTTTCTTTTTGTCCTTCTAGGTCACGGGTGGAAACTTGAACCATGTTAATCTAAGGGGAGGTGGTAAATGGATAAGGTGTGGGATGATTAGTGTAACGACATGATGGGAAAATCCTAATGGGGGAAATCCTTGTGAAGTGAGTATGGCACACTGGCATTTGGGTGGTGGTTTGGCCAACTCTCTGATATGGACCATGTTGATATTGAATTTTGGAGGTGGAAAAAATGGTTGTGGGGGTGGAGATGTAGGTCATTAAAGAAGTAAGGGATGATGATGTGTGGTGACGGTGAAGGTGGAACATGGTCCTCATCAAGAAGGTCATCGTCTTCAAAAAAAATTTCAGGAGGAAAAAGTTGGAGAAGAATGGTTTTTAGAGCCTTACAATTTTCTACTTCATATCCTGGAACATGATGATAGGCACAAATCTTGGTTTCATCAAACCCTTTTGGTTTGGGTTTGAGAGGGTCGTAAGGTCGAAGCGGTGGTAATGTGATGATGGAAGTCTCTAAGAGGTTGGTTAGAATGTTGGCGTATGACCCTACCAATGGATCACAATGGGAGGTGAGTGTGGTTTTGGGTAAAGGTGTGGATGATCGGGGAAGAGGTGTTATAGGAGGAGGGATGGGTTGGACCACTAGTTTGGTAAGTGGTACTGTCTTAGGTTTTGATGGCATCTTCTTAGGTAAAGGTGTGGTAGAAGAGCTAGTAAGGAAAGGTTTTGTTGGTTTAACTACCTTATTGGAGGGTAGTGGGTTATTATATTTTGGTTACACCTTATTAAGTAAAGGTGACATGGGAGTACGTGATGCAAAAGAGAAATTAGATGGTGGAAGAGGATGGGTTACCCATGGGGGCAATAGAGTTGCGGTGGAAGTGGTTGGTAGAGGTGGGTGGATGGTATGGGTTGAAGTCGTATAGGCAAGGTTGGAGTTATAAGAATCGATGGAGGTATATGTGGTAAGAAATGCATGAGTGAGGGCAAGGGTGTTTGTCGTGCAGGTAAATGAGGTGTAATGAAGGCTCGTGATGAAGTAGTAGATTGTTTATCTTTTGGTGGCCTTGGTTAGGAGACTATTTGGATGAATTTGATGTGTGAGGCCCTAGGATGGATGGAAGAGGTGAAGGTGAAAAAGGTGTGGTAGGTGAGACTATCATATGTGGCCTAGAAGGTTGGGTCTTCCTTTTAGGTGGAGGAATAACTTTGGTATAGGTTTGGGAAGACATGGCTAAGTCCAATTTGACAAGTGGATGGGTAAGGATTGTCATCGGCATGACACCCAAGGTAGTGATGGGTCTATATAAAGATGAAGATATAGGTCTGGGTAGGTTCTTAGGTATTGGAATGGTTTTAGTCATGGGTAAAGGTTCGGATGTAGGTAGATGGGATGAGGAAGAAGCCATTTCGATAGGCATGGTTAGGGTCGATCTGGTTGCTAGAAATACCTTTGGGTAGATCATGGAAGTATCCTCAGGAAACATTTACATTTGAGTCAAAAAGGGGAGCCGAAGACATCCCCAAAGCATGGAGTTATCAACATAATCCAAGCAATCTTCCACCGTGAAAACAAGACTTTTGTAGGAAGAGATGTAGTTGGTTTTGTGGCAATCCCTATAAAATATGTCTGTGGGACAAGGAATTGGCTAGCCTTAGACTTTGTGGGTAAAAGAGCTAAGGTCATTTCAATGGGGTCTTGGGATGCTGAGGAATAATTCCCCCCAACAAGTAGTGGTATGTCTGAATAATCTCCCATGGGTAGGAGAGATGGTAGGTGGGGTGAGGTAGACTTCTCCCTTAGTGGAGGAGAAGGTGATGATGATTCTCTTGTGGATGGGAGAGTTAATATTGTTGACTGTTCGGTAGGTTGTCGAGGTAGAAAGTGGAATGGCATCAACAAAAAACATGGGTTCCTCCATGAGAGAAGGGGAGATGAAGGGAACTCCTTTATGGGTGAAGGAATAGAATATGTATGCTCCTCTGTGGGTAGAGGAGCTCATGCCATAATTTCTTCAATAGAAGAAATAGGTGGAATTTGAGGAATAGCCGGTATGGTATCAAAAACCGCATGAACTTCACGGACATTGTTGTCACTAGATTTCACTATTTTGATTAGATGATGGTTTATGGTTAGGGAATAACTTCTTAAAGATGTGCAAATTTTGATTTTCCAGTGTGTTAGAGTTGTCCGCGACGAGGTCTCCATTATCTATCATCTCCTGGACAATGTTCTTAAAATTTATACAGTTATTGTCAATATGGCATTTGACACGATGATAATTATAGTAGTCATGCTCCTTATACCATGCAAGCATAGGAAGAGTAGGATCGAAACCAAGTATGATGTTTTATGGGAGGAAGTGTAATGGCTCTAGCTTTAAGAAGCTTTTCCAAGACTGAAGAATAGGGCTCTCCAATTAAATTGTATTTTTGTTGCTCTCATTTAGAACCGAAAGGTCCTGGGACGGGGAAAGATTTGAAGAAGGTTGGGATTGAATAAAGGGATGAGATGGACCCGCTTTGAGAACTATCACGTTTGGTAGGTCCTTTAGCTTTTAAATAATTATTTTGGGGTTTTGAAGATGAAGAAGAATCATTTGGTTTGAACAGGGCATTCTTGTTTCGTAATTGGATTTTCTTTTCTTCAATGGAACAAATTTCTAGCTTTCATGTCATGGTGAATGCTTTGTCGAAGGTTTGGAATTTTTACTGTAAAGTTGGTGATATGTCTTACACAATCTCTAGTGAACAACTCAATAATTTCAACTTGAGGTAACTAGAACGATAATTGGTTGATAAGACTTCACCAATGAGCAACGAAATCTATGATAGATTAGTCTCCATATTGTCATGTCAAATATAAGTTGGTCATGGTGATATTTTTACTACATTGATCAAGAATTGGTCCAGGAATGCTTGATCCACTTGGTTGAAGGAGTAGATGGAATTTCTAGGTAAACTATTGTACCAATCTAAGGCGGGTCTTGTTAGGGACATGGGAAATGTTCGTAAGAGCAAAGCATCGTCATGGGAAATTAGGTAACACCCATGTTTGAATGACCGTAAGTGTTTTGTGGGTCCTCTTTACTATTGAAATGGTTGAACTTGGTAATTTCCCAATGCATATGGTATGGGTGAATAGGAATGGATGGATGAATAGGCTCATTATAGATTTCATCATAGGTCAAGGAGTTATGAGAGTCGAAAATTGATGCTTCTAATGTATACATATTTTCCATCATCATCCTAATGAGGTCATTGGTGGGTTGTGGGGAAGGGGTTCCTCATGTAGTAAAGGGAGGTTGATGATGGGTGTATAATGTGGAGGGCATCCCAATACATGAGGGTGTCGAATATGAAAACGTGAAGGGGGATAGATATAGGTGGAATGTACCCAGAATAAATCATAGACAAGATTGGGAGTTCTTTGGTGATGCGTGTAAATAGGTGGGGTGGTCACAACAACTCTTGTGGTAATGGGTGGTAGAGACTGAGGGATGGAAAGAACCAAGTTTTGGAATGGGGTGTGGGTTGCCGACACTAGAGGTGGTTATGATGCAACTAGTATATATGAGAAAACGCGAAAATCTGAAATGGGGAAGAAAAATCGAAGATGGGGTTTGTGTTCAAAGTAGTTGGTGAAGGAAATCCAAGTAGAAACCACATGGGGCATAATAGATGTCATTGAGGAGAATCGGTTATGGTAGATGTGGGACCTAAATACGAGACCATGAAAGGGGGTAATGTGGATGAGGGCAAGCACAAGAAAGAGATAGTGGTAGATTACTGCGAAGTGGGGGTGAGGGCATGAGGGATAGATACATGAATTAATGTTCACACTAGCTATCATCCCGAGGAGTCTTGGGTAGATGAATGGGAAAGATAGTATTGTGAAGGTCATGGGATTCTAATCAAGGAGTCTTGTGAACTCCTCATCTGCTGGTAGAAAGGGGGTAGTTTTTGTAGCAAGCTTTCTATCAAAATTGCTTTGTGAAGCCAATGTGCTTGCAGGCCCTTATTGTGGACTCCTTACATGGTGATCCGAGGCCTTATCTTGTAATAGATTGGTATCTTCCCTCGCATCGTTGCATTCTTCTTATTCTTCTTACAAGCCTTGCAACCTCTTCTTTACAAGAATATTGTGTGATAGCCGTGAGTTGGATCCATAGTGACAGGGGGATGGACAAAGATGATGGACTAGGTAGGAGTGGATGATGGTTGGCGTGAAATACAAGGGCGTTAGTTTGGCTGCAAGTCAACACCATGTGAATTAGTGCTGACACAGTAAAACGGTGTATTTTATAAATGGCACATAAAATAGCGCAAAGTAGAGAAGGATGAAGTCCGGGGGTAAATCTAGTTAGTGTTTTGATTAAAAATCAAACACAACAACCAACGATGGTTAGTATGACCAATGATGGTTAAAGGAGAACCAATGACAGTTATGATAACCGACACGAGATAAGGGCCACAAAGTGGGGGTGAGGGTGAGGGGAAATACCAGTTTCACCAAATGAAATAGGATTGATAAATATGAATGGGAAAGCTGCGTCTCGACATGATAGATCGGATGGAATGTTGGGTATATGATGGTGTCATGAGGACCAAAAATAGAAAAGAATAGGTGATGAAGGTTGTTTTAGGTAAAATAACCAAAAGATCCGAAGTTGAGGTTGTTTAGGAGTAAAATAACCAAAAGATCCGACTGGTTTGATAACGATCGATGATGGTAGATGTAAACCAACAATGGTCACTAAACCAAATGTTACATTCTGATAAACTTAGAAGAAATGAAGAAAAATGGATTTTTATGAATTAAACTAGATGAAGAATCAACCTAGAAATATGAGAATGATAAGATGAGGTCCTGACACACTCAGAAATAGTTAGAATACTCCAACTATGATGGTAGAGTGTGAAAGGAATAAGAAAAAAATGAAGAATCGTAACCTCACACCTCAAAACGCAAGTCAAGAACAAAGCTAAGAGAAACACGCAATCCTAAAAGTGAATTTTATGTTTATTTTAGCTTATGTTATTTAAGACTAAATTATGAATTTAGAATAGAGTTTTTGTTTTGGGAAGGCATCCTGAAGAAGGAAATTTTAAAAGGGTGGTTTTAGGTTATGTTATGGTGGGGGTGGTCCTTTCTCTAAGATGATTACTAGATAGAGATAACTAGTTGGGTGCCCATTGTCAATCCTTTGATCGTGTGATCGTTGACAACTTCTTCTAGGTAGGATGTTTTTAAGAAGATGTGTAAATTCAAATTTTGTGTAGTTTGGCAAAGAGAGAGAAGAAATTGCTTTCTACAGTTCAATTGTGTCAACCATCAGTTGGGCATGACTTCCAACATATAGGTTTCCCTCATTTTTAAATGTGAGCTAATAATGCAACATACAAGGATGAAATGCAACAAATTTTATAACCCAAATCGACAATTATATTCGATGAAGCAAATGATGAATAGGTCAAGAACGTGCTCTTTCACTACTATGAAAATGCAAGAAGAAAGAATTGGTTTGTTTTAAGCACCAAATGAAAATTTTCATTTAGACAATTAGAAGAAAAGAATATTACCAAGGAGAAGATTAAATGTGTATTTTTCAAAAGGAAAGAAACACACAAAATGTTTCCCTATATGAAGAAAATTCAATGAATGCAAGAGAGGGTCCCCTTTGGGCATGCCAAAATGTTTTGCTTATAATTTTACGTACATAAGAGAAAAACATATATGGAAGGTAGAGTGTGTGCGTTTTGATTTCCCGATCTAGTGCTGATTCGGAGAACTTCCTTTTTGCTAGGAGGAACTACCTACGAATACAAAACAAGACCACAAGAAGAATATTACACAATATATGTCGAAAAGTGGACTACCTATTATATGCTAGATCCGAGAAGTGTGATACTTTCTATATGGTTGTCAATCACGGTTTAAAACAACTTAAGGTAATGTTGGTGCCATTTTTGAGCCTGCAAGATTTTGCCCTAAGTTTCCTTCATCCTGCGTTCTCTAAAACATTTTCTCTCTAAATTGGTGGTCTGTAATTTTTCCCTCCAGATTGAATGCCTTGAAATTCTCATAAACTTATTGTTTTTCCCCAATTTGAAAGAAATATGCATGTATGCCCTGTTTTGTGCCCTAATTTTCCCTTTTCAAATGCCTCTACCATTTTTTCCACTTTTCCTAGCCTTTGGAGCTTGTGATTGTTCGTTTTATGCATATTTTCCCTCAAAAATCCCTTTCCATGGTCGTAAATTGCCTAAAATCACTTCCCATTTGTTTTTGATTGAAAAATTCTTCACCCACGAAGAAAAAATCAAATTCGGGCATCTCTCGCGCTTTTGCATTTTTTTGACGGTCATACAGCGCCTTTGCTGTCACAATTTCTAGCTCGCATTCATCAGAAACATGGTCATTGGTAATTGGATAGGATCGACGGGTTTTCTTGAAAAACTTAACGTTTTTGGTTTTGGAAAATTTGTAGATTTCCCCGTAGCTCCATGCAGTCCCGGGGAGGTACATGTGTCTCGGGCAGAGTGAAGGTGGATGGGTGGGTCATTTTGTACCTTAGAGAACTTTGGAACAATGCGTGGAAATGAAGAAAAGTTCACGGGTCCACTAGGTCAATCGGAGTGGACATGTGGCGGCTTGAGCACATGCCCTGCAACGAGTCGAGGTGGACATGTGTCGTGTGTTCATCAAAAGTGGGATGGAAGGTTGGTGGGAGACTTAAATTTTTTTGTCTTTTTGGCAAAAGGGAAAAAGGTTGAGAAACATCCGTGGGTCTTTCAGGTCAATCAGGAGTGGACACGTGGTGGCTTTAGAGTGTTGTCCCACAATGAATCAACAATAGACATGTGTCAAGGAAAGAATCGGAGGCGCGGAGGAAATATTGAAAAATTTCCTTTGGTAAAAAGGAGTTAAAGTAAGAAGTCGAAATGCTTCCCTCGCCTAATCACAAAGAGACACGTGGCAGGGGAGAGGGAGTGTGGGTCTTTGGGGAAAAGGGGAAATATTTCCTTTTGGAAAAATGAGTTAGAGAGAAAAATTGAAGTGTTGGCCCGCAATGAATCAGTGATAGACACGTGTCGTGAACGAGAATCGGAGGCACGGTTCCAAAGAGGAAATATTGAAAATTTTCCTTTGGTAAAAAGGAGTTAAAGTATGAAGTCAGAGCGCTTCCCCTCAGCTAATCATATGAGGACACGTGTCTTGTGGGAGGGTAGACCCACGGAGATTTTTTGGAAAAATTTCCTTTTTCCAAAAAAGGTAGAAATATGCAGAATTGAGCTACGATTCCAATGGGGCCCACTTTGTGCCACGTGTCAGCACCAAATCTCAAGGGTGGAGGGGTGGAGAAAAATGTCAAAATTTTACATTTTTCCAAAAATATTAAAAAGTCAAAAAGTGATCCCAAACCCATTTCCAATCGCATTTTGACACGTGGAGGGCTCAGATTGAAGGGAGAAAGGAAAATCAACAGTAACTGTGCATTTTTAGTTTGGCTGCCATTTGAGCTCCAGGAAGCTTGGAGATGTGAATTTTGCATCAATTTTCATCAAATTTTTGGCAAATTCATGTCATTTTTTCCTTCAAGGATCAATGGAATCAATTTGAAGATTCAATTTGCAGATTTGAGATGTTTTTGAAGTGAATTTTTGCCCTAACCCATCCAAGAACGTGAAATATCAAATCAAGAAGTTACAGAGTCAAATTTTGGAGGGATAAGGATGAAATGATGAAATGAAAGGGGTGCATGCTTTGAGGATGAAAAATGTGCCTCCACAATGGATAATGATGAAATTTTTGTAATGATTCACCTTTTGAAAGAACAACTGGAAACTTTTTGTGAGTCTATTAGATGTCATTTTCCAAAAATATTGCAAAGCAAAGGTGCTCCAAATATTCCACTTTTGGAGGGAAGGTTTGAGAGGCAAAGGATCAATTGTAATGAAAAGTTATATATTGCATGAATTTTTCATGCAAAAGGTCGGAGAAACTTAGAATTTCATGGGAAAATTTGGGAAGAATCCCATTTTGAGAAACCACCTAAGAACCATTTCTAATTCCTTTTTGCATCATATTTGTATCATGTTGAGTTGGTTTCAGTAGTAAAGCCATCAACAAGCTCTGATATTGTTCTTGAAACATTCCCCTGCTGATAAATTTGATCATTTCTGGATTATTTTGTGTTGTCTCTTGGAAAAATTTACATACACTTATGTTTCAGAATGTTTTCAATTTATGTTTCTTGCTCCTGTTGTAGTCTTATGTTTAAAATCTCTCTTGATCATACATGGTCTCATTTCTTGTTGATAGTTTAGTGGCATTTGCAATCTCACATTTAGAAGATCTTTCATCTGATAAAGAGATAAACAAATTTAAAATCACTTTACCTTCCTTGAATTCTAGAGATTGTTTGTAAACCTTTGGGTGCACCTTAGGTCATGATAAAATAGAGATTTCTAGATACTTTGTTGATTCATCTGCTTCAAGATTTTGTGGCAGGTTGTCAAATATTGTGTGGAAGAGTGCAAATCTAGGCCTCCATTTAGTGCACATATCCTAGTTGAAGGAGTACTTTAACCCCTTTGAAGCATTATGTTGTTTAGGTCTTACAAGTTTTTGCAAAGGTCCTCAAAGAATTTGGAAAATTCTGGTTAGTCTTGTCTAAAATCTCCCACCAAAAATTCATTCAAAACAACTAAATCCTACCCCATACTACCCCTGCTTTGTCCTGTGTATTAACAAAAGAATACAATCCATTTACAAAAATGCACAAAGCAAATCAGGATCATACTATGTCTTCAGTAACCCTTGCCTTGCATTGAAATTATCTCCATAATCTGGAAGTGACAACTTGTGAAAGTCATATTTGGAGTGTTGATCATATTTTCTCAAGGCCTTTTCATACTATTTGCACAAATTGAGGGATATCTTCATCTCCTTCACCATTTGAGGGTTACAAAATAGGTTCTCTTACCTTGGTTGAAAGGAACAACCTAAAACAGTTAGGACAAGATCAAGTCCTATTTGAGTGCTATCCATCTCTCCACAGATCTGAGTGTCAGTTAGATCACATCCTGGATACAAAATGACACACATCATGATCTATCTTTGTTCAATCTTCATGCCATATCTCCGATGCTTCTCAAACGAAAAGGAGAATAAATTTGGATACCAACAGTAAGAAATAACGTAAACAAATAATATCCTATTGTATTTGATATGATTTAGGTGTCTCATTTAAGTACAATAAGAAAATCTAATCTAATTGGCTAGGTTATGATCAGATCTAGAAGTTAGACATGTGAGTAAGATGGTTGGGACATGTCAGGGTCAAGTTTTGAGTGGTTTGGGTTATTTGGGTGAATGTTATGAGTTTGTTATTACAAGCATATTTACCAAATACGAGACCGACGTTGGTGCAGGTATAACCGATGCCGGTTGAGAGGAAGCGATGATGATTTAGGGTAACTCGGAGTTGGTAGATTTAGGTTGATAGAGACTCAATAAATTTTGGTTTTAAGTATTCTCTCGTGATTGCACGAGAGAATGGTGAGGTTGATGGCAGTGCTAGGAATACTCAGAGATGTCTGGAGTTAGGTATGGAGGGATGGGAGGTTGTAAGTGGTTAGGTGGAGGGATTGGTAGGAAGGTGAGAGGTGATGAGATGCAAAGGAGACTAGGATTCCCAAACAGAGATAAATAAATTAATCTAAATAAGTATGGAAAGATGTAGATCCAAATGTACTTACTTGTACTTATAGACCTGATGGTTAGATGGAGGTGATGATTGATCCATGGAGTTGGTGGGCGGTGTCGCGACCGTGCTTCCTATAACATTACCGTGAATGCTTGACCTTTAGATCAGTGCTTGGTGTTGGTTCAAGATGTCTGGATGTGCAAGAGTACTCTGGTGTGTGCTTGCATGCATATCTCTCTTCTCCAAAACTTGAATAATTCTTCAACCTCTAGCAAAGGTTACCCAAAATGACTATAAGGTAACCGATGATAGTTAGACGTGATCGGCATCGGTTTAGGGTTGACCGGCGTCGATTAAGGTGGGATATCCTAGGTTTCCAAAATAGCATATCTTGGCTATCTTTTGGCCAGTTTTGTTTGTTGTTGCGGATCCAAAATGGAATTTTCTACGTAAGTAAGTGTGCATGTGGTTAGAGGAAGAATAGGCATTTAGTGTTAGGGTTATACTAATTCTTAGTTAGTTATGGTAAGTGGAGATTGAGTTCTAGTTAAAAGGAAACATGCTAAGAATAGGTCTATGATGAGGTGTCTAGGTGATGTGGTGGGGTGAGGTGTCTAGGTGAGGTGGAAATTAATTTAATTAAGGTATTTATTAATGGATATTGTGAGAATGGGCATTAATTTAATTATAGGTAATTAAATTAATATACATGTGGGGTGAAGGGGAAGTGTGAAAAAAATTTGTTATCTGCACTTACCATCTACATGGGGATATGAGTATATATGTGCAGTGCTCTAGCCCTACAAGACACACATACTCAAAACAAAGTTAAAACAAGCCATATATATATATATATCTAAAACCATCATTTTTAAATCATTTGTACTTGCCCTCAAAGAGAATTTGGAGCTCTGGATTACCTGTGACCATTTTGAGCAAGAATACAGTCAAATCGAAGAGTGTGATGATGTTATCGTGGCCAACGAGCGAGAGGAGCTGCAACTAAGAAAAAGGTTAGTATTTTGCATTTATTCATTTAAACCTAAAATGTGAAAAATTGAAAATTATACACCTAGGGGGGTATTTTTCACAAATATTTGGTTAAAATGTTCCCTAGGGGGTCGTCTAGGTGGGATTAGATTTTATTTCACCCAAAATGGTATGTTTTTGTATTTTTTTGAGTTTTGTTGTTCATAAAGATGAATTGTCCATTATGGACACGAATGTCACCTGCACATGGCGGTGGTTATGTAATTGTTGCCTGTGCAGGCAGGCGAGTTAACAGTAACCACCATGGAAATTACACCACCGCCACTCTACATAGGGCGAAGTTTCATGATTTTCACGGCAAAGGCTAGTTTGATCTAACTTAGGCTTTTTTTTTTGGATTTTAAGTTGTTTTGTATTGTTTTTGATGAGCTTATGTGTTGAATCATGTTGCTAACTTGTTCTTTTTCTTGTTTTAGTGAATGTAGAATGATTCCTACATTTGGTGGAGCCGGTCCAAAGAGTGTGAGTGTCTTATGGGGATTATTGTTCAAATGTCCTAGGTAGAGAGGGACTTATTACATAGAGCTAGTAAATGGAGGATTTCACAGACGGAATTAATAGTGCCAGCCAGTCATTTACTGTGTGACTTACTAAGCTACTTGGTTGTTGACCAGAACACTTTCTAGTTTCTTGGTGTTAGGGGAGAGTGGACCATCACTCTCGAGGATGTTCATAGGATTTTGGGTGTTCTGTGACCGGTGACGATTGACATTAGACAGTGCAGGATCGAACACCATATCCAAGATTTGGGAAACATACATGGGAGATGATGGTGCACCCAATACATGCACAAAGTAGGGCATGCGGTTACATGTTTTTTCCTCTGCACATATCCCACCCTACATAAGGCCATCATCGGTATTTTGGCTTCACGTTTGGTGGGAGATAAGGGTGGGGACAAGCTCTTGTATTATTGGGCTCCCATTATTTAGGCTATTGAGTAGTATGGGAGGATATATGCTTGGGGTGTGGACATTCTTGGAGCCACATATCATGATTTATACCACATTGTCAGGCTATAGGGAAAGTCCCTGAGCCACCCTACATTGGTTATGAGTTGGGTCTATGAGAGGATCATCCCCTACTAGGGGAGTTGGCATATCAAATCCGGTAGCTATCAGAGCCACGAGGTGGACAATCATGGCCCCTCTTAGAGGGGCACATCATCATGTTGCTACATTAACCACATATGACTTCATTGTGAGGCCATACCAGGATATGATTAGGTTATGGGGTGATGACGGGACTATACTAATTGTTTGTGGTAGTGTGATGTAGTTAGTAGATAGGATAGCTAGGGTGGAGGTCCACCCTATTGTGAGAATCCTCAAAGAGTTTGGGATTCTATATAATGATGCACTTCCTTCCATTCCCATTGTTTACCATGGCATCATAGAGGCTCGTGGAGGCCCTAAGGGCATGCATGGTTGGATAGTTGTTACACCTAGGGTACCTATCACTGCAAAGGTTATCCTAGTTCTTAGAGTACCAGTATCCCTCTTCCAGTTGAGGTCCGCACCAGCTCATGGGGGGAGGAGGAGGAGGAAGAGGCCCACACAACTATAGAGACAGAGACTGAGGGAGAGATCATCGAGGAAATGGGGAGGAGGTTGGAGAGGATGGGCATGATGAGGAGGAGGAAAGTGACACAAAGTGGCAAGGCATAGAGAGATATATTTACTATAGAGAGATCGAGAGGAGGAGGCAGAGAAGGATACTCTTGTTTCTAAGGAGCCACTTTCTCACGAGGGAGGATGAGTAGTCCATGATGGGCCAGCACATCACCTAGGAGAAGGAAAGGCTCGGAAAGTGCCTGCATCACTCCACCAACACCAGCTACACCAACCAATCCTTTTTGGATGCTAGGAGATCCAAGTATGTAGATACTCTTCTCTTGACTCTATTACTTAGAATTGTTAGTGAATTACACGTTGTGTTTTTTTTTTGAGTTTTTGATATTTTTCTAACTCGTTGTTGTTTCTTTTTCTAATGTTTTGTAGCCACTTCGATGGATGGCAAGATTTTATTCATTGAATCTTGTTCCACACATTGATCATTCCCATAGGGAAGAGTATAGAGGATCTTCATGTAGACATGGCGGAGCCATTATAGGCTAGCCATCACATGATGTTCTTACACCGATTTGGTGAGTTGTAGAGATCCTCTATGAGATATATGAGATTAGGATTGAGCTTGCCGCATTATAGTTAGCCTGAGAGGATGGAAAGGCGGATACACTCCCGCAACGAGGCTATGAATAATAGTAGATCCCCTACCTCATCTCATGGTCATTCTCATCATTTAGTGCATGGAAGCTCACATTCACATCATAAGAGTCGCAGCAAGATCCCCGGCCACGCACCTTCTCGGGGTCCCGTAGGGAGGCATAGGTCGTAGGTGTTTATTACTTTGATGTTATTTTGTAAGACATATATATGATTTTTTTGAGATTTTATGCTCATTGAAAGTGTTTAGACCACACACGTGCATGTGACAACGTTGTATACAAACTTGACTTATTATAGATATATATATATATATAGATACTTCTTTTTGTTTCAATCATTCTTGTGTAAGAGTTGACTCATTGATGGTTTATTTCACTTGTATACTCTTAGATGCTCATAATTTCCAATGTTTTATATGCTTTTTGAATGCATGTTATGGATGATGATATGCTAACAAAATGATCTCTTTTTGTTGATTTGTTTTATATGATGCTTATACAAACACAATGTAATCTCGAAACTTTAGTTTTTCAAACAATATTTGATACCTCTAATTTAGTTGGCAAATTATGATGAATGTGATATAATAAGAAAATGAACCCACTCCACTTCTAACTCCATGCAACTAGTAAGATGCGAGGGCTCAACACCAAGATCCAGAAGGGACATGAGTTGTATTATTTTGATGAATGGAAGTGATGAGAGAAAGACAATATTTTGACAGAAATCCAATTAGAAACCTACAACCTAACTCTACACATAGTTTACTACATAGTCTAGAATGTGATTTTCTTGCAAGTTTATCTAGACTTAGACCCATATATGGCCTCTTGATTGAAAAAATCTAGTTTTTAAGGCTTTTGAATCTCTGGAACATATACATCTAATTCACTTTCTTGGGATTTGAAATTTCAAAGAACTTTTTATTTGCTAAATTACTTATAGATTACAAATTTATTCAAAGATACCCCCTACACCTTCCCGATTCTACTAGTAAGAAGCATGGGATCATCATGAGGATAAAGCATAAGTAAGTAGGGCACTTCCTTCCTTTCCCAATCTCATGTCACCAGTAAGAGACATGGGCTCATCACCAAAGATTAGTGGGGCAAGGAAGTGTGGTTTTATTTGTAAATGAAATATTTTTGCATTTATTAATTAGCTTATATCCTTTTTTGACTTTGGTTTTAAACTATGATTTTGGGAGGGAGATATTTCCCCTAGCCTCAACCCCATAACTAGTAAGATGTGAGGGCTCATCACCAAAGGCTGAGATAGGTGAACAAGCGATCTCGAGTAAAAATGTTTAGGCTTATCATGTGACACCAAGAAGCTTCTAGAACAAAATATGGGAAAAGACACCTAAGTGGAAGAAAGCGAGAAGAACCAAGTAAAATGATTAATGTCAAAATCATCTTGTTGAACTGATGAAATGATTAAGAATGTTGATGATAATATTGTAGATATTTGAAGAAATGTGATTAAATGTTTTGCCAATATTTTTAGAAGTTTTTGAAAGTTTCTTGAAAGATGAGATCATTGATTAAAAATTTACAAAATGATATGGGAGATGAAAATTCAATGCGAATGCAATAATGTACATGTGGAAATGTAGATGAATCATGCATAGTAACATTTCAAGTGAAGTGAGTTGATGGATTTTCCAAATTCTTCACCCTCTAATGTACACAAGAGATATGCCCCATTCTTGTAGTCCTCCATGACTCAATATGGGCCCAACCACTTAGGCATGAATTTCCTTCCTTCGCCAGTTTTCTTATCTATCCGGCTATCAAGTCTCAATACCATATCTCTTACTAATATTTCACGCTCATACACTTTTTTGTTGTACTACGGACTCATATGTTCAACGTAGAAACTATGTCATTTCTCATCTTTGAGCTGAGATTTGTAAAGTTTTTTATAGCTCAATGAGTTGTGCCTCATGATATCCTTCTTCACCTAAGATTTCTTGTAATTATATTTGGAGACTAGGTATCTCAACTTCAAGTTGTAATACTACTTCAGAACCGAACACTATGGAATAAGGGGCTGCCCTCGTAGGCATTCTTACTGAATTTTTGTAGGCCCACAAGGCCAGAAATAACTTCAAATGTCAATCACGTTTATTCTCCTTGACCGTTTTGGGGATAATGGATTTTTCATAGCCTCATCCTATCCATTAGCCTAAAGGATAGTATATAAAGATGTTGTGTAGTGATTTATCTTGAAATTTACACATAATTCACACACCTCTTCATTCTTAAAATATATGCCATTATCGAGATATGACCGTGGGACCCCGTACTACAAATGATCTGATTAAAGATGAACTTTACAATCACAAGCCCAGGAATGGTGGTAAGAGGCATGGCCTCAACCCACTTTGTGAAATATTTTTTCGCCATAATTATGAAATTATGGTCATCCATTAATAAGGGAGAAAAGTTCCTTATCAAATCTAAACCCCATGTGGAAAAGGGCCAAGGTGTTGTAATAGGTTGTAGAGCCTGGGCATGTATATGTATCTCATTTCTGAATTTTGGCACCTACACACATATTACATAGTGTTGTGGTCTAAGGTGGGCCAAAAATAACCCATCTAGTATATCTTGAGTAGTAGCATACCCTCCAAAGTGACCCCCACAAAATCCATTGTGGGATCTGAAGAGAATATTTTCCGACTCTTCCTCGTCGACACACCTTAACAACATTCCATCAAAGGCTCTGTGATAAATCACTTGTTCTATAATCACATATTTGGTGGCTATGATGCATATTCATCTTCTCTCTTTGTGAGGTTTCCCCCTCAGGGTATGTGCGGTCCATAATGAAATTGACAATGTATAAATACCATGGACACATGGCAATGGGAGGTCTAGCTTCTATGTAATACACACACACATTGAGGAAATCCAAGTCTACTAGATCTCCACCATCTAATGGGTTGTCTACCAACCAATCTGCAATGATTTATCCTTTGATGGAATTTTTATTGACAAAGGTTAACTCAAATTCACCCATTAGGATCATGAATCATTCAACTTTCTTGGACAAGGAACCATGCATTATAAATGTTCAAAGATGGTTTATCTTGACAATTACTCACATTTCTTGGTTAAGCATATAGTGTCTTAACCATTTCATTGCAAATACTATATCAAGGCATTCATTTTCTTCCTGTATATAACATGTCTCATAGTCTAGCAAGGTACAACTAATGAAGTAAACTACACATTCACATTTATCATCATCTTCTTATGCTAACATATAAGCTAGAGAGATGTCTATAGCTCAAGAATATAGTATGAGAGGGAAATCCACCTTAGGTGGCATGAGTGTGGGCGGTGATAATAAGAAACACTTGAGTGATTCAAATGCCTCGTGACACTTAGCCATCTAGATGTTACAGAAATCCTTCTTTAACAAATTGTTGATTGGATGAATAGCGCAGGTTAAATTAGGTATGAACCTGTGGATTTCTCTAAGATTTCCAAGAAAGGACCTAATGCCTAACTCATTCATGGGTGGGGTCATCTCTAAAACTGCCCAAATTTTTTTCTAGATCTACATCAATCCCTCATGAAGAGATGATGTAACCCAACTTCCTCGTCACTTCAAATACACACTTCTTTGGATTTAATGTGACATCGTATTCAATGAGACAAGATAGGATAATGTGAAGTACCTCAGGTTGATCGCAACACTTCTTGGATTTTTCCTAGAAAATATCATCAATGTATGATTCCACAATCTTGTGAATAAGATCATGGAATATATAGGTAATTTCCCATTGATAGGTAGCACCAAAGATTCTTAAGACCAAACGACATGACTATGTAGCAATAGGTACCCCAAGGAGTAGTGAAAGTGGTCTTTTTTTGATCCTCCTCAGAGATCCTAATATGATTGTAACCCGAGAAACCATCCATGAGTGAAAATAGCTCATATCCAATTGTTGTGTCCATGATGACATCGATGGAAGGTAATGGGAAATCATCCTTGGGACACGCCTTGTTTATGTCCCAAAAATCAATGCATATTCAAATTTTCCCATTCTTCTTGAGAATGGGGACTATGTTTGATACCCACATTGAATAATCTATAAGTTTGATGAATCCCACCTATAGGAGTTTCATAACCTCTTCTTTGACCATCAGAGCCACTTTTGGCTTCATAAGTCTTGACTTTTGTTTGATGGGCTTGGTGTGTCGGGTTCGATTACGATATGTGAACTACAATGTGGGGAGAAATTCCCATCATCTCTTTATAGTTGAATTCAAAGGCTTTTGAATGCTCCTTAAGAACCTTCATATGAATTTCCACTTCTTTGGAGTTAAAGAAGAACCAAGTTTCAATATATTAGGTCTTCCTCCATCTTGATATTTATATCGATGGTCCCTTCGATTAAAGAGGCATTTCCTTCTTCAAACTTGGGTAAGGATGGAGGTAGTTCTAGTTCTCCTTCCTCCTCTACTTCATAGATCTCAAGGCCTTCTGATGAGGAAGGACCCATCGTATGATCTCCAAAATAGGAGGAAGAGTGAGGTATGAGAGTGAAGCCCCTCTTGTGATGTGTGGGATGAAGGTCAGTGTATGCATTAAGGTAACCTAGTATAGCCTCATCATTCTCTACATAATCTAAAGTGGTAGGCTCATTTTCAATCTCAATGTATGCCAGAATTGGATTGGTAGGCATTTTTTGAACTAGGGGTTTGGTTTGGATTGAAATAGTGAATTTGGTATCTTTGAAATATCCACTTGGACAAAAGTGAGAAGTGGAAGTAGCCATGGAATCAGCTAAAAGGTTTTATTCATGTGGGATAGATTCAATGGATATGAAGTCAAAACCTTTTCTTAGGTTAAGTATGATAGTCTTATAGAGTTGCAAGTGCTCCACTCTAGTCCCGTAAACTTCTGAAACTTGGTTGGTGACTAGTTGGGAATCACCCAAAACTCTAATATTACAAGCACCCATTCTCTTGGCTACAATGAGACCAAGAATAAGATCCTCATACTTGGACACCATTGTTCATGCATTCAAAATTGAGCTTAAAGGAAAAAGGCATAACCTTCCCTTGGGGAAGTGAGGATCATGCCTACCCCAACACCAAAATGACACTTTTCTCCATCATAGTTGAGCATCCAACAATTTGCTAGGGAATATTGATGTTTGATCATTTATAGTATCTTCTTCCTCACTTCAAGACCTCAACCATAAAAAAATATCTTTGATTAGAAGAGAATCGAGTCCTAGAGCATGTCATATGCCCAAGGAGTCGAAAGGGAGGAGAATAGGAAAATCATTCTCCAACAACTCGACAATCTTAGTTGTGGTTTCGATTGATACTATCTCAACAAAAGAAATTTCATCTTTATTTTAACAACCCCCTTAATTAAAATGGAGGTTTATAGTTCCATCATGGGAATCATTTAGAATATATAATTACATTGTTAGGTTTCTTCACTTAATTGGAACAAGGATTTAGAACTTGGTATATGGACCCCGGTTTCTTCTTTAAGTTGGCTAGGTGAATATTGAAAGGCTTTGGGTCACCCTGAGTGACAAAGACTTTCCCAAATGCAAGAATCTGACTTCCTAGAATAGTGTGGAATGGATTTCCTTCATCCGATGGATCTAAGGTCATGGCCAAGAATCATATTATAGTTGGTTTCCCTATCTATAATATAAAACTTGGTTAGAACCATCTTGGGCCCAAGAGTAACCAAGAGCACTATGGTCCCTATGGATGTTTCTTTGAGACTGTCGTAGCCTCTCAATGTATTTCTAGTTGAGGAACAATTGGTTTCCTTAGCCTAAATTTTGGAGGAATGAAAAGGGGACAATATTAATAGTTTCCCCATCATCAATCATTACGTTTAACATAATTATTATAGATCCAGACTATAAATACAATGTTGGGTCACCTCTACGTGTCATCTTGGAATCAGTGGGCATCTTACTGATGTCAAAGATGAATCCAACATCTCTTTCAAGTTGCCCAGGAGGATAAATGTCAAATTTTATGTGGTTGATTTGTGCCTCCGGTGGAGGGGTAACATTAATCAAGTGACCAAGACCCAATGCTTCTAACAAAGTGACTCGATGAGCAGGAGAGTTATTCAACAAATCCAAGAAGGAGATGTGAGAAAAGGTCTTGGTTAAATCCATAATCAAATCATATGCCCCTACTGGCCTCAGAAGTATTGGAGTGTCATCTAACATAGATGGGTAGATGGGAATAGGCTACATTGAGTAATCACAGGTTCTTGTAGTTGTGTTAATTTGAGGTTCAATATCTAATTTGATGAGACCCATGATCTTAGTTTGTTTTTGACCATCCAATGGAGGTGCTACCAATGGGTTTGAAGAAGTGGAAGCTTCGTGGTCATTGTTTCCCCTTTGGGTTACCCTTGTTTGTGTCATGGGGTTTAATTTTCCATTTTTAGGATGCATAGGAAGAGGGTCACTAAAGATCCTAAGAGGAGTGTTTTGAGGGGAAATAGGCCCCATGCTAGCATTTTATTGGCATTGCATAGGATTTTCCAAAAATATCTTGATGAAGAGTTGCCTTTGGTCCTCTGGGTAGGCATTGTATGAACTTGTTATAGTCACGAAAAGTTTTAGCATCATGCCCGGACCCTATGGAAGCCACAATAAAGGTTAGGATCATAATCTGAGGTCTTTGATTTTCATTGTTTTTTGCGGTCCAAAGTTCTGGTTGTTGTTTAACTATTGATTGTTGTAGTTAAAGTTTGGAGGCCTTTTCCTTGGTTTTGATATTGAATTTGATACCCATTTGGGTATTGATTAGGGCCTTGGGCATGAACTTGTTGTGGAGGTGGAGGACAGTTGAAATCCACTGCATTGATGGAAGGAGTGAAATTGTTACTCCTTTTATTATTTTTGTTCATGTTTTATTGACATTGTTTACGCTTGAAGTGTTAACAACATTCGACTTCTTGGCTTGATCGATTACTTCATTTGTTGTAACACCATAGTTCTTATTGAGGACCTTAGGTCCTTGATTGTTGTTGGAATTGTTGGGGTAATTTTAATTACCTTGGGAGGGAGTGATCAGTATCCCATTTGAATCATAGGTCTTTCAACCGCTATCTATTGCCACTTGATCAATGTGAGAACACCCTCTAGTACTCTTTCGTAGCTCCTAAGGGGAAATTTTGGACTTCTTCCTTTATTTCTTAGTTAAGGGAATTAAGGAATGGATCACAAAAATATCCATATTAGAAGCACTTGCTGAAGAGTAGAGGACCTTCCACCACCTCTGAATGAAATGGGCAGTAGATTTATTATGCTCTTGTTTTATATGAAGGAATTCCTTGATTCATGTTCTTAATAATTTGTTCATGTTAAACACCTTTATGAAATCAGATATGAGTTACTTAAAGGATTGTATGGAGGCTTCAAGTATCCTATAATACTAATTGAGAGTGATCCCCTCAAGGGTCTTGGGGAAGATCTTATCTATAACTACATCCCATGGGAGTAGCTCTCTAATGGCATTGCATATGCTTTAATATGTGCATTTGGGTCTCCCTCCCTTTAAATTTGGCAAGTCGGGAAGTGGTCATGGAAGCATTATGCTTTGGATGGTAAAATTGGGGATCCTTAAGATATTCAACATATGTGCCCAACGCATAGGATTCTACCATAGATGACCCTAGATGGGGAGGTGGAGGAGGCATAGGAGGTTGATATGGCACAACATAAACATTCATAGGGTGTAAGGCATCCCCTAAGGCTGAGCATATGAACTAGGAAAAGAATACATGTCCCCCTATGGTGATTTGGAATACATGTGCAAATATGGGGGACATTATTCTAGTATGGAGTTGTAGGCACAACACCAAGGAACGTCGCATTTCAGTTGGGATGGAATTGAGAACGCACTTTCGGCTAGTGCCTATTGAGGGTATCTGTATGAGATGTGAGGGGGCATACCTAACATTCTTGGTCTAGTGAGGAGATATCCTTGGGCTAGGAACACCGTGTAAATCGAAGGAGGAGGTGATGGCGTAGAAGGCACATAACTAGGATTTTGAGCATGGTAAGGGATCTTGCCTTTCCGTGGAAAAAGGTGAAATACGAGATGACTAGGCAAGTCAACTTCCTAAATCTTTCTACTAACGTAGAAATTCCGTCATCCCGAAGATGGTGTTGTATGTTTTTGGGCATATTATTTTCCTTGTTAGGAGGTAGAGGTACGTGATGTCCTACTATAAATTTTTCTCTTGGAGGCCACCCCTCTTTGGGTATATTTTCCGTTGTAGGGGAGGGGTAGTAATATTATTTTGAAGCAGAGCATCAACATACTCTTACATCATTTCCAAGGATTGGTCCATGGCATTTAAATGCTCTTGGATTTGGGTAAAGTGTGCCATGATTTCATCATGAGAAGAGAGGTATGAAGTGAAGGAATCGGATTTGCATTTGACTTGGGGCCTAAATAAGACCTAAGGATAAAAGTCTTGTCTCTCTAGTGAGTGTCATATCATTCAAGTTGGATAACTCTACGGATGATCAATCTCCTCAATCCTAATAGAAGAACCATTTTTACACTTTGAGGAGGATTTTAAGGTGAAGGTAAGTTGGAATAATAATTTTAGCCCACCCGATAATGAGGGTGACTGTGGTATGTTGATTTGGTAATAATAAGCCTCAAGACCTAAAATAGGTCTTGTTATAATCCTAACCCAACATATTCGGGGTATATGAATACTTGAAAAATAATGGGAGAGGAGAAGGATGGATGAAAGAAATGAATGAAAGCATAAATGAGAAAGAACTAGTCTTTCACGTTGGGTTCACCAATTTGTACGACTGAAAATCAACATGTGACCTTCAAGCACTCAACCTCCCCGAGGTCATTCGGGATAGGAGTAATTGGAATGAATGGATGGCTATATGTAATGAAATAGAGAGAATGGTGAGATGCACAATAGGTTATCAAGAAAATATAATGTCTCTAAGGGAACTAAAGGGATCTTCTCATCAAGGGAAATAAAATCCTCTCTAACCTAAATGGGTGTAATGGTACGATCAAGAATGATACACACAAGTAATAAAATTCTATCAATGTTTGTGTGTGAAAATCTCTCAACTGGTTGTGGGAATGCATGGAAATTGTCCTTCATTCACCTTGTTCAAGAAATTTCAGACAAGGTCATGGAAATTTTATAGAAGAAAAAGAATGAGGAAAAATGAGTGGGCTAAGGGCACTAGTTTCTCACGAGATGGTTCCTCCAAAAGTCATAGAATTTTTCAGCTTATTTGTTAAGAATGTGCAATTTTACTATTATATAGGTGGAAGTGGTGAAGATTGAAAGACCATAATTTGAAGGTTCGTATCAATGTCAGTCTCAATATAAGTTACGTTGGGTTGAGGGACTCGGGGATCGTATACTTTTTCTCTTACTTTATGTGGTCCTTGAATGGTCATATGGGATAGATAGCTAAGGAAGATAGGTGGAAATGACCAAAAAGGGATCAAGGCAACCTATAACTAGGATAATTTTCCCAAAATTGTAAGCTCTTTCATCTTCAGTATTTAAAGATCTCAATTGTTCAGTGATAGTAGGCAAGTCTGAAGTGGTTCGGAAGATATGAATCCGAATACCTTGTTCAATGTCTGATAATGCTTCCTATTGATTTGGTTGTGGCACTACATGCTCAAAGATGTAATATCTAGGTTCTATAGGGCCTGAAATGGTCATGTGAAATGTGTATTTAATTAATCTAATACAAGAAAGAAAACTAATTTAAAAAAGGAAATCTAATCTATGTTTTTATGCTTTTCAATTATATAAAATAAATACAACAATAAACAACAATCTAATTTAAACTAATGTTTTTGTATTTTATGCATTCTAGAAAATAACAGAAGAAACAAAAGAAATGAAGAAATTACTTATGTGATTTAACTAACATAATCCTAAATAAATAAATAGTTAGATGTAACTATTTATCTGTGATGAAATATATCTAAGCTATCCTAATTAAATAAAGATTTTCCAAAATGTAATTGTGGATGTGAATCCTCTATTTTGCCTCAGAGGCATGGGAAGAAATCAAAGCTTCTCATAATCTTTTCTTCCTGCAACTTCCCGAAAAAGTAAAGAAGAATTCAATGGAAGTTTTCAAATTGAAAAGATATTGCAGTTGATTCTAAATGAATGCTAGAATATTTCCTCCAAAGAAACCTCCCTTACAAACCCACAAGGATAGGCAGGAAGCTATCTATCACCAAAATATTTTCAAAATAAATGGAAGCTACAATATTGATCTATCTATTTACAACAATTGAAATGAAATGATTTGCTACTCTAGTAAGTAATGTGCGTACAGATTCAAAATAAATAATTGAAGAAATAAGGAAATCCAATTGCAACCCCAACCTAGAATTTGCTAGTGCTGAGGCAAATCCAGTTGTGGTTTACTCTTATGTCCCCTCAGTTATCTTTTCCAATCTTCAATGTTCACGTGAGTCTAAGAAATTTGGGAATGCAAAAGATGAAAAGAATAAGGTCTTTGGAGCAATGGTGGCTTGCAACTTGTCCAGTAGCAATGCGGGTAGAAGAATAAGAATGTAAGAGAATAGTGCTTGGTTTAGTCTCTAAAAATATTTTAGCAAAGCATGACAATGTAATTCACATAAAAATATCATCAACAATTTTCTTCAGAAGAAGCATTGGTTTTATAGAACATAGGCTGGGAAATGGTCTAAGTCATTTGGCAGCAATGGGATGCCACATCACAACAAAGAGGGGCAGTTTAACTCTCAATCAATAATTAGAAGTGGAAGAGGAGGTTGATACGAATCAATCAAGCTTAAAATCATCCAAATTGACTAAGAAATGTGCACTACATGTGAACTTAAGTGAGTTAACACACATCCAAATCACACCTAGGAAGTCTCGGCCAATTCGCATAAAGCCACTTTGGTTTGCACAGGCGGCGCGATTATAGAACCACCGCCTAGGAAAATTGATGATTGTGCAACCGCAACCAGGTAGATTGGAAGTTGTGTAACCGCCACCCCACATGACCGGTGCTTGTGTAACTTAAGGCTAAAAACTAAGGAAAAACAATGCAGAAGCTAAAGGAAAGTAGGAAATGGCTAAGGTTTTCTAGGCTACAAATATAAACTACAAAGAGAGAAAGGGGATCAAACACATTTGGAAAAGATATGAATCATCATTAAGGACTTTGAACTACTTACGACAATGTAGCACATGCAAATTTTTGTGCGTATAGTACCCATATACAAGAAACTCTCACTAGGTGGAGTGAAAGGAGAGAACCCAATAGGAAAAATATCTCCCCAAAAGAGAGACAAACTTACTCAAGAATACTGGAGAAGAAGGAGAATAAATGGGTCCAAAACATGGCTTGATAAGGTACCTAGATATAATCATACTCCAAAATAAAGAGAGAAAGAAGAGATAACAAGAAAGTCCTCCAAGAAGTGTGTCGATGATGTGGTCCTCACAGAAGATTGAAGAGAATCCTCCTACATCGAACAATGTTCCTACCCTTGGGAAGGATAGAAAAGGAGCATTGGAATTTGGCCCACTCCACGAACAAAGAAGAAGCTTGCAATACTCTAAAATATGACTTTGATCTACAACTAGAAGGTGACATAGGTCTGGAAAAGAGTGCACATGAGACAAAGGTAATTCCACGGTAGTGTGCATGTCAGAGAGAGAAGAAGGTGGGGGCCCAATAACCCTCAGAAAGGGATCCACAAGAAGAGGTGGATCGTGAATAATATCTGAAATGGTGGAAGTGACAAGTGTCCCTAGGGAAGCACTCCCAACGCGAGAGATAAATAGGTCCTCTAAGATGTGTGATGGCTCAAACGGAGCATGCAATGCAACACATGAAGTAGGAGGAGAAGAATGCTGCAGAGATAGCTCCTAGAAGGCCAAGGTGAATCAGTGTGGCACTCAGTGGAAGCAAAAAGTGTAGGGAGAGTTTCATCAACTGAGCAATCAAGATGTGAGGGAAAACAAGGGGAAATGGTCACATCTGTCTCAAAGAAATGGTCTCCAATAGAACACAAGTGCGAAGAGTGAATGGAAGCATGAACATGGTCAAAAATGAGCTCTGTAGTGATATCCCTAGTGTGAGTGGTCTCAATAGCAATATCTTGTGGTGAATGATCAACATGGGAATCATGGGTAACAACAGGTGCATAATAACACTCAGAAATGAAAGGGATGTGAGAAGGGGGAGAATCTTTGGCATCACAAGAGTGGTCTAGGGAAGCATCTCTCTTAGATGGTGAGGTAATATCACCATGCAACTGTTGGATAATGGACCAGGAATTGAATAGGAACTCAGTGTGCTCAAAAAAATGTCGAATATCCTTGAAATGATAAACTGAGAAGGCCATAGACCTCTTGGTGTTTTCAAACCAATCATCCTTTTGTATAGGCTCAAGAAGCTCGTGAATGAGACCATGGAGGTAGGGCAGCAAACCATACATAATGCAATGTCTGATGATGCATTCCTTCCATGTTGAATAGTTCTCAAAATTGAGCATAACAACATAATGATGAAACTCCATAATGTAGATAAATCCTCAAAAAGATCCTAGATGGCACTTTATAACTTAGTGCAAAAATTACAAGCCCAAATAAATAGTGCAATGACCCCCAAAATGTGGCACTTTATAATGTAGTGCATTGATTACACCCAAGTGTTCATGCGACGTGAGATGATTGGTCACTCAACTTATAATTAGTGAAATATCACACAAACATGGAGACCACAATATGCTCAATCATGCATAACGAAATAAGTGAACAAGCAAAAAAAGAAAACAATAAGGAAGGAGGAAGCTCTCTTTCCGCAAGGTTGTGGCGGATGCACTCACTAACCCACAAGTGAAGAAGAGTGATTACAATGTGGAAAAGGCTAAAAAATGAGTCTAATTTTCTTCTAGGATGCACTAGAGGCTCCTAGAAGGAAAAATAAGCTTAGAGGGATGTTACACACTTAGCAAACAAATTAGTAGAAAAATGTCTAATAATGCTAAATGTGATGCCTCGTTCGGGCAAGCTACCCGTTCTTGTCACAGTGACCCTGTTTGTTGAGCATCGAACGGGATATGTGTAATTTCGTTATCTTAGACCATGTCTCAGTGATGTTTTAGCACCTTCCCTCTCCTTGCTCTCTCGAGTCGTTATCGACACCTCTGTGTGTGGACTGTGTAATGTCTTGTTTGTTAACCTATTTAAAGGAGGACCTTGTTGTCACATGGTTAAGTTGGACCGTTGGTCATTATTAATGTGAATAGTGATTATATATATTTATAATATATAATGATAATAATGTTATTTTAATTTAATTGTCAATTGGCCTCTATTTTATAGTATTATTATTTTACCTTATTGTCGAGCTGGTATGTCAGTTTTTGTTACATATGATTAATAATTATTTTAAGTGGAAATAATAATAATAATAATAATAATAATAATAATAATAATAACAATAATAACAATATTATTATTTTAATTATCTATGGATGATAACTTCATCAGTTGATCGTCGATTTGTTATCAATTTTATTGTTGATTTATCGATAAGTGATTTTATTTGTTTGGATTGGTCACCTCGTTCCACGCGAGAAGCGCTCTCTTGTTGTGGACGCCACTTTGTCGGTCCTTGTCTTGCATTTGGTTTCAAATGCCTCTAGGATGGAAGGAGAGTCTTGTTCATCTCGCTGTGTTGGTTGTTGTACGCAAAGGAATATTATTAATTATATTTGTAAAAAGGAAAATTTAAAAATAAAAATAAAATAAAATAAAATAAATACGTATATGTCTTAGAAAAAATACATCAATGTAGGGAAAAACATAAGTTGTATGTCACTTTATTCAATAAAAAAATATACATTATAATTTAATATGAAATAAAATCAAACAAGCGGAAGGAGGGCGAAAAAGCTCAAAAGTGTGGCGTTAGGGTTTTATCTTTTTGGCTTTTGGAAGGGGTGAATTTGGGGAGGGCGGTGGCATGGCAGACTCAAACCAGGTGTCTTCTCATGGAGTGACAGGGTTGCGGCCTCCTCCCAGCCTTCCAGCCTGCGCCAAACTCCTCTTCATTCTCCTGCGAGGGCATTTTTTTAAAGCACAAAGACAGGAATTTCTGTTAGTTGTTGGAGTCACAAATTTTTGGGGGGGCATAGTTTTTGTTTGTCCAAAGAAAAGAATGAGACAACAGCTTTTTGGAAGGGAATTTTTTGTTTGCAGCATATAGAAGACATGGGTTTTCCTCTTAGGGTAGTCATGTTGTTTCACCATGCAACAAACAAGTCTCCAACCTGATCAATTTACATTTTCCAAAAATCCCCAGACTGTGTCAAAAAATATGCGGACCCGCGTGACTTCTTTTAGCACATAAAAGATAGAAAATTTTGTCAGATGTTGAAGTTGCAAATGCCTTGGTAGATGCATATGCAAAATGTGGAAGTATAGGCAAAGCCCATGAACTATTTGACAGAATGCCTCAAAGAAATGTGGGCTCATGGAATGCCACGATGGTAGGATATGCACAAATGAGTTTGTTGAAAAGGCCTTGGAAACTTCCAAGAAAATGCATTTGGTACGTGTAAGCCAGACTCCACAGCCTTTTTCCAGCAACCTCCCAGCCGCTGTCAAAATGGGAGCTTTAGAACAACGCATGGACATCCATCAAAGCATCATGGAAAGATAATAGTTTTTTTAATGTCTTGTCAGGTGCCCAGATTGGCATGTATGCAAAATGTGAAGGCATACACAACGCATGTGAACTGTTCGACAAAATACCTAAAAGATAGGTGGTCTCTGGACTGCAATGATAGCAGGATATGCAAAAAAATGGGTCTGTTAAAAAGGCATTTGGACTGTTATGTGAGAACCATTAAGTAATGCTTCCTATGCATTGTATTTGAAAGTTGTTCCTCAGAGTATTCGTATGCACAAAAATGGATTTTGTTGAAAAGGCGTGTGATCTATTTGACATAGAAAATGCAGTCTCTTGGATCGGGATGACTACTTGAAAACACAAAATGGTTCTTTTTTTGAGACATGGGTGCACAACGAATGGCTTGGTTTGCACATGACTACCTGGCATCATGTGGCAACAATGGTGGTCTCGATGGATCGCGAGTGTAAACCGCTTGGAGCCCCTTGTACCGTTTCACTCATCATTTCCAGGCATGGTTCATCTTCCTTTACCTCTCATAATTCTCATGTTTAGTTCTCCTTTGCAACTTATTAAAAGTTTAAATTATTAGGATTTTAATACCGTTAAATGTTTTCTTTAACTCGTTGCAAAAACAATAAATTGTCGTGTCGTAACTCACGAAGTCATTATAACTCGTCTACTTTAAACCATGAACTATCACCCTCACCTCGAGATGATTTAGAAAACTCTTACCCATCTTGATCACTCCAATATTATTTTATCGACTGACATTTAATTTAAATCCCCATTGATAAAGTTGACCTTCTTCCTATTTTAAATAGTTAAATTTTGCATTTTTCAAAGACTCACCAAGTACCCTTCGTAACTCTAGAAACGAGATGTGAAGTTTCATTCGTATACCTTGGTATACGAGGAGTCACCTTGACCTTTGGTTTGATCGAAATGAAAATATGACATCCTTTTGACACTCTTATAGGATCCCTGTTAATCTGGATTACAACAAGATAAAGTTGTTAAAACTAGAAAGTTGGCTTTCGTTTTGGACCGCCATTTGAAACCTAGAAAGAGAAATCACGTCCCGTCTTCACAAACCTCTAGCGTTTATACTAGAAAAATGCATGGAACATTTAGTATAGGAAAGAGAACTTTTAGGATAGTTTGGCAAAGCCATTTTGTGGGCCTCCAGTCACAGTTTGACTAGGTCAAACTGGACCAATTTCATCTTGTCGCTCCAAAAAACTTGTCGCCATTTGAAAATGGTTTTCTAGTTCTCAGTCCCGTCAACTCTGATGAATTCTCCTTATATAGTGGTACTAGTAGGGGATGTCTCATTGTGTGCTCCTCCATCGAACGTCGATTATGGATGTGGTTTTCTGAGCCCTCGAGCTAACTTTTATCCTTTTACAACTGGGTCAACTACGATCAGTGGTCCCGAAAACTAGCTGCCAAACGTAAACCGTTCACTCTTTTTCAAATCCATCGATTAATATGAATTCTTGGTATATCTACGGGGACACGTGGAAAGTTAACCATGGTGTGCATGCTCATCGGAAGGTAACCTTTGGGAGTGGTTTCTTAGCCTCAATCCGTTTTGAATGTTTTGTATCTAGCGAGAAAATGTAAAAATAGAAAGCTGCAGGACCCTCGTAGGGTTGCCAAATCACCCTGGAAAATTTTAACACATGTAAATAACTATTTAAAACACTATAATGTAACTTGTTGTGTGCATTAGAACTTTTGACAAAATGGTGTTTTCTCTCTCTACCCTTCTCTTTCTCTCTCCTGGGTTACAAAAAGAAGCAAAATGAAATGAAATGAATACATGTCTCTAAACCTTTTTATTTCGATTGCAAATTGTGATTTTTTATCTTATGTAAATGGGAAACTGAAAAAAAAAAGATAATTATGATTGATTAGGGTAGATGCCATGCCAGCGATCTATCGCTGATATCTTGCTCACGTGGTTTTTGCAGGATGAAAGAATGATGACATAAAGGCGAGTAATTCATTGTTTATTTTTGGTATTATATTGAAAGACTCATTATTGGAAATTGGTAGTATGTAAAAGTCGTTAGATTATTAAGTGCTTGAGAAATTGGTATTTCTTTCATGGATGTTATTTTTGATCCCAAAATTTGTTATGGTAAAAGTGAAATGCAAATGTCAAAAGGAATTGAAATTAATACTTTGTAGTGAACTTTCATTGTGCAGTTATTTGTTTAATAATTGGTGTTGTGTTTCTTCCTTGAAAATGTAATAAAGGAACCTAACCACAACAGTCAACCGTAGTTCAAAATTTGTATATAACTAACTTGCCTATGTTAATCCCTTAGCGTAGAAAACTGTGACCTTCAAACAAACCTTTACACTCGATGGAACATCCTAGTTAGGAAAATAAGATCCCAAGAATGGGTTGAACATCTTAGTAGGTACGTTTTGTGACATCGACATAAACTAGACATATAGGAGCAACACAGTCAAATAAAGCTCCTGCATCGAATGCATTTCTTGTGGGATCTAGATGACATCATGGAGCTAGTGAAATAGTGGTTCTATCACTTAAAATTTTGCTAATGAATAGATCCTCTTAGCTATAGGTGTTATCTTTGGCTAGTGATAATATAGCGCTTTGATCTTTTACGGAGGGTTTATAGGGTGAATGTGTTTTGAACCTTAGTCTAATCTATAATAGAGCGTAAAGCCCTAAGTGAAAATTGGAATTAAACTAAACCCTAGTTGACTAGGATGTTAACTTGTGGTAGAAAACTATAATTTAACTCCTTGCATGTGAAATTGAGTTGAAAGATGTTGATTCTAGAGAACCTTGAAACTGAAATCTTGTCCCATAATCCCTTGTTATGTCATTTGTGGCATTAAGGAATAAGGAATATTTCTTATGTTGAATCATGAAATGCAAAGACATGGGATCATTGTGAACATAGGTCACTTGGGGTTCATGTGTATTTTATAATGCTTCTAACCATGTACTTCCTTAATATGTCAAACAAGTGCTTTCGTAAATCTTTGTTTTGAGACGATGCTAAGAACGAGACCATAGTGCGATGTAAGAGCATGTCATATAAGATGAAAACGAGATTGGAGATTAGGATTAAGGTCACTCTTGGAGTCCTTATAACTTAATTAAACATTTTCATGTGTTTCAAAGAATATGTATTGCCTTGGTGTGACCAAACTTCGAGGAAACAAAAAAATATATAAATATAAATAGGAGTCAATAAGTTATTGAACCTTATTAATTTTGGTAGCAAAATAACTATTCCATGATCGAAGGATGTTCTTGGGAAAAAGCTATCTCGAATCTATGTCTTCCTTAATCCCAAGATTTCATCTTGACATCACGTTAGATTCTCTTGTGTAGCAAGAGTAAATTTTAAACATTAAATAAACGTTTGAGAAGCACATTCTTAACATAAGAACAAGATAATTAAGTATTGTATATGTGATTTGAATTGTGTCAAATAAGCCAGTAAGTTATGGAAATTTCCATGATGCATAAAGGAAGCCAACCTAAATTGGTCGAACTGTAAATTAAAAATGGAATGAACTTAAGATTTTGTAGATGGAGAAAGGAGAAAACTATACTTGCACAATAATGTTCTTAGAATGTTAATCGTAACTAAGATGTAATTAAAGAAATGATGTGTTGTGGGTTTGCCAATCCTGGAGTCATTTGTCTTGTGGTTGGGTCATTGCTAGTACTCATTCATTTGGAAAAGTGTGGTATAAACATGTATATGGTGTTGTCATGTGTCTATGTGATTTGATGACTTATGTAAGTGTCATATATGTTGTTGAGTTTTCCTGACTTGGAGTCCTTGTGGCATTTTGTAATGAGCAATGTAAGTCAAAAAAATTATCCTGGTATTTTACTGTTGTAATTGTGTGTGTAAAATGTGGGCACTACACTAAAAGGTACTTTTGAAAATGCCAATGAACCTATTTTACGATAAAAAGGAAAAAAGCGCGTATAAAACAACTAATAACAATAAACTACAATAAATTTTAACTACTAATGCAATGAATTAAGAGCAAAAAGATAATTAATCCACCTAATTGGATTAATTAAAAATAATCTACTAATGAGATTAATGAAAGGGCTAATTTAAATAAGAGCTAAAAGTTTTATTAACTTCTAAGAAAATTAAATTAACCTTAATAAAGGATTAGATCATATTTTAAATATTATAAAATCCCTAATTAAGATTAAATGTTTAATTAAAAAGAGCCTAATAAAAAAGGACCACATTAAATTAAACATACCCCTTTTTAAACATACCCCACCTAACTATTTAATAAACCCCACGTATTTAAATAAACCCACCTTACTATTGGAACGATACAGAGAAGATTAGCATGGACCATGTGTAAGGATGACACGCATAAACCCACCTTACTATTAAAAATCACTTTAAAAACCACCTACTTTAATTCACACCCAAATTCACTTTAATTTAAACCCACCACTTTTAATTAAATAAAAAAAAATCCACCGAAATTAAAACCACCCCTCACCTTTAAATAAAACATGACCAAACTTTATTAAACCGACCTCAACCAAAAAAACAATGTAAGTTTAAAAGATAGGGAAATCATATCGATGTCACGGTGAGGTAAATGGAGAAAAATGGTGGGTTAGTTCAATGATTAAGAGCACATTAATAGCATGGATCAAGGGTTGAACGGGTCGAAGGAGTAAAGGCAACATAGGAAAAAACGGTGACCCAGGAAAACACTACATGACAAGTGAGAAGACAGCCAACATAACTCGAATGTAGGAAGGGTCATGAGACCCAAATACATGGAAAGAAGGTAAAGCACAACATAGGAAAATGGGCATGGAAAATGATCCATAGGGATCCAAAATGACTCTACTTCATCAGATCAACCAGCACCAAAGAAGGAAAATGAAGAAACGGAGGTTCTATCTTTATGTTAATAGAACCACTACTATGTGCAGAGCGGAAGTTACAAAACCACCACCCAACCTAGGTGGCAGTTCATAACCACCACCCGGCTAGGCGGTAGTCCTATGACCACCGGTCTACATTGGGTGGTGGTCATGGCTCTTTCAAATAGAAAAATAAAATTGAAACGAACAGTCCTAGAATTGGAAAGGTTTTCTATGTCTCTTCTCCTCCATGACCTTTCCCATCCTCCAGTGCACAGGAGGACATGAGAAGGCTATAAATACATGTAGGAAGGATATTTTTGGATTATCAAAGCATGAAAGTAAGTGAGCAAGAAATTCTTAGTGCTAGAATTGTGTTTGTAGAAGAAAGGAGTGTTGAGGCAAGAGCAAGAAAGTAATTGGGAGGAAGTGTGAGATATTATCTACTTATCTTTCATACTTATTGTAAATTTTGTACTTCTTAATTGAATTGGCCAATAAAAAGTGGGAAGAAAGAGCATTTTCCCTTCCCGACTGGTTTTCCTCCTCTAGAGGTTTCAGGATAAAACTTGTTGGTGTTCATGAGTTTATATTATTTCCTTTCCTGCAATTGTTGATTCTAAGCATAAGAAAAATTAATTCACTAGCTATCTCTATCATTTTCTAATCGAAAGTAGAACATCAACATTTAATTTTGATTCGTGAACAATTCCAAAGTAGAGATTTTATAGATCATTTTGGTATTAGAGCTAACAAGTATCCAGGATTGTGTATGACGGTGACAAGATCTAAAGGTGAAGAGGCTTTACCTTGTGATCCAGATATTTCTACAAGGAAGTGGAAATAGAGAATTTGGGGACAAATGGAGGAAGAGAACTTGGTCCATAGAATCGAGATGTTGGAGACCATGATGGATAGGATGTTTAGAAGACAAGAATAAGCTCGACATATTTATAGAAGATGGCTTACATTAAACAAGACTCTGTGGAATCAATGGTTTGAGGCTTAGCCAAAAAAATTAGCATAGGGAGGAGCCACCATGAGGAAGATTATGGGGAAGAGTGTGGAGAAGAGACTTCAAATGCAAGAGAAAAGGTAAAATCTGATCATGCTCCTTTTAAAGTTGAGATGAAAGTTGAAATTAAAAGCTTTGAAGGACAAGTAGATGTAGAGTTGCTTGATAAATGGTTAAAATAGCTATAAGTCTACTTTAGTGCCCATAATGTCACCGAGGCACAAAGGATCATCTTTGCATGTCTCAAAATGGATGGACACACTCTAGTTTGGTGGGAAACCCATCTAGCTACCTGTGAAAAGAAGAAACGTCCTATTGTGAAATCTTGGCAAGAATTTAAAGAATTCCTTAGAGCTAACTTTTATCCCATTGACCATAAGACCGACCAAATGATTAAATGGTAGTATTTTAGACAAGGCGGTGGTCAAAGTGTGTAGGACTATAATCTGAGTTTTGAGGCGAGGCCATGTTGTTGAACATGGACTTGGAGGATGAGGATATTCGACTAAGTATTGGGAGGACTTCACACTCACCTTGAAGAAAATTCATCTCCACAAAGTCCAAAGATCTCAACGAGGTGTGTGTACAAGCATACTACATAGATGATGAAAAGAAGAAAGGAGAAGCAGATCCAAGGGAAAAGCATTCAAAAAATTAGTAGAAGAAAGAGCATGGGAAAATAAGTAACAAGGGTAAGTGGAAAGGGAAAGGTAAAAATTTTCCACTACTTTAAATACTTGTAAAGATCCCAAGAATTTTTGCAAGAACTATGATATCAATGGTCATACTGACACTACATGTTGGAAGTTACATCTAAAGAACCAAACCAAGGACTCAAAGAAGTCCATGACAGTTATAAAGATAGAAGGGGAGGTGGAAATCGAAGATGACTCTGATGTACGTGAGAGGCTTGGATGCATGTCCACCAACATGGATAGCTAGGAAGAGGAGATGAGTAGAATATTTTAGATCAAGAGAACTAAGGTAAATGGTTTGGTTGATATCGGTTCTTAGTCTAATTTGATTTCGAAGCAATTGTAAAGAATCTTGGTCTTGAGACTTATGATCATCCACACCCTTATCCTTTGGGTTGGGTGAAAAAGGGTGTTGAAATTCGGAGTAACAAAAATATGTAAGGTCAAGTTTGGGATAAATTCCAGGTATATTGATGTATTCAAAGTTGATGTTATTCCACTTGATGCTTTTGATGTTTTCTTTGGGAGCCCTTGTATATCGGGGATGCTATATTTATGAGAAGGAAAACCATTCGAGATGGGTCAAGGATGGGATCGGCTACAACATCCTGGGCACACCCGTGTAAGGCATAGGTTACTTATGGTGAGTGATAACCAAGAAAAATGACTTATTTTGGAAAATCATAATTAGTTTTGTTTACTTTTGTTAAAGTATAAACGATATGGGGTAGAAGTTTAGAGATTTATAATCGGGAAAACAAGATTTGGATAGTATTATTTAGTCTTTTAGGCTCCCAGGTGGGTTACCACCAAAGCGGAAGAAGTAGAGCATGAGATTCTAGTGTTACGTGAGTCCCCTCTACCAAACATCGAGTTGTATAGGAAAACCTTTTTGAAGATTAATGAAGTAAAGAAACAACTCTAGGAATTTCTAAACCAAGGGTGATACATCGAGAACCTCACCATGCGGTTCACCTATTGTGATGATATCAAATAAGGATTTTCTTGGAGAATGTGCATCGACTACTGCGCTTTGAACAATATCACCATAAAGAACAGATATCATCTTCCCCACATAGATGATCTCTTGGACCAGCTTCAACATGAAAATCTTGCATGAAGTTAGATCTCAAGTCGGGTTATCACCAAGTCAAGAATGAAGGAGGAGGATATATGGAAGACTTCCTTCAAGACAAAATAGGGTTTGTATGAGTGGTTAGTACTTCCATTTGGTTTATGCAATGCACCCACTACATTTATGAGATTGATGAATGATGTATTGTGGGATTTCATAGATTCATGTGTCATTGTTTATCTATATGATATCTTTATTTTTAGTGCCACATGGGAGGAACATCTAACTCATTTGTAAAAGTATTGGAAGTTCTCAGGAGAAACAATTGCTTTGTAATATGAAGAAATGTGAATTTTCCAAATAGTCACTTGTTTATCTTGGGCATGTGGTTGGAGGAGGAGAGATACGATTGGATCCAAAGAAGTGGAAGCCATCACCGGTTAGCCAACACCAATAGGAGCCACAAAACTAGGATTTTTGTGGGAGAATTACTGATACATGCAGAAGTTCATTTTGGGCTTCTCCGTGATTGCAGCACCTCTACACATAGTGGCCACAAAGATTAAGGGTTTTGACTAGGGTAAGGAACAAGAAAAATACTTTGAGTTATTAAAATACAAGATTAGTCATGCACCAATACTTTCTCTTCCTAATTTTCATCAGCCCTTTGAAGTAGAGATAGATGTCAGTGATTACGTTATGGGCACATTGTTGCTTAGGGAGGTAAACTCGTATGCTATCATTTTGAAACTTTTAATTCAGCAGTTAAAGGATATTCAATATATGATAAGGAAATGTATGCACTAGTTCAGGAAATTAAAAATGGAAGCATTATTTGTTGGGTAAAGAAATTATTGTGCACATTGACCACAAACCTCTCCAGTATTTGCAAGCACAGTCAAAATTGTAGCGGGGAAAGGCACTACAAATGGATGGGGTTCCTTCAAAGCAGTTCCATTTGGTGATCAAATACAAAAAGGGTAGTACAAACTTAGTGGCAGACATGTTGTCTAGGCCTCCCACACAAGAGAAGTTATCCTACTTGGAAACTATCTCTCATATGGAACCCTTCACGAAGGAGTCTTACGGAGAAGCATATGCCCAAGACAGAGACTTTGGGGTGACATTTCAGTAGTTGAAGTCCCAAGGGCTGAAAGGACGAGGGGATTAAATATGTTTATCTCAAGGATGGGTCGCTCTCTACCGATGGGGAAGCTTTGTGTGGCTAAAGAATAAAATATTCTATTAATGAGGAAGCACATACCTCGAAAGTAGCGGGACATTCGGTGTTGGTAAGACCTATCCCACTTGTAAAGGTACGTGTATTGGCCCAATATGTAAGAATAAGTATCAAAATTTATACGTGGATGTAAACTTTGTTGTACCAACAAACCTAAGACTAGGAAAGAGGGTTTGTATATTCCTTTTACAAGAACTACTCATCTAGGGAGGACATTTCTATGGATCTTGTAGGAGGATTACATATGTATAAACATGGCCATGACTATCTCTATGTTTTTGTTAATAGATTCGAGTAAGATGTGTATTCTTATGGCATGTAAAAAGACAAGATAAAAGTGTATGAGCGGCTGATATTTTCTTTGTTAATGTATGGGTGCATTTTGGTTTGCCAAAGTCTATTGTTTCGACATGGATTTCAAGTTCTTGGGAAATTTTTAAACTAATTTTTGGGACAAGATGGATACCAGGTTATAGAGAAGCACGGCCTTCCATCCACGAGACGGATGGACGAGATAGAGGTGGTGAATAGGACTTTGGTACAATTGATCAAAGGGTATAATAGTAAATACCCAAGGACTTGGGATGAGTCCTTAGCATACATTTAGCATTCCTATAACCGAGAAGTACACACATCCACTATGAAGTCATCATTTGAAACATGATTGGGATATCTTCTTACAAATCCATTGGACATAGAAATTGGGAAGTAGGATGAGGAGGAGACATGAGACATAGAGGTGACCAGAGAAAACAAATTCATGGAGAAGATCCAGCAAATCCATCTCAAATTCAAAGAGCCATTAGAGAAATCTCAAGCCAAGTACAAGGCTAGGCACGATCATCATAGGAGAGAACATAAGCTTCATGTTGGAGATATAGTTTGACTTTACTTGAGAAAGGAGAGACTACAAGGTCAAGTACGGAAGCTCAAGCCACTACAATGCGGACCTTTCACCATATTGGAGCAGGATGGATAAAATTCCTTTCAAATTGATTTGTCATCATTTATGAGGATGTACTCAATAGTAAATTGTGAGAAACCTATATGAGATATCCATGCTAGATGAAGATGAAGAACCTATATGAGATATCCAGGTCCACATGAATCTAGATGAAAGATGAAGAACTACATTTCAAAGGAGCAAGTGAGGGAATTATTTCCTCATCTACTCCCCCATAAGATTTTGTGGGACCAAAATCCTCCTTGTGTCATCCATAGGGATCCAAAATGACTCACACGATCATGACAAAGAGGATGGAAATGTAGTGTGCGAATGTAGTTATTCTGAACCACCACCCAACCTAGAGGTGATCGTGAGAGACTAGGCGGAGAGGACCATCATGAATCTAGGCAGAGAAAAATAAAATTCAAAATGATCCCAAAAGGAAAGACACTGCCTGAAGGACATGAGAAGGCTATAAATACATGTAAGAAGGAGAGTACTCATTATCGAAGCATGAAAGTAAGTCTATTCTTAGTGTTGGAATTGTGTTTCTAATCAAAATTGAGAACAGTAATTGGGATGAAATGTGAGATATTATCTACTTCTCTTTCATACTTATTTAATTTTGATTCTAATAAAAAGTGGGAAGAAAAAAATTCTCCCTTCAACTGGTTTTCCTCCTCTGCTGTGTAGAGTTCATGAGTTGGTGTTTTTATTATTTCCTTTCTGTAATTATCGAAAAGGAAAAATTTTTATTTAGTCATTTTCTAATCAAACTTAGAACACAACGTTTAATTGTGATTCTATAAAAATTCCTAGATTTTCTGATTAGAAAAGGAGAAAATGACCCAGGAAGCTAGAAAGGGTGTGACCAAGTTGGACATGAACCCGATCCGGAAAGGCGGGATATCAAATGGCCAAGACATAGGATGGAAAACTAGTAATGTAGAACAAGAAGGAGTATGTTGAATGATTCTCCAAATGAGGAAAAACAAAAAACATGCACATGTCAATGCAAGAAAAAGAAACCAGATATAGCAAAGGTAGAGATCATGGACAAACAAACCTAAAAAAGCCAATTCTTTATCAAAGGATATGGTCAAGGCAAAATGAACAACCCAAATGCAAAAAAATAATGTAAACAAGGAAAAATCATATATGCAAAAGGGTAGGTCGATGCACAAACAACCCAACCTAGGGAGAAATGCAACAAACAATCCAACACTAGGTAGGAGGAAGGGCACAAACAAGTTTGAAAACCGAGAATATTTATAAAAAAATCACTTGCAAACCAGCAAGGAAGAAGCAAAAAATACCAAATATCTAAAATAAAATTTCACTTCCGATTAAAAAAACAAAGATGAAGATCCAACCTCTAATTTTAGCAGTGCCTCCAAATGTAGCTATAACAAGCCAAATTTAGGTGGAAAACCCCTGAAAACTACAAAAATGCACCTGCACATGCACCAAAAACACATGAAAACCAGCAAAAACTCCACAAACCAGAAGGATAGATCTATTAACAAGATTAAAAAACCAAACTTTTTCCCGAGAAGCACAAAAACTAGAAAATGAAGTGAAAACAACCAGATTTAAATGAGTGCACAATTACCAAACCCAAGATATGATACCATGTCAGATTGGAGTATGAGGATCAACTCAAAATCCATGCACATCGAACACGGTCACATTTTAATGGATTTGTGAACACTTCACGCAATAGGCAAGAAATCGAATCAAAGTTAGAATCCAATAGAGAAAGACAGTTGAGTTTCGGCATACTCATAGATCGAAAAAAAGGGGCACATATATGAGTGTTATGTAACTCATGCGAGGACACATGTACACAACCCTATTGACCAATTCAACCTATGACCTTTTCAACCTATGACCTTTTCAACCTATGACCTATTCTCACTAAGTGAGATGACTAACCAACTAGGTGGACAAGACGTCGAATGATGAAAATTCTAGTCATAAACACCAACGGTGTGTCTATGTGTATTTGTTACCTTTTGGAATAACATGACTAACATATGTGTCTTGTGTGTTGCTTATAATTATTTTTATCTCTTTTATATCATATATTTTTCATATATGGTTGTGTGTGTGTGTGTGTTGTTTCATGTGTGTTGTGTGTGTGTGTGTGTGTGTAATCAAGCATAATGAGGAAAGAAAGGAACTATAATGGAAATATTTCACTTGAATATAGTAGGAAAAAATATGTCTCTAGAGTTTATTAGTTTGGGCAAAGGGAATATCATCACCTATCATCATGTATCACTTTGTGAATGTCTTGCATCATGCTCAATATACCACATGAATGCATGTGTGTAAAAAATAAAATTATCTATCAAACCAAAGGAATAAACAACATGTATAATATAAAGTGCAAATAATGTATGTTATAAAAATAGGTCCTGATTTTGTATTTTTACAAATATTTGAATGTTTTTGTATTTGAGGCCCTCTATGAGGGCATAGATGAAAATCTATTCTCTAAAGAGAAGGAAGGGTGATCCAAGAATGCCCCCATAGAGGAGAATAGATAGATATTATGAAACTAAATTATGTGAAGCAATATTTCCCCCACTATGTGTGTGTAAAGTAAGGTTCGGTGTGGAACCGCTCCTTAAACTTGATTAAGTTGAACCTATAAACTATGTGTGTCATCGAGAAACTGGGGGGATAACATGAGATATATCCCAATAGAACCATGTGAGGAGGTAAAATAATTTCTGAAGATGATGGAGGGTCAAGATGTGAATGTGTCATAAAATGTGACTCAAGTGAAAACAAAATCATAGTGGTGATATGTGTCGAGAAAGGCCTATGAGGAGAACCAGAAAATAACAGAGCACTTGAGTAGAATGTGATGTGTTATACATGCGGGTGGAATGGAAGAATGAGAACTCCTAGAAGACCTAAGATAAAATGTAGAGCGAGCACCGAAATCTAGAAGATCTGTGTAAATTTTGTGAGAGTATCAGCCACTAGAGGTAATGTGCACAAAAGAAGTCCTAGGAGGAGACCTAGAGCCCCTAAAACTATGTGGTGTGATATGTACAACTAAAGGCCTATCAAAATACCTATAATTATGTGATTTCATAAATGCAACCACATGCCTTTTATGATACATAGGAGAACTATTGGTATGTGAAACAATAGAAATGTCTATAAATGCACTAGAAACTATAGAAGGACGAAGTATGCTAGGAGAGAAATCCTAAAAAGGAATACCTCGAATAGTGAAAATTTGATGACAAATAATAAACTTGATACACTAATGAATGATGGATGGAACAACCCTAAGATAACACATCCAATGGATTCTAAATGCAATAAACAAATAGGAATAGACTCGGGAACACTGGAATGAATTTTTGTAGTGATAGATCCAACTATGATTGGTAGGGTAATGTGTTGAAAATGTGGATCAAAATCAAGTGCAAGACTCTCAAAAGGAATGATAAGAGACTAAATTAATTTCCATGCACAAATAATATCCTTGCTATATGGAGTAACCAAAACACCTTGAATATTAATTTGATGAATAAATATTGGAATAGATAATGTGTCAAAGATAATTGAGTCATCTATATTAGAATCATCAAAATAAATGATTTGTGTAGAAGATGATGTGTGAGTAATAATTCCAATCATAACATTAAGTGGATGATAATAAGAGCGGCGGTGACACCACATGATTATTGTTATGAACTTCAGAAGTAGAAGTGTTATTAGTATGCTTAGGAAGTGGATTATTGAATATTTTCAACTTAGAATTAGTATTGGTAGGCTTAGAATATTTTGTGGGCTTCATCCCATTCAATTATATTAGATTCAATAAGATCCTAAATGATGTTTTGTAATGTAAGGCAGCTATCCATAGAGTGACCAATACATCTATGTTAATCACAAAAATAATTAGCATAGAAGATATTACTTTGAGGCTTTCCCGTATCAACCTCAAGCGATGGAGAGAGAGAGAGACACGAGATTGCACTCATGTAATTGCTTTAATACCATGCATAGATGACAAGGTAATGTGTGAATTAGCATTGTGTAGATTATAATTGGAGCTTAGTAGGTTGAACAAAAAACATTGAAAATGTCTTTAGAAGTAACCTTAAGGTCATTAGATTTGCCTTTGAAATTACATTTTCTTTGAAACTTGAAATTGGATGGATTAGAGGAGCTAGCAGCATACTTAAATTTGTTCATGTGCTGATAGCTTAGCTTCATGGTCTTTCAATGTATGACATAGATGGTCAAAATATTAAAATTTATCAAACATGACCTATTCTTGCAATGGATAAAGCACACTTTGGACTGTTGGTGAGAAAAAAATTTGAGGGAAAATTTATGGGTTTCTTGCCAATGCTCTGGGAATATAAGTCCCTCTACTTAAATGGTGCATCTTCCGTATATGCATGCACGAGTAAGGTGATTTTTTTTGGGTTGGATTTGCGGATGGGGATCCAATAGGGGCACTCCACTGACCCTGCGGCAAAGCTAGAAATATCTTGCTAGAGAGGAATTTTTCAAGAGAGAGGAAAGGGAGTGAGAATATGAGGTAGGGGAACTAATGCTGCAAGTAGAAAATCAGAGTCTTACATACATTAGTTATAAGTTTCATCACATGCATTAAAATTAAGAAGAAACAACTCTGTAAATAGCAACAAGACCGATTAGAATTTATGAGCACAAAGTATCAATAAATCCCTCAGTCAAAAAAGGATAGAAACTCCTTCTTCTTGTATTGATGCTTAAACAAAAGTTGTACATAGTGTGAGAATAGAGGAAATTAGAGAGAAAAATGGCTAACTCTTTTCACTCACAAGTAAGCAAAATCTCTCTCATGAACTTACAAGAATACAACCAGCTAGAAGAATTTCATAATTATAACCCCTTTGAATGAGGAGCTCATTACAATTTATAGAATTTTGGAAGTCTCTTCACCTATCCCCCATTGACCCTTCATATGCCTTGAAACTTTTCACATTCTTAGGAAAACATTAAGTCCCCTTTTATAACTTAAGGGTGACTTATTACATTGAAAATAAAGTCATTTTTAATTAATTAAGGCATTATGAAAAAGTGCAACCCAATAAAGAATTAGAACGTGGAGGAGAGAGAAAGTGGGGGAAAGAGAGAGAAGGAAAAGAAAGGATGTTTCTCTGATGAAGTCCATTGATTTTGATCATTGGAATGCTCTAGGAGATGAAACTCTGAATCTCTAAATCCTTTGCCTCCTGAAAAACTCCTTAAGACTTGCACTTGATGTCAAATTGTTCTCTATCCCATGCTAATGAGAAGATACCCACTCCCTTGAATTCCTTGTTGTGAATGATTCACTCATGTTGTGGACAAGTTGTTCTTTGACAAAAACTACCTTTTGATGACCTACGGACAACGTGAACTGAGTGTTTAGAAACACTATTGAGTTATCCCAATGGTGATTATGGGCGTTGCTCATGGAGATCCACTTCAAAGAAGCTAAGGATAGAAACTGCCTCCCGCGATGACCCTTTGCAACATTATCATACTCTGCCGACATATGTCTTACGAGAATGATATAGTTTGTCTATAAAGTGCTTAGGTATCGAAAAACACACTGGCGCGAAACTATGAATGGCTCTTCAACACTTGTTATTCTTGAATGGAGAAACTTACTATTTTTAATAAGTGTAAAAATAAGCTTTTTGGGCCCGATGACATTTTGAACTTCTTCCTCATATTGTATTCCTCTTACCTTTTGGACCAATTTTCTACTTTTAACAGGTGCTTGTGGAACCACTTACTATTTTTAGTAAGTTTCAATTTCGGGTTGAGGTGACCTTTCCTATGATTTTCGCCTATGATACATCCTCTTGTGTTCATCATCTCCTTCGCAGCTTCTTTAGATGATGGATTACGAAATAGCGGTCTCTCATGTAGAAGGCCTACTATTTTTAGTAAGTATGCTTTTGGTGGTCGAATCACAGCGGAATGAAGTTTTCTGATATGGGTTTTTTCCCAATATCACCCCTCTGAAATCTCAGGCTTACCCGATCAATAGTTTGTGAGATTTTAAAATTTTAAATTTTGCACCTACTTGATTATGGACATGATGTACCACTAACGGAGCTTAAAAATTGCAGGTTTGGTTTTCTCCTCTGATCACAAAAAAATTATTTTCTATATGGGTTTTTCTTTCTCATTCCGTCGGTGAATTTTCTCTTCAAACCGATTGTCGGTTGATCGGGAAATTGGGTTTTTGTTCTTGTTGTGCAAGAATGAGGATTTCTTTTTACTGCAAACAATATGTGCTATGAATGGGAGATTTATTACCAAGGTTTTTATGGCATCTAAAATGGTGAATATATCAAAAACCTCATCTCGATCCATGCATTGGTTTGCAAGATATATTGATTTCTTCGTCTCACTGGCTACGGGGTTTTCAGATGAATTTCTCTAGTTTTCTCTTTCGTTCTTCATTCCTTTGATCAACCTCTCCTCTGAGACTATTGTTTTTTCATGGTGTGGAGGATTTGATGAATCTGGTTTGGATTGCAGCATAATGGTGGATTGGGTGTCTGGACAAGAATGGACAGAGCTATGGCAGGGTGTGAAGCTGTGAAGAAGTAATGGAGGAAAAAATGCTAAGTGCCGGATTTAAAATATTCAAAAACACATACCAAGGGTGGGGCACATTTTTATGTCCCTGATTTCCCTTTAGCTAAAGGGATGAAAGGGTCATCAAATTTCACATCGCACCTCCTCGCGACACTTGTCAAGATCTGGACGATTGAGCATTATGGCTAGGGAGTTGGAGAAAAACACACTGAGGGCTGAATATTGCATTATAGAAGGTCACATTGATGACTTGGGGGCCACAAGGGGATGGGCACATTTTCATGTCCATTTTCCAAAGGAAAAAAGGGTCATCAGTTTTCACATTGTGTTAGGTTGCGACACTTGGCGTGATCGAACGAGCGATTGAGGGATAGGCTCCAACAAGCTCATGGGGCTAAGGCCGAGCGATGCAGAGGGTTCCATGGGTGACCAGAGGGAAAAATAGGGTTGGGAACATTTTACTATCCCTCATGTCCCTTTTCTTAAGGGATGAAAGGGACACCAAAATGTGCCTCCTAGAGCTGACATGTGTCCACTTGAGAATTTGGCTAAGTGTTGAACGTGTTCCTTGAGCCAACTTGTGATGGCGATAACTCGGGCTCCCGAATGAGTTCGGAGGAAAAATTTTATATGATATTAACTGAAAAAACTCAATGAATTTAATGGTGATGGTTTGGATCTCCAATTATGATTGCATCACCTTAAAATTTCCCCTTTTTCTTTGGGATCGCTAGTTGTGCGCCGAAAGAATGAGTTGCCTAGGGAAGTGTATGATGTTTCATGAGGTCTCATTTTTCCACCATTTAGGGCATGGAAAATACCTTCCATAGGTAATTTTTATGATCTTGAATATTTATGAAGCTCCTATAATCCTTTCTTGAAGCTTAGGTACTCCTTCGCGGTGTATGCTCCTTTAGGCCCGAAAACCCACTTTTATTGAATCGACTCCAAAAAGGCTCTGTCGAATTGATCTCGATGCCTTCGAACCCCTTGGAAAATTTCAATCATATTTTTTGATGATGCATTTCCATTTTTATCCACTTTATATTTTTAGTATTCCTCGCCATGTTATTTTTAGTAAGTGCATTGCATGTGTTAGATTGCAACAAAACAAGTCTTGAATTTTTATTCTAGGGTTCCACGCTCCAAATTTTGGGTAATTTCTTCATCTGAACAAGTGGGAAAATGATATTTTCATCGATGGGGAGAATATGGATAAAAATAGCCCTCCATATCCCTAAAAAAATAGGGACTTTGTGGCACAAAAACTAATTCATGCGAAACTAGATTTTTCAACGATCATTCCCTCCAATTTTCATGCGATTTTGTCCACTGGAACTTTGAGAAGTGAAGAGGTAGCTTGCTAGATTTATTCATTTTGTTATTCATGTGATAGGGAAGAATTCTGATTAAAAATCAGTCCTCAATATCCCTAAAAATAGGGACTTCGTGGCGCGAAAACTAGTTCATGCGAAACTAGATTTTTCAACGATCATTCCCTCCAATTTTCATGCGATTTCACCCACTGGAACCTTGAGAAGTGAAGAGGTAGCTTAGTGCCTTTTTTTTTTCTACTCTTCATGGTGGCCATTAATGGATTATTTAATCTTAGATATCACAAAGGTGGTGATGGAGGAGAATGAAGTTATTTGCAGTTGAGAATGAGGGGGAGGCTAGGAAAAAGCATTTGGGAGCGACTTTCGGGCACATGAGGAACCACAAGGCTTAAGTGGGCTGGGGAATTTTGTGTCCCATATGTCCCTTTTCTAAAGGGATGAAAGGGACATCAATTTCCACTTTGCACCTCATCACGACACTTGGCGATCATCCGTGCAGGGAGAGGGAAGGCTCAAACTTAGCTCTCGGGGGCTTAACTAGAAAATGAGAGGTCATATTAGTGTTCACGGGGAGAGAAAAAAATGGTTGGGCGCATTTTACTGTCCCCTATTTCCCTTATCTAAAGGGATGAAAGGGACACCAAAATGTGCCAAGCTCCTAGAGCTGACACGTGTCCTCTTTAAAAAATGACTAAGTATGAGAACTTGAGAGTGAACTTGTGAAGGCCATATCTAGAGTTCCTAATGGAGTTTTTTGGAAAAATTTATATGAATTTGACTGAAAATGGACTTTTGAATCCAATGGTGGGGGTCTCATCTCTTTATTCCTCCATTTAAGCCATGAAAAATCAGATTTTATTCGGCTCTTGGTTGAACATGAGAAAAATTACATATATACCTATTTCTCTAAGGTGTTTTGAAAAATATGATTTAAAATTTTTGTAGGGATCTGAATTCCCTTTCCAACGATGTATTTTTAGCTCCTAACTCCTTCCATAGCTCCCAGAATCACTTCCCAAAGCTTAGTAGCTTTTTTGGCCATGTGCTGATGCCTATGCGAGAACCCTGTTTTGATGAATCGCCCAACTCCTCCAAATCTTTCCTGAATCTTCCAAAATCAATTCATTGATGTTATTAGACATTCAATTCATCTCCATGTTATATTTTTCTCATATGTTCCACTCGAGGGTTGCACGATCACGTGAAGGCGGTGGTAGCCCTTCCCAAAACTGCCCAAAATTGACATTCTTCAAGAACTCCTAAAATCACCTAGGGGGATTGACTTGACTTTCCTAAATCACCTAGGGATTGAGTTGACATCCACTTGAGGTTCATTAGACTGATTGGGTAAGGCCGGTGTTGGGGATGGACTAGTCTAGGGGGTGCCTCAGAAGGTATGGCTTTGAAAGTTTTCAACATTGTGGTATTGTTGTCCCGCCTTCGGATGTATTTTTCCCCTTGCAAAAATATTGGACAACATGACCAAAAGGTCTTGCAATTCATTTTCAACTAATATGTTGTTTATTTTGGTAAGAATTATGCGATAACATATGCCATAATCATTGATATGCTCATCATATCCTTGTTTGAGTTTGGAAATTTGTGCATAAGATATCTTATCCCCAATATTGATTGAAAATTGTGCCAAAAATTGATTTTCCAATGTAGTAAAAGAGTGCACAAAATGTGTGGGAAGATCATAAAACCATTGCAATACAAATTCCTTAAGGTTCTAGGAATATCTTAGTAAGAAATATATCATTAGATGCATAGTCAAAACAAGAAACATGGAATGATCTAAGATGCTCTTGGGGATCACCCTTGTCATCATAGATAGGAAGCTTAGGTGCAACAAAACCAATAGGAAAAGGATATGAAAAAATTTAGGTATAAGTGGATTATGCAATAATTTAGAAGAGTCTATAGTATTAGAATTATGAGAGACACCTTGTTGCAATTGTAAAATTTTTGCTTGTAAAGAATGAACAAGGGACTCAAGAGTATGTGTGCTAGATGAAGATGCATGCGAGCCATTATGATGATAGATAGGAGATGTAGTAGTAATAATGGCTGCAAAAAATAGGCATACACACATTTGCATAGGAATGTGAGGTTCCCCCAGGAGGTAGGCACAACAGATGTATGTGTAGTATATGTTTTCTAGAGGCATGCTTGAGTTGATATCTTATGACATATACAAAAATATCAACGTGGTCAATTTTTTTCATGCAAGAAGTGTTGTAAATGGTGTTCCTAATCCTCATGAAGATCTTGTGTATGGTGGTCATAATTAGTATTAAAACCATCACGATTCACCTTGTAAAAGATTTCTATTGATAGTCAAAGTAGAATTGGTAAAGATATCATGGACTTGGGCATAAGAGTAAGCGAGGGTAGTATTGGAAACATGAATTCGGACAAGCTATATAAATATTGCTAATTATCGTGGAGAGTCAACATGATGAAGCACAAGACCCAAATAGAATAAAATAGAAGAGAAACCCTCGCAACATTAAGGCACTGATGTTAATACAAACAAATTAGACCTAAATGTCAGATGAAACCCTAAGGCCACTAGGGTTAGGGCTACGATGTTCAATTATAAAATGTCGGGTTCACCAAATGATTTCACTTTTTGTGAATCTATTTTATTCCTTTTTAAGTTTTAAGAATGTTTTAACTAACATACATAAAAATGATGAAATAATGCAACAGGTGGATATTTTGATTTAATTAACTTCCAACATTAATTGCACAAATTAGAATAACACTTTTCAAAGTGACTATTGATCTAGCAACTATCAAAATACAAGGGATAATTGAAACTATAAAAATCCAACATTATATATTTTTATTTGTATTTTTATTTTTATTACATTTTTATTAATATTTATTTTATTATTGTTTTTGTTGTTGGTATTATCACTCTTTAATATCATTGTCACATTGTCACACCTCTTAGATTGGTGTGATCTTTTTAAACCCTAACCTAATTGTGTGTACTCTAATTTTAAAAGTTGTGTTGGTAGTATATATATTCTCACATGATTTAAGACTATAGTATTTACTATATGTATCATTCTAAATCATCATAAAAATTTGAAGTAATAGTCTTATTTAGATTAAGCTTAATTTTAACATTACAAAGCTCGAAAAAAAAAAACCTACCAAATTTATGTTTATTCTTCATCTTCAAGGGGAAAATCGTGATTACCTGCCTAACATGCATACAATACAATACTAATTCCATAATGTATAACAAAAAAATCCAATGAATATCTCAAAATAATAAACCTCGCACCTAATAATGGACATGACCTCTTCAACAAGCACAACCACCATTGTTGAATCATTTGCAATGTATACAAATATAGAAATTGAGACGACGGTGGATAATGGATTGGATCCCAATCACCACATATATGAAATAAAATCAATTCCCCGTTAATACCACACATAACCCACAGACACCACTATAATGTAGAAAACGAGCATGAAATGTAGTAGAGATTTTCATCATCTTCCATACACAACAACAAAAAAATTAGATCTCTTAAAATAACTCTATCATTTGAAATCTTTGGTTGTGTAGCGATCTATTAACCGAAAAAGAACATATATTATCAGAGCAAGGTTTCGATCCTCGGACCTGTGGGTTATGGGCCCACCACGCTTCCGCTGCGCCACTCTGATACGCTTGAAATATATATTTAAAGACAATAAATAACTGTACCGCGCAATGTCGTAAAAACCGGGAAAAACCATCTAACTTCTTGTCTGAGCCCAGGTTCGAACTGGGGACCTTTAGTGAGTGTGGGAGTAACGTGATAACCAACTACACCCAGACCTGTTCCTTTGTATCAGTTTTTCTTCTTCTCAATTCGAATATGACTGGAAGTGTATGTTTTTGGAAGAAGAAATGAATTATAATTTCACCTTACCTATCTCTATTTGCTGCAGGATTGGGCACAGTAGAGGCTAGAAACGTTAGGTGCTGTACCAGATGATATCTGCGTTTGTAGTCCAACGGTTAGGATAATTGCCTTCCAAGCAATACACCCGGGTTCGACTCCCGGCAGACGCACCAGTAATCGTGCAATTAAATTCCGAACTTTGTTGCAAGAGTGGCAAAGGACATCATTCCCTATTGAAGGACAAAAACTTGAGAAGTAGGACGAAGTAATTTTTTAGAGCATAAAATAAAAAACTGCCAAAAGTAGGAGAATAGGATGTAATTTTTAATTGTAATTATTGTTAAAATTTTATCAAACATTAAAAACTGCCAAAATTAATAATGGTGTTTTTGTAACATTTGGAACAAGTTTATGCCATTTGAACCAAAAAAATTAAATTATCATCCCAAATACATCAATTGCTTTAGATTTAACCATAGAGTCAAAATCACTCTACTCGAACTAATAATGAAAAGTGGAATTGGTGAATATTCTGTGTATCTCATTACCTAGTTTCACTAGATCTGACAATTTAAGTGACCACCCATCACTTTGTATTAGAGATTTGATTGATAAATAAAGGCCTCCAAATAATACAAGTAATTGTTTTCCCTTGCACGTGTAGTTAGTGAATCATTTCGTGCCTCTCTGTTACATTGCGATTGGGGGCACGAGCACGAGGACAAGGTTAGTATACGGTCCCAAAGCTCAACTTTAGTGATGCAACATTCCCACAACATTACACATTTCTTAATGATGACACTAATGTCTCAATATATGTGTTTTACCATAAAATTGTATAGAGCATTGATTTCCACCTTATTTTTTCCCCAAAGGTCTTTTCATCACATTTTTTAATCCTTTGCGACATCTTATCAAACCCGTTGTTGTGTGTAGGTTATACATTAAATAATAAGATATTTATCTCCATATTTCTCCATTCAATTATATTTTTCTAGTCTTATCAACCTCTACTTTTCCTTGCTATAGGGTAATATGTTCCTCTCTTTTCTTAATTTCATTTTCAAATCACCTTATAGGTCTAACTCATGTGTAATGCCCATGTGACTACGTAAAAAAAAATCTATATATATTTTGGATGATTTGTTCTTAAGTGAAGTTAAATTCAACAAAACAATGACATCAAGATTGTGCAAAACTCCACCTATTTTAGACTTGATATAAAAAATCATGTTGGAATGTTTTTTGGGTGAAACAAAGATATAATAAATTGATACATGAACATACGGGTTCATGTGCAATCTTGCAAAAACCTCATATTTTCCATGTTAGATAATAAAAGATCCTTTTCTTTTCTTAATTCCATTTCTAAATCACCTAATCGATCCGGCTCATGTGTGATGCTTGTGTGACATAACAATAAAAGATAACTTGATCATTTTAATGTTTGTTGTTGGGAATTGAACTCAAGTCTCTCATGTGAGAACCAAGTATCCTAACCAACTAGACATTGCCTATTTTAGACCTTCAACTTTGCCATTTCCTATTTTTGTTTCAATCAACTATTTTTCCCTCCTCAACCCAAATTTGGAACAAAATTCTTATTATAAATAAAAATTTGGTAACTTGTCCCTTTCAATGCCAAGTTTGGCTATGCTCCTTGCCAAGAAAAAAGCTCACATTCAAAATCTAATCAACATATCTCTTTATCCCCTTCATGACTTGCTCATATTTACACTTTTTTGGTCATCAATTCAAGAAATATTATTTAGTCGGGAGCAAAGAACGAGCCTGTGCATCATTCTAAAACTTATTATTTGGCATCACACTTCTCCTATACATGAATGTACAATTTTTTCGGGATGTGAAATGTGGTCCTAGCCGACTTGTATGGTCATGACCTTCACATTCTAACTCTATTTTCAACTGGAATATCTTTATTATGTCATTTCATATTCCTAGAGTCATCCTTATTGCAATATTTTACTTATGGAGGCTATATAATTATGTCAATTTCTCTTTGTAACTCATTTGGCACTCTTATAAGATATTATTACAAATATCATTCTAAAAGCATTCAAGGATCTCCAAAACTTTCTAAATCAGTTGCACATAAATTAAAGCATCCCTTACTATAGGTCTAAAGCACTCAACCAAGTCAAAGAGTCTAGCTTCCTGCATTTCAAAGCATGTAAAAGACAAAAGTCACTCTCAAACATTATCAAATAATTTCAAGAGACAAATGGTTAGGTCATGTAACTAAAGCATGTCTAATCACACTATTACCGCATTGGGTACATTCTATACTTTATAGTTATCCACTATATTTGTGTCAAAATACATGAGCGGATCCTTAAGTGGTTATCTTAGATCATACTTACACTTGGACAAACACCTAGGAGAACTACATGAGGCTCGATCTAATACGGGGGCATGAATGCAACATTTAGATTGGTTCATTTGGGTCAACTGCCAATGGTATTATAGCCTCACCACACACATAATTTTTTCATTTTGTTTTTTAATTCTTTGATTAATGGTATTACATGTTTCTAGAGTTTCCACTTTGTTAAAGGTAATTACACATCATCGCGAGGTTGTGTGAAAAATAGAAACATACTGATGAAGGGTGTTTCTAAGTAAGAAAAGCACACATGAAGTCTTATATCCTAATTGTCAAAGGTTTTAAAACATATACAATTATAGTAAATACCATATAGTACCGATTCTTGATAGTGTGAGTTCTCTGATCATGACCCTGCTTAGTTTTCAAGTTTAAAATTCACAACAAAGCATCTCTAAAATCTAATCTACCTTCTCCATTAGTTGGTTTGACAACCAAGGGTAATATAGCCTCACCACATACATGATTTCTCCTTTTGGTTTGTTAATGCTTTGATGAAGGGTATTACATATTTCTAGGGTTTCCACTTTGTTAAAGGTGATTGCAGATCATCCCGAGGTTGTGTGAAAAAAACAACATACAACCAAGGGTATTTCCAAGTAAGAAAAGAACACGTGAATTTTTATATCCCAAATATCAAACAGTTCAAGACTACATAATTACAATAAATACTATATAACTCTAAGTCTTGACATTACAACAATTCTACAATCATGACCCTACTTAGATTCTAATTTAACAATTCACAACGAAGCATATCTAGTTTCTAATCCACATTTTGCACTGTCTACACACTGGATCTTCTCCATTATGATCCATACAACTAAGTCTCTATCTACTCTTTCATATTTGAAATTTATCATTTTGATTATGAACGGTTAACTGTAAATGTATCATATAAGAATAATCCCCTGTTACAAACTCTTACATCCTCTTTATTGTTGTACACTTTATATAACTTAAATTAATTAGGTTGTAAAAATTTTGTGAAACCAAAGTTTGAATTGAAGTTTAACCCCTATGGGGCTTAAAGTTTCTGTTTGCATATGATTTCCCTCTATGTTATTTCGGCATAATAATTTTCTTAATTAACAACCTATTGAGCATACATATCTTTATCCTCCTAGTTGAAAGTGGCATACAATCATGGCCTCTTCTTCACCCCATGTTTCCATAATCCCTTCTATATTTGATCATAATGTGCACGAGGTTCCTTTAAATGAAATAGAAACAAATAGTGAGCATTTTTGTATAATGATCATAATGAATCGACAATATAGACTACGAACAAGTTAAAGCTGGTATCTAATTTCATCCTTAGATCCATGAAAACCTCTAATCATATAAAGCCTCTTATCCGCACTCTTCTTATTGTAATAATTTCTCATGATTAGGAAAAGATTTGCAAAATAGAGTCATAGGATACCATGCCCAAATGTTCCATGATGGAGTGATGATTTGGCTGAGAACTAGATCAAAAATGAAGGCTACGAACACTGATGGACCATGTATAAAAGTTTACATAAGGGCCGATGGGTGTGCAGGAAGCAAATCTAGAAAGATAAATAAAATTGATTGTGCAAATAGGTTTGCACATGGATCGGTGGCATTCAGAGGTGAGTAGCTGGAACAAACATGATCACCCCCAGAAATAGTGTCTGTGATGACATGTTTTTAAGATTTTGTGGGGTTTTGGATGTTTGTATGAAGTCAAATTTGAAGATGGGTGATTTTAACGAGTTGTGCTTGGTTAGAAGGTCTGTAGGATTTACGTCAAGTTCACTAGAAATGTATGATAGGCCAAGAATGTGTCTTAATAAATTGCACTCCTAAATCATCCATTCTACAAGGGTATTAAGGAAACAAGTAAGAAACACACATGAACCAACATACAATGGATAGATTTAAAGGGGCTACAACGAGTGTTAGGGTCGCATATCTAGAGGGTAGTAATCCCTACACTAGGTCAACCTAGGGTTTCCAAGGCCCGTAGTCAAGATAGAGGAGAGAACCCTACTAAGATATCGGTAGTTGGGTGAGGAGAGGTATGGATCAATGATAGATAAGACAAGCATGCACAATATAACTGAAATGAAAGTAATGTAAAGCTAAGGAGTTGATCATAAATAAGAGTATTATGCTAACTAGTATCAAAACATATGTAACACTAAGCTAACATAACACAATGAGGGAAGGAGATGAACTAATCTATGCAAAATGAAAAATATGGTTAGAGAACTCACCTTGTACCTGTAGGGTGGTCATTGATGCATCTATCTCTCCAGAGAAGTAGCACACCGAGAGATAATCACTATTAGGTGGAGAAGGGGAACACCATTCCTGTCCTAGACTCACTATAGATGACCCAATAGTGCAAGAAAACCAACCAAGAAGAAGAGTGTCCAATCCAATTTGATCCAAGTGCAAGATGAACCAGAGATGAGCGAGAAGATGTGAAGATGGTGCAAAAGAGTAGAGAAGATGGAAGTTCCTAAGGTTCTAGATTCCTTCCTTTGAAATTTCAAGATGTGATTTCTATATATAGGACGCCATTGCCCATGGGCGATGGCATCAACCAAAGGTGGTAAAATGAGATAATGTGTCATGAAAAGTGAAAAAAGGTGTTGTAGATCATAGATATGGATGAATCAAAGTGCCAAGTGGTGAGATACATGCAATATTTGGGAGTGTAATGTGTGTGAGACCTAAGGAGATAAGGATAACTAGTGCAAATACACGTCGCACTTTCTTAATCCTATCAATATTTCTAATTATGGTTCTAATTTTGATAATGAAAATATGGTAAATGACCATGATGATGTTTCTTGAGTTGATGCTATGGATGTGTCGAATCTCTTGTATCCCTACCCAAGAAACCAAAATGGCTCAAATTGTGTTAGAAAATTCTAATCCTATTGACCTTAGGAAAATGACCGAAGCCATCATACGTAACATGCATTAATGACCTTGTATTAACTCGAGCCACGAGTTTTGAAGAAGATTCTCGATAAGAAGTGGATTAATGCAATACATGCTGAATATAATGCCTTTATTCAAAATAAAACTTGGGAGTTGGTTTCACCTCTAAAGAAAAGAAGCATTATATGGTCTAGATGGTTGTATAAACTAAAATACAATGCTAATGGTAATATTGACAAATAGAAAGCTAGACTTGTTGCTTTAGAGGTTTCACTCGAAACCTAGGATAGATTATGTTGAGACCTTTTCCCCTGTAGCTAAAATGAGCATAGTTAGGACCTTGTTTGCTATTGCTGCTCAGTTTGGGTGGGAAATCCACCAAATGGATGTGAAAAATATTTTTTTGAATGGTGATTTAAAGGAAGAACTTTACATGTCTCAACCTAAAGTATTTGAAGAAATGAGTATGAGAAAAATATGTTTGTAAGTTGAAAATCTTTGTATGGTTTAAAATAAGCTCCTAGAGCTTGGTATGCAAAAATTAACACTTTATTTAAACAATTAGGTTTTGTTAATTGTTCTTCTGATAATGATATATTCATTAAGCAAGAAGGTTCTCACATTATCATAGTATGTCTATATGTGGAAGATTTTCTTATGACTAGTGATAGTGGACTACTTTAATTCATAGGATTTAAAAAAATTGAAACAATACTTTGAAATGACTGATTTAGGTCTCTTACATCATTTTCTTGGCATGGTTATATTTCAAGACAAGCATTTTATTGTTGTTTCTCAAGCACAATATGCAACCAATATATTGAAAAAGTTTAATATGATTGATTGTAAACAAATTTCTACACCTATGGAAGTTGGACTAAAACTTGATCCTAAACCTACATGTGAAAAAATTGATCCTACTTTATATAGGTAGTTAGTTAGTAGTTTGATTTATCTAACTATAACTAGACTATATATTTCATATATGATAATAATTGCTTCAAGGTTTATGCGGGAACCTTATAGAGATCATTTAAATCTTGCAAAAAGAATTCTTAGATATATCGAGGGAACAATCAATTATGGGTTACATTATTATACTAAGGATGAAAATGCTAACTTCCATGGATTTTGTGATTCTGATCATGTTGGTGATATATTAGATAAAAATATACTTCTACGGTTATGTGTTTAAATTTTGTGCGGGTGTCATTACTTGGTGTAGTAAAAAAGAAACCAAGCTGTTTTCTATCTCTTATTTGAAGTTGAGTATAGAAGTGCAATGGGAGTTGCAAAAGAGGCTCTATGGATGAAGAGGTTATTTGATGAGATAAAGATGAAGGATCAAAGTAGTGTTCCTTTTTCCTGTGACAACCAGAGCACCATAGCTCTTGTACATAATCTAGTACAACATTAGAGGATGAAGCACATTGTGATACATATACGCTTCATCCGTGAGAAGGTGTTAAGTGGTGAGATAGCTCTCAAGTTCGTGTCAACTGAAGAGAAGGTTGATGACATCTTCATAAAACCCTCGAGAGTTTGCAAAGTTTGTCACTTTCATGAAAAATTGGATTGTCGGAGTTTCCATTGAGGGGGAGTGTGCATGACAATGTCACCTCTTAATGGAACTTGGTATTTGTAAAATGAAAAATACATTGTAATAAAGACCTTAAGGAAAATGTAAAAGACCTTTGGACATGTGTAAAAGACCTTCGGGCATGTGTAAAAATATTTCCGGGAATGTGTATACCTCCTCATTTTCTTTTTCATAAAGAAGTGTAGAAAGACCTTAAAGGCGGTCTTAGTAAACTCTTTAGTTCTATTGAGCTTCTTTGGTAAACATCTAGTGTAAGCATATTATTAAGGAGGTCCTATTAGTGCAAAATCATAGCACCCCAAATAGCCAATGATGTGAAGTGGTTAAAATGGGGCATTAAGTGTGATTGCATAACATTAGATCATCTCTCAAGTTGTGGGACTTGCAAACCTGAAATGATCCTCCAGAGAAAGCTGGCTCTTGTTCCTAAACTACTTGCCACGAGCTACTCTAATGCAGGTAAAAACTAAACTATCCTAATCTAACCATTCCAAGGAACTAGAGAGAAAGAGAGGGTGAAAGAAAATCCTACACTAAAGCGCGATACACCAGAGAAGGAAATGGGTGAGATGCTCTATTGAGGAAGGATGAAATAGGGGAGAAAGGAAGATGGGAAGGTCAGATAGAAGTGACACAAACCCATATCCTAATCCATGATCAAAACTCCATGAAACACAATGCCTGTATATGCAAATGTGAAATACATGCACAAAAATAGATTTGAAAGGGAGAGGCATGAAGAGACAACAAAACAATGCAAAGGGTTGAAGAAACACCACAAAAACATGTTTTATTGCTCTGTATGGGTGCCAAACCATTACGCTTTTTGCTTAGAGGAAAAAAAATCTTGCCAGGCGTAGGAAGGTTCTTCAACTCAAAATGGATTGGGAAAAAAATTGACAAAGTTTCCCTACACCACTGAATAATATCTCCTTCTCAAATGATAAGTGTTACAATATATAGAAGGAATAAGAGAGAAGAGGGAAAATTTGAATCTGTTTCAACTACCACGAGATATGCATCAAATCTTGTCTTGATGAATCAATTGCTATTAATCAATTCCCTTTTAAATCCACCCCAAATCTATCGATTCTAGCTCCCTCTATCTACCGGCGTATTAAAGAAGAATGACGGATCGAATCGAATCAGATCTAGTAGTTTGATGAAATGGATTCGATTTAATTTCTTGGAATAATTTTCCCATTTTTCACCCACCAAACCTACAAAAATGATATTTTATATTTCCATAGCGTAGAGGGTGTGAGACATTTCAAAAAGTCTTCTCCCACCCAAATTTGAGTTCTCAGTCAAAAGATATGGCCATTTGAATTTTTTGGGTCACGGCGTGTAATATTTAAATGAGTGCTGTCTGCATGCAAGAGCCACGTGGAAGCTCTGCTCTCATTTGAGATTTGACTCCTTCCTTCACTTTTGGAATAGTGCCCATGTGACATGTGGCGGCGTCCGCATATTTCCCTATTTCCTTTGTATTCTTCTTGAGTCTTTTCCCTGGGAGGAGGTATGTATCCAACCCAAGACACGTGGAGGCTTTGTGCATGTTTAGAAATTGCCCCTAGACTTTACCTTTGGAGTAGCGGATACGACACATGGAGACCTCTGCAGGCCTTTGGAATTTTCAACGGTTTCCCTCACCTTTTCGGGCTCTGGGACACGTGGAAGGCCCGCGCTCATTTGACAACCTACTCAGGGTCCCGCTTTTGAATGTGCACTATTTGGACACCTGGTGCCTTCCACCTGCATTCATTACTTAGTTGTTTTGGGCCCGTTCTCCTTTTTACCTCTGTTGACCATTGGCTATGTGGAGGGATGGCGCAAGTTTGAGTCTTCGCCTTGGGCTCCCATTTTGGAAATGCAATGAGCCGACACTTGGCACCTTCCACAGAGTCGAAGAATTTTCAATGGTCGGTGCAACTTTTGGAGATCTGGACGCATGGAAGCTTGGCACTTGTTTGAGCCTTCCCTTTGGTTTTAATCTTTTGGAGGTGTGCCATTTGGACATTTGGCAACTTCGCTCTCTCTCCATACTTAGTCAATTTCAGGGTCCGTCTTGAACTATTTCAGAGCCTGAAGACTTTGAATCTTCATTGTTTCTTTTCCTTTGAGTCTCTGGTTCCTTTGACACTACTCGGCCTTTTGTGACCCTGCTATTCCATTTCGAATCTTCCCTGTAATCTATTTAATGGATCTAAGGCACAAATTTGCTCAATGAGAGCCATTTTGAATTTCTTCTTGCACGAGATCGTTGTTTGATATTTCGCAGGCCCCGCCACTCCATTGTAAAGTCCCTCTGCAACCTTGTTTTTCATCCTAGAATGTGAGCTCACGGGTCGAGTCGTTTCCTTCATAATTTCATTATATGCGGGACATGTCTTGACCAAATTTGTGGGGGGCAAATTTGGGATAACAAAGTCCTTGGTTATAAAAGGATCCTATATGCTTGGTTTCAAGTAACCTTTTATGAGAACTTGTGAGAACTCGTAAAACTCACAAATAATACTTACCCACCGATCATGGGATGATCTTTGGGATTCCAAATCCTTTGTACAAAAAGTAACTTGAGAGTATGATGAAGGTGTTATAATTCTTCAACCTATATGCTAGCCTAAAACCTTTATGATTTAAGGATTGTAAATCCTATAATGTACCACAGAAGGTAATCTATTGGCATATGTTATCTCACTTAACATTAAGGGGGAGTGTTGGAACATAATGGTTAAGTGGGTTGGTACCCCTTAGTTAAATATGGGTCCAACATTATACTATAGGTTAAATATTTAATAATAATAAATATTTATATTTCTATTATTAAATATTCAAGCCTAGGAATATACTTTAGGTTAAATATTTAATAATAATAAATAGTTTGATTTCTTTTATTAAATATTTTAAACCTTAAGTATATGTGTCAAGTGACATGGTTGAAAAGGTGAGTCGGAAGACATATCCGATCACCTTAGATAAAAGGACTTTGGGTCCTCATTTGATATATTCGGAAAAATAATATATCAAAGGTTTTCACCCTTGTGATTAGGGTTTCTAAGGAGGAGGTGATTTATTGGATGTAAAAAGTTCTCTACAATAAAGGTTACTTTTCACAATGGTTTTTACCTTTGGGTTTTCCACTATAAATATTGTGTCCTATGTTATTTACTTTTGTAAGTATTACTTTATTATTATGCAATGTGATGTGATGTTTATTTATTTAATATTGCATATTTTATTAATTTTGATTAAATATGTAATTAATAGAATCCTCAAATTCTAACACTAACTTTATTTTGTAAGAAATCTTTCGCACTAAAAGGGTTCTAGGGTTTGATTAGAGTTTACTGAGCCATTCGAAGGTTAGGGAAGAAAATCGAAACATGAAAAACACATTTCCGGGAAAAATAAACACTTGGGAAATTACATACCCAAATTCCAAATCAGTCCAAGACCATACAAAAGGTTCAAAATTGTACAAATGCTTTGATCGAGTTGTACAATTTTGACTAGGTTTAGTTTCGAGTTCTAGTTTTAGCAACGAAGCACTTTCGAGTTCTAGATCTTCTTGTTATTGTACTCAAACCATCCAGACTCTCTCAAATCCACACAAAATCAGCTATGTGCAATCTTTCCTGCTTGTTTTGAAACTTGTTATATAAATAGCCACTTTTAAAATCGTTATTATGATTTGTGTAATTAATGTTGGAAGTTAATTAAATAAAAATATCCACCTGTAACATATTTATCCTTTTTATGTATGTTAATTAGAAACATTCTATAACTTAAAAGGAATGACATATACACTTCTTAAAATGAAAAAGTGAAATCAACACCTTTGGTATTTATATCTTTTGTTCATATTTGATCCCCAATATTTAAGAATACATATGTGAATCCATATTAGTCCTTCGTAGACATGGAGGATTCTAAGTGAACTCAATCGGTTTCAAATTATCTTGTATTATATTTTTCCATATGTGTGGTCACATATGTGTGTAAAAAGTTTATGATATTATATTATTCTTTTAATGTGATTCCAAGAGATGAATATAGAAATAGACCATTATTCATATTATCTTTCATAGATTCACATTTTGAGTTAAAAAAAAGAATTTTAGAGGGAAATGGATCAAATCTAAAAAATTACACAATGTGATTCCTTGTTAATCTTGGATTCACTCACAAATATTAACTATGATCATCCATGTTTATTTAGTGTTATATTACTATTTCTCAAGAAAATCTCGGGGATGTCAAAATATATATCACTATAAGTCCTAATACCTCCCTTTTATAGTTTCATGAATTACCCAATAATGGGACATTTGATATAATACTTGGATGCCCTTGTCAAGTAAAATATAGGTTATCTTAACCAAACTACACCAATTTCTAAAGTTTGTGTATGATTAATAATTGAGTCATTTCTTATGTGTCCACGGGGGAATTAAGTCCTAGGAAAATTAGGCAACATTTGCCAGGCACAAGCAATCAGGGGGCACCTAAATCTAAATATTTTCAATATTTTTAAATATTATCAAAACTCAACATTAATGTTTTTACTTGAATTCTATATTAATTGACCCTTGCATTGATATTATTATAAAGTAATATATATTCCATGCATACACATAAAAGGTACTATAATATTTTTGCAATTAAAAATAACAATACATCTTCTTAAGCTCATACAAATTTGTTGGTATTGTTACCCATTCTCTAATGTAGCTCTAGATAATTAAAGTATGTAATTTTTTCTCATGTATTGTTTATAATGTCACTGGTATAGCTATTAAAGAGAAGTATAATTGAAGGAAAAATTATTTAATTCTCTATTACTCTTTTGTTTTGGGGAAATGTCTTTTTATGGAGGAATTAGTAAGCTTGGTCCAAATACCACTCTTCACAAAACTATGGACACTACCTCAAATTAATTCTCTCCATCCATGGATTATTACTTGTTCTTATTTGATAATTTTATAGGATGTTTTTATTCTTTTTCTATACCAATTTCTCTAAATTAGTGATTAATTATGATCCTTATGAAAATTATAAAATACAATAATGTACATAGATTTTATTTATTTATTTGATGGAGAAAAATTATTAACTAAAATTTTAAGAGGGGCGTCCACTTCATTTATTGCCTAGGGCGCTCCTAACCTTTAATTCGGCCCCTGTATGTGTCGCCATGATACAAATCGAAAGGGGTATTGCTTAAAGTGCCACCCATGAAACAAATCATACTATCACAAGTGAAAACATCTTGAGTAAAAGCATATAATAATCCATGCACTATGGTATTCTTATCGTAGGTTCCTCTTATGCATGTTCATGATAAAACACCTACAAAGGTTCCAATTATACTAAAAACAATGGACTTCATTAGAAGAGGATAAAACAAATAATTTTTGTTTTCATGACTAAATTTCTAGTGTTGATGATTTTGTTACCATACTGACCCATGATCACTTTTCAAATGCTTCCAAGGACTCATTTAAATCCTTAACATCATGGTCGTCACCACTTTAATATGATTATGATGGTATGTGACCATTCTATAGTCATCTAGACAAGTTTATTTGTTATAATTACAATCCTAACCCTTGTGGGCTCAAATTTACAACTTATTATAGATAATATTCATCACTTTCCTTATTACTTGTTTGGTTCTATTCTCCTACATACGATAAAATACAAAAATTGGTCTTGTTTGCTACATGGTTATACATTATTACATATCTACTCCTAATGTTAAAGGTCATGCATGTGATTTTCATGGTATTATTTGAGTTAGATGCAGGTCATATAGATTACATACAATCATGGATTTATAGATGTTTCAAAATTTCATCTTGTTTACATCTAGGTCAACCTTCCATTTGTGGGCATGCCTACACTAGAGGAATATTTGAAAGTGTGTTAGATTTTATTTTCCTATTTTATGTGATCATAATATATATATCTTATATCTTATGTTATTTATATATCTTATGTTCTTTATATTATTGCATAAGATTGATACATCACATGGTCCTTTTCATGCCTTATATTGATCAAATTGCTTACTTATGTGTGTTTGTGGTTGTATTTTATTATTGGTGTTTATTTGTTTGTCATGTCTTATTGTGCCCCTAGAGAATCATCTAGTTGTTATGTTATGACATTTACATGTGAATGATTACTTGGTTCCATTTTTCACTTATTCTATCTAGCTACATAATTATACATGTTTCCATTACTTGACTATACTATCCTCGGTGCCATGATCTACATCATACGCACTACTACTTACTAGTATAATATGTTTAGTTCTTGTGTTTCCATGGTCCTTACCATGCATCTATTTTGGAATATTATTATTGTACATTTATTGTTGTGTCAATCTTGCCTCATTGGGGCACATCTAAGTTACAAGAGTGGAATATCATTTTACCCTAGATTTATCTCATCATCATGAAATATCAAATCATCATGAATTCCAAATCTAGTTACAAAACATGTTTATCTCATCTTTCTCACCAAATTGCTTGTCGAGCTACATTATCAATAAGGGATGAGAAAAAATCATGGAATCCTAGCATAAGCACTTGATTGCAAGGTGTTTTTCTCAAAACAATAAATTCCAACACTGATTGCAGAACAAACTAATCATGTCTAAGTTCCCAAGTCGCTTTTACCCATTGTTGCAGGGTGAATTGGGTGTGGGAAAACCTCATCTAATCCCATCTTAAGCATCACTTGCACTGTTTTTCTCGGAAAAACAGTGAATTCAAACCCTACTAACATGACCTTAAAGTAGAATCCCAATTACACATGCCAAAACATTCAACCTCATTGCTACATTTTGTACTAGTATTCCAAAACTTGACTATTGGATATCCAAAAAGTAAATAACCTAAAGAATAACCGCAAATTTTGTCTCCCTAGGCTTTTGCTCTCCCAACTTTGAATGTTTTAAGCCTCACATTGTTTTTCCCTTTAATAATATGATATTTGGGAAGGGCTTCAAAAAAACAATTATATGCTACAATTAAAGCACTTTGGAAGATTCTCTTTCAAAAATCATATTCAAATAGAATGAAGCAATTCAACCTTTCAAATAGAAAAAAATTGAATATCCACATTTCTAAATTTCATTTTCCTTAACAAGAGCATATAAAGGCCTTATGAGTGCGTTGTTTTAATTTATTTTAATTTCTTTTCTCTCCGGTAATACAAACACTTATCTTGGAGAAATAACTCTTTACATCTTATTTACTCTAGTGCAATGCTTATGAAATTTAAAAGTTCATCTGCATTTAACAAATTTTATACTATTTTTCATATTATGATTTTATTGTTTTATTCTCCACTTTTAAAACGCACCAACTTCGACAATATTTGTCATATCATGACTTTGTTTTATTATAGAAAAACACACTTTCATTAATGACAAAAATATTTTACACTACTAATGGTAAAAACATAGGTGGAAGAAGAGACACCTCGAAATATACATCACATCAAACCATGAAAGTATAGGAGAGGAAAAAAAACTTGATAAAAGTACATAAAAAAATATACTTAACACACTTTGTTTCTCTCTGTTGGAGAATATTCATAAGAGTTCATGAGGATGTGGTGTTTTGGTGGTCACGCGCTCGAATCCTGGGGCGCGACAGTATGTTGTATTCGCCAAAATCATCGGTATAGATGCAGAAAACCTTAACATACTTGAAATCCAGATATGCAAATGCCACCCAAAATAGGGCAACGCATAGATAGAGCCCACAAGTGACAATAACCAGTGGATTCAAGGCCTTCCTTGCTAAAACTGTTCTGCTACCGCCGTTGGTATTTTCGATGTATTCCTTCATCATATGACTTATTTCTGCCATTTCTGCAACCTTTCTTTTTCTGAAATAACTCAGAAGCTCAGAAGATTTTTGTTTACCACATTAGTGGAGTCTGCTTTTACAATGGCTTCAATTTATGGGTTCTCTCGCCGGAACACGGCTCAGCAGGAAAGGAATAATAGCAGAGGTTATTGTGGCATTCGGCAGGTATAGCGGCAAAGACTAAAGATGCTATCAAGACAGAAAGCTATCAAAGAAAAAAACAAAGACAAATGATGCTAATTTGTGAAGGGCACCTTTTATTCCATATAAAAACAAAAAAATACATCTTGAGTGACATTAATATATATCGTTGTGGAATTATTAGAACAATAAAAAAATTGGAAGGCCTCTAAGCGAACACTCTAGGTGAGTTCATCAATCAAGGAAACGTCGAGTTCATTTTTAAAGTGGGAGACCCTCACTAGATCGTCAATCAATTCAAGATCTATTGTTTTGCTTAATGTCTTTTACAAATTCATTGTCAAAACTTCGGGTTTTAGGTTAAGGGAACTTAGCTCCCTCATTGTTAAAAGTGAGTAGAACGTCTCTGTCCAACAAAGATATATTCTTGAGAATGTCATCACAATTTGGGAAGGTTTGGAATGGGCTAGACAATCTAATCAAAAAGCTCTTTTTGTTAAAAGTGATTTTGAAAAAGCTTATGATTGGATTGTATGGTCTTTCATCAAACACATGTTGAAAGCCCTTGGATTTGACACCAAATTTATTCACAAAGTGGCGAAATGTTGTTTTAACATGTTGAGGCTTGCATCATCATCAACAAAGACCAAACTCACAAGTTTGACCTTTTTAGGTCCATTAGACAACATTGTGCTTTAGCCCCTTCTCTCTATGTGTTAGTTGCATTGAAGGTATCAATTACCTCCTTGCCAATTACTCCTCCAAGGTATTTTTACAAATATCTCTCCCTCACATTGATCAATAGCTCACCAATGGGCACTTTGAAAATGACTATTTCTTAACTCTACTTAAAGAAGAAGAAATTGTGAGCAATGTTATTTAATGCTTTAACATCTTTTATTTGGCCTTTGAATCTTCTATCTAATGGTGAAAACATAATGTTACAAATAGATAATGTCTCATATGCCCTCCTAGCTAGAGAAGTACCAATGGCAATGGATCCAATCTATAATTCAATTCAAGTTTCTTGGTATTTCCTTTGTATATTTCAAGCATCCTTGACTAAGTTGTGGTTTACAAAGTGGAGATAAAGATCCCATTCTAGACCACCAAACCCCTTTCTTTGGTAGGAAAATTTCATATATGCTCCACAGTGTTGGTTGTCACTCATGTGTACTATTCTTATTGGATCCTTTCAAAGCTACCTATGGAAAGCTTGATAATCTCTTAAGAGACTTCTTGGGTAAGTGCACCAAGTTGGGGAGCAAAAGGGGTCTTAAGTGGGACGCATTTTTTTGAAAAAAAAAAACTTCAACTTGTATGAGTTTTTGAAATAGTTACACTCAAAATTGGAAGATGTTGTAGAAATATGAATCGTAGAATTTTGAGTCTAGTTTCTAAGCTACTAAATTTTATTGAAAATGGATAAGTTTAAGTGGGTCAAACAACTAAAATACCAATAGATGCTCATGTTTTTGTTAAAAAACATAATAGAGTGACTTTCGTGCCCCCACCATTTTTTGAGCACCATTTAGTATTTTTGAAAACCCTTTGGTAGAAAGATAGCTATAAGCATCTAGTTTGGGCTGCATTTTTTATAGATTTTTTTAACGAATATTTTTTTATTTATGATTTTTCTAGTACATAAATTTTATGTTTTGAAAAATAACAGAGTTCCGATCTTAAACCATGCCCCCTACCACAAAAAAATCAAAATTAGAATTTTTTTTTGAATATGTATAGAATTATGCCTAGTTTGGGCTAGTATAATTTTTTTAAATTTCGATCACCCAAAAAAGATACACCATGAAAGATAGACATATTTACACTTCAAAAATAGCTATAAAAAGGCATAGTTAGAAAATAAATAATATGGAAACCTTATATTAGTCAGAAAATTTGAAAAATTATATTTTTAGAAAGAAGAGACTCTGCTCTACGTCGTGGTATAATTTTTAAAAATGGATCGATTATTTTATTTTGATTTATCATAGAGGAAGTGACATTTTTACATTTTCTTGTAAAAACACGTTGTTTGCTTGTGTTTGTGCAGGTCCATGCCTCAGGCTTGGGGATCCAAACCGGATCCCAAGCCTTGAGGCATGGCTTGGGAAAAGAGAAAACGTAAAACGCGTATGCGTTCTGTGTAGTATAAACATTATGTATGCTTTTGACATGCTTCTATTTACATAAATAAATGTTTTTCATTTATTATTATTTATATTTTATTATTTCTTATACTTTAAATTTATTTATGTAAATATAAGAAATTAGGGTCACTTTGCACCTTATGGAATTAGTCTCACAACTCCATGAGTCATGGTTTAGGAGATAGTTTTTTAAAGTATAATTTGGTTAGTACATAGGTAATTTTTCAGGATTTCAGCATTCAGCCTAAATATTTTAGCATTTAACTTCTACAATCGAAACCCTAAACCATAGGCCATAAACCTAAACACTAAACTGTAAACCTTGAGCCCTAAACCATAAACCCTAAACCTTTAACCATGATCCCTAGACCCTAAAACCTAAACCCTAAACCCTAAACCTTAAACATTCAGCCCTTACCATGAGCCCTAAACCCTGAGCCTTAATCCCTAAACCCTAAGCCATAAGCCCTAAACCCTAAACCTTAAACCATGAACCATGAGCCCTAAATGCTAAACCCTAAACCCTGAACCGTAAAAAATAAATCCTAAACCCTAAACCCTAAACCTTAAACATCGAATCCTAAACCCTAAACCCTAAGCCTTGAACCCTACACCCTTATCCCTGAGCCCTAAAATCTAAACCCTAAACCCTAGACCATATACCCTAAGCCCTAAGCCCTAAAACCTAAACCCTAAACCCTAAACCCTAAACCCCAAGCCCTAAACCATAAAACCTAAACCTTAATCCCTAAACATTAAATCCTAAACCCTAAACCCTGAACCATGAACCATAAACCCTAAAACTTGAACCGTAAACCATAAACCCTTATCCCTAAACACTAAATCCTTAACCCGAAACCCTAAACCCTAAACCCTAAATCCTTAACCTCGATCCGTAAACCCTAACCATAAACACTAAACCCTAAACCTAAATCCTAAATCCTAAACCATAACCACAGAACCTTGATCCACAAACCTAAACCCTAAACCTTAAACCCTAAACCATGAGCCCAAACCCCAAACCCAAAACCATATTTCATCAATATTTCCTAGTCTCGTGCCTAGAACCATCATTGAGTCTACTTATAGAACTACCTTGTTTATGAGAGGTGGGACAAGTAACTAAATGGATATGACATCTACCTTGTGCCTTGTAATGCATTTATTACACATCTCTTCCAAACTTGTTTCTCCCCATATATACTTGCGCTCTTGAATGTAAATTTATTCACACTCTAAAACAAATTTGACATTTCTCATATTTCTATGTATGGTATTATGCAAGCTAGGATGACCCATTGGAAGTGGAAAAATAACCATCACAACAAACAAATTAATCTTAAAGGAAACAAAAGAAACATAGAGAATATATCAATGCAGAGGTTTAGGATCATAATTATAAGAATGGGTAAGACATAGAACATTATTGTGGATGAATGAGTGAGCATAATCCATGAGCCTTAAATCCTGAACCCCAAACCCTAAACCCTAAACCTCGAGCCTTAAACCCTAAACCATGAACCCTTTGCCCTAAACCCCTGAACCATGACCTTTAAACCTTAAACCCTAAATCCTAAATCCTAAACCGTAAACCTTAAAAATGAGCCCTAAACCCTATACCATAAACCATAAGCCCTAAACCCTAAAATCTAAGCCCTAAATCCTAAACCCTAAAACCTAAACCCTAAAACCTAAAAACTAAACCCTGAGCCCTAAACCCTAAACCTTGAGCCCTAAACCCTAAACCCTAAGCCCTGAACTCTAGGCACTAAGCCCTGAACCCTAGGCCCTAAGCCATAAGCCCTAAGCCAAAACCCTAAACCTTGAACCCTTAAACATAAACCCTCAACCATAAACCCTAAAAACTAAACCCTGAGCCCTAAACCCTGAACCCTCAACTCTCAACCCTAAACCCTAAACCTAGTAATTAGCTTCGTGTGTGCAAGCACATTTATTAAAATAAAATAAGGAAATAAAATAGTAAAGTGAAGCAAAAATTAGAAAGAAACAAAAAAGGGAAATATAATCTAAGTGGAAATAGTTCCTTATTATAAACACCAAGAATATTTATTTATATTAGGCCTTCAAGTCTATTCCCATTGAAGTAATCAGGAAACATGGTGCCATCCAAAGCTTCTGTTGATATGTGCCCGATTCAAGTATCTTGGTTATTAGAAAATTTCTCAACCAATGCATTTTCAATTTCCCTGGGTGGTGTGAAAAATTGGAGTCATAGAGGAGGACCATATTTCTAAACCTCAAAATTCTTGTTCTTAATGTGCCTATCATGTCGGACCTTCTACCTCACCTTCTCATCCTTATAGCACAAACACATGATAGTGTAGTGATCATCTAATTGCATTAGTTTGTCAACATGCTCTTTCATAAATTTCTCATCATCCAGTCCTCATGCACGCGTAATACATAGAGATGGTATCATGAATTCAACAGTAACACTGTTTCTAGGAAAACCACCAATTGAAAAGGTGTGGCCTTGTTCAAACTTTTATAAGTGGTCATGTAAGCCCAAAGTACAAAAGATACTTTATAATCCCAACATTTCCTTCCATCATCACAAATATTTTTCAAGGTATATCCCAAAATCTTGTTAAAAACCTCTGCAGTCCCATTAGCATATGGGTGATAAGGAGTAGTCTTCGATTTGCCACCATAAACTATGATAATTAAATTTTGATTTCCTTATAAAGGAAATGAGTTTTTTCTATCACTTTTCAAGCTCAATGGACATCCATACTTGTTTATAATGTTTTCCCATAAAAATAGTGTTGTTGTGGACACTATGCAATCTTGTGTAGGTGCTTCCTTTTCCACAATATAAGATAATCTATAAAAATAATAATATAATACACTAGTCCTATATGCGGTGGTGTAATAGGTCCTAAAAATCAATGGACCACTTTTCAAAAGGCCCCACATTTGCAATAAGTCACAATGACATCTCATCTCTATGTCCAAGGCTTCCCCAAACACCGACAATGGGTAAAACCATTGACATAATCCCTAGTTTCTTTATAAAACTTTCCCACCAAAGTAACACCATATTGCACACTGTAGCACAACCTAGATAATTTCATCCTCCTATTACACCATGAACCTCCTCCATAATGGCGTTACGCTCATGTTCCAACACACAACTAAAAAAACTTTATTAATGGTCTAACTTGTATAAATCTCCTCTAATCAAATGATAAGCTGCCATTGTTGGACCCTAGTCATTGGTGTTTTCATTGATTTCAAGTGGAATTTATGGAAAAGAGTGTGTGGTGAAGGAAAAAGAGTGAGTGGAGATGTAAGAATTTGCAAGAGACATGAAGATTGATTGGTAATGCATGTGGTTCTATGAAGTATCAAGTCATGCCAAATTAGGTCTAATGATAGGTGCATATTCAAGCAAGCAAGTGTGTGGTGGTGATGTAAGGTGGTATGTAGACTTAAGGTCGACAGGGGCATTCATATGTGAATCAGGTGTTGAAAAGTTTTAATCAAGTATTCATGGCCAGCTCATGAAGTTTAAAGAAACTCTATGCATAATAAAAATCCTAGTTCAAGTTGGAAAGTGAGATGGTTCAATCAGGGCATGTGGATACAAATAAAGAATTGATGGAGTATAATTTGATGAAAATGGTGTATAGGTGTTCCAAAGTGGTGTGTAGTGATCTCATGAAGGTTCATTACACATTCGGGATGGATTTAGGAGGATTTCAAGACACTATTATCTTAGTAAGTGAGATAGGATTTCAATAAAGAAATGAATAGGTTGGTACACTTGGTGAAGTTAATATATAGGTCTGAAAATAATTTTCACATGTTCTAAGTGCTCACAAAGTTTCTATGGTAAAAGAAAACATTTTAAAGTACTTAGAAAATTCTAAAAATTAGAGTATATTGAGTTCTTAGTATAGATACGGACATATGAGGTGTGGATGGAACTAGTTCCACAAGAGCTAGTGTACCCCACAAGGGTCTTGGGGCCGTAGGATGAAGAGTTGAGTGTTTTATAGGTTTGGTGAAAAAATCAGGCACAAAGTCCCCCAATAGAATATGAACAAGTTTTAATTGAACTAGTGTTCTCCAAAATTCGGTTTGGATCGAAAGGTAAAGGAGTCGATATATTGCAAGTCGGGGAAAGATTTATTGGCATAAAGGACCCAAGTGGAATAGTTCTTTAGAAGAAAGGGTTATCCACATATTAGTTAGAGATGAAGTATGAAGAAGGTAGGGTATTGCAGAGAAGGAGAAGGATGTGGGTTTAAATAACCTATGAGTACTCGTACAGAGTAGAACTCAATACCCTACTAGCCATTATGACCCTAAATACAAAGGAAAAGATGAAAGCAAAGGAATGGAGTAAATTGTGGATAAATGGGGGTGTGGAGATCTAAGAAAACGTGACCCAAGTTCCCGTATCTCATGTTCTCCAATAACCCAATATGTTTTATTTCTAAAGGGAATAACATGATAGATTTTAAAAGGTTTTAAACACCATGTATTGTGGACTATTAATGTTGTTTGGAACATTAGTGCTCCAAGAACCATCCAGTCTGCATTACAATATCTCTTGTCTCCCCGATGTCCAAATTTAGAAATTTTGGACTTGTTAAAAAGGTGGTTTAATCCTCTATCCTATGAAATAGAAAAATCCTAATTCAAAGGATAACTAAATGTTAGTTATGGTAACTAAAGTTATTTTAGGAAACACGTGAAAATAATTAAAAATAGAAAAAATATTGATCCATAAAATCAGTTACTCTTGTCTATTTAAGCTAGTATTCGAGATTATAAGTGGGCTATGAAAAGGGGAGAGTTAAATTCTAAATGGTTTTTATAGAGAGAGGAAAGAGAAAAAGTTATGAAATAAATATTTTTGATTAAAAGAGAGGAGAGATATGTGTTGAAAGATACATTGTTGCATAATGAAGATCTATTGATGAAAAGAGGAGAGCTACATATCAAGAAATTGTTACTGAGAGATAGAAAGAAGACAATGTTATCAAATGGAGATCTGTTGATTGAAAGATATGATCATGAAATATCTTTGGAAAGGATTATAAAACCAAGTCAAATGAATGTTTCATGGGAGTTAAAAAAGAGATTAAGAGAGTGATGAAAATTTGAACATGAAGAGTGAATGAAGAGAGTAAGAGAAAAGTGATCATAATATGTTGTATGAGCAATATAGGATCTATATGATCAAATTTATGTAATATTTTTCTAAGTAGTTTCTTAGATCACATGGGGTTGCAGCCTCCTTGTAAGTAGTGGTTTACAGAAGATCAATAGTGGATGATTAAATTATAGGGGGTTGAAGCCTCCTTGTAAGTGGTAGCTTACTAAAGGTTAGTGGGTGTTGTACTAAATTTGGGAGTTGTGGCGCAGACAAGTTGAATCTTTTCAAAGATCGAATGGGCTTAGTTAAATTTTTAGGGGTGTAGCTCCTAATTGAGTTGAAGCTCAATCATTAAATAATTGTAACCCTATAGGAAAACTAGCCAAGTTAGTTCTCGCATTTCGGTGGGTTTTTATCTGAAATGGATTTCCCACCAGTGGGAAAATTTTAAGGAACTTTCCTGAAAAAAACTTATAGAAATTGTCACAAATATAATCGTAACTAGTTTCATTATTCTTAAAAATATCCCTATAACCTATTTCATTCTTTCGGAAAAATGGTATAAATATTAAAAATAGTTGGAAATCAATTGGGAATCTCCTATAACTAGTTTGGTGAATACCCTAGTCGAATATGACTATAACAAGGCATAAAAATTTCATAAATTTTTCATCCAACTTTGCCTTACCTCACCGACACCATGGACCCAAAACTTTATTGAATCAATTCATTCCGTGGGCTCGGAGTTCGGTGAACGCCTTTGCCTTGGGAGGCCCAAAATCCTACCATGTGTCTTCCTAATGGGCAGGGGAAGATTGATAACTTTAATAATAAGGAAAATTTACTTATATTTAATAATAACCTAAATTATAACATATTATAAGTTATTACATTATTAAATAACTAATCCTTTTTGAAATATATAACATCTAAAAATAATTTCATAATTTAATAACTTAATAAATTATAACATATATTTCAAAAAAGAAACAAACTCTTTGTTATTCACTAATAGGATTTGTTAGAAAATTTAGAGCAAGGAAGGACTCATAAGTTTAATAATAAGAAAAAATAAATTATATTTAATAATAACATATTATAAGTTATTAAATTATTAAATAATTGAATCCTTTTTGAAATATATAACATCTAAAAATAATTTCATAATTTAATAACTTAATAACTTATAACATATATTTTAAAATTATAAGTTATTAAATTATTTTTAGATGTTATCAATTTTTATATTTATTAATTATCTGTCCATTTATTATATATTTGTCAGGTTCTTACTTAAGTTTTTTAATCGATATAAAACATGAGTATGGTGGAAACATTGAGGAATCTCTAATTTAAATATTATTATTTTCAAACTAGATTATACCTTCCTAAGGCAAAAATAGAACATTTGCATACAATTCAGACATGTACCCCTCATATATTTTGTGAAACCTATAATCCAAGAAGTATAAGGTTATTGAAAAGTGTTTTTATAAATATAATAGAACACTATACAATTTTTGGAACATGGTAAAGTGGGGGTTTGAAAGGACCTCATCCTTTTACAAAAATACCATCTAGTTAGATATAACATAAACATTACATATAATAACATAGGCATACCAAAAAAGCTATAACTATATTATAACATAAATATTACATGTCATAATATATTTCTAGTTCTTGTACCAATTTCCCAACTACATGGTATGATCTTCTCTACAGAGTGTCGGTGAGGTTTATTATCCTGACACATTCTTTATCAATGATAGTGTCAGTGGTGATTTCTATTAAGTCTTTCCAGGTTTTAAGCACTTTAAAATCTGTCATAGTTTTTGTAAGGATGGAATACACCATTTCAACTTGACTCGCCCATGTGAGGGGTCACCGTCAGTGATTGATTGCCATATATTTCCATATCTATATCATTTGTAAAAGCATGTGGAATAGGAAAATCCATAGGTTCTAGGTTCGGGATTTTGGATAAAGAATAGAGAGTTCTAGTAAAACTTTGGGAATGGATGCTTAGACAGGAATCGGTTGGAGCTCTATAGGAGAAGTTCCAAGAGAATGAAGGGGAACAATGGTAGCAGTTGACTATCCAAGAGAGGGGGTTAATAGCACCATTAGAAGGAGAACTAAAAGTAGAAAGAATGAAGGATTGCCCAAAAATAACCTTTTCTCGAGTTCATATTAGAACTAGAAGAAATCTCAATGTATACATGGCTTAATAGTTTGATGCACTCAATTTGGTACCCCATTATTTTGAAAAAGAAAGTAAGTGTCAAAAAATGACCATGGGCCTTGAATTTATAATTTGTGAGTGAGTTTTATTTGGACCTTTACAAGTGTCCACCAAACCAGGTATGAATTGATGGTTAATATTAAATACAAATCATGGGTCATGGTGAATTTTTTTCTAATAAACTAGCATCACTATCCCACATGCCTCCACATTTGAAACATCCTTTTATCATGATGAATATAATATCATTAAGTATAGAATGTTATACATTAAATAAATAATAACTTCCTTCTTTATAAACATATCAAGATTCAAGCAATATATTAAGGGAGAGGAGCTGATCCTCGAGCATGGACCAATAGATTATAATGGTATTAGTGAGGGTAGATGTAAATATTAAAGATAGGGACTAGTACTTTCCAATTTATCATTTAAAATGTGTGACATCAAATCACATCAATCAAATGCTACTACAATTGTGAAAAATTATTCAACAATATTCTGAACAAAATTGGGTTATATTTTAGGGCCTCTTGCCCTTGGAAGCATATATATTTACATACATACACACTATTACAAAATACAAATTAAAGATTTCTTTATGAATATAAAATATAGTGGTCATTATTTTGAATAAACATATTCATCCCGAAACACTAGAGCACATTTTAAAGAACCTTTCCATGTGTTGGATAAACATGTCTTTTGCCAATGTGCTGAAAATTAATTGGATATCTCCCACTGAATCCCGTGACATGCCCGTATTTAGCAATTCCTATAATCCCACTTGAGGCCCATTCAATATTATGGTGAATTCCCTTTTCCTTTTATGTGAGTTTACCAAATCGAAAGAGATTCTCCCCCTCTTATGTATGCTTTAGTTTTCTTCCCCTGAAGAAAGTTGACCTAAATGAAATTGAGGAATTCTACCAAAGTGCCAAAAGAGGCCTCGGTCATGATCCTCCTTTTCTTGAGAGAAAAGGTGTGGGTGCTACCATGGACTATACTTGGTGAGGGTGGTTTCTAATGTTGTCAATCGCTTCTCTGTTTCATTTTTCAGCAAATTTGGGGGTTTTATTCCCCCTGTTGAGTAGGTAGTGAGCTTGGTATCGAGAGATCTGTGATTAATAAATGAGGTTTGTAAAAATCTAGGTTAAAACCCCATTGATCACCTAAGACATCGGGGGAGTGGCATATTTAGTGGTACTTTAATTATTTTGTGTTCATGTGATAATATGGCTGAATTAGGTGGAAATGGAGATCTTGGAAAACAAGAAATGAAGGATATAATTCAAAACGATGCAAGAAGGATAAAAGCATGTCCTTCGAGAGAATAAATATTAGGAGAGCTATCCCTACTATCCAAGATGTTGAGAATGTGGTGGATGAGGGCATTAAGAGAATTCAATGACAATGTTGTAGATGAAGAAGACATATACACAAGACGGTTGATTGAAAGCAGATGGCAGAGGACGCTTGGAAAAGTTATGTGGTAAGTTGGTAACATGTCATCACCAAGTTTAAATAAGCATGTCATTTTGAGCTGATGTGTGAGGGAGAAATCATTTCACCATCAATGCCATATCCTCCCAAAATTGATAGCCTCGACCCTCGACTTGAATTTTAATTGAAATTATTTACCTATTCATGTAAAGTGTGCCGCTAGAGATTTAATTGGAACCCTCACAGTTAAGAAATGTCTTATCAAATTTAATTCTTGGTCATGTTATATTTTCTAGCATGAAGGTCCAGGAAACAAGATATTTAATAAATATGGAAAAGATTTTTTTTTTAAAAGCGACATATTTAATAGATATGGAAAAGACTTTTCCATAAATTTAGTCTTTAAAGTGATGCATTTAAATTTTATTATTTAGATTTCATCACTTATATGAGGAGACACGTTTGGAAAAAAATAAACTAACTACATATATAAAATGTAATAAATCATATTTTAGAAATCTGGAAGTGAAATATTTCAACTATGTCATGTATATTAAAAAATTACCAAGCTTTAAGAAAAGGGCACTTTCCTAAAAATATATTGAAACAACCATCATTGTATTCAAGTGATCAAATTTTAAGAGCTCCCATACTTTATTTTGACTAGCTAGGTTAAGCTTTACACTTTGTAAATGAGATATTAGAAAACAAATTACCTCGCAATACAAAAAAATGAAAATGTTAATTTTCTTTCAATATATAACATCTAAAAATAATTTTGGAAACACTAAATAAATAAAACCCCGTGTAAATGGGGGGTGTGGGTGTATAGTGAGAAATGAGAATGGAATTGTGGTAGTGACGAGGTTCCTTTCCATTGTGTGATGGAACTTGTATCCTTGTGTGGAAGCACGAGCTCTATAAAATGGAGAGAGTCAAGCGGTTGTGAGAGACTCCAAGTGGAAGGAGATTCACAAGTAATCATTCACACGATTACTAAGGGCTCTACCCTTTCTTGGCACCTTAACTTCTATATCTCAATATCCTTTTTGGATTAGAAACTTACATATCCTGGAGTATTAATCATGTCTATAAGAGGCCAAACGTGTTACCTTTCCCGCCGTGTGATCACCTAGCTAACAAGGCTATTGATGGCCCGAGAGTTGAATTAATTTCCAATAAGATCAAATATTGGCATGACTTAGAAGATATTATTATTCATGATGGGTGGTGCGAGGTAAAGAATTAATTTAAAGATCTCAAAGAATTAAGGGTGACATGTGCCATACTTTATATTTTTGGCCACTTGCATTCCTCTCTATCTACTTTAGTTTTTGTGTTTTTGGGATGGTGAGATAATAGCTTTTTTGGGGTTTAATTTCATTTCTCTATGTGGGGAAAGAAGGGAAATGGCCTTTACTTTGGCCATTTCCTGCAGGCATATTCAAGAGGTGTTTCAATATGATACTATGCTTGAGGCCGAGGCCATTGAGCATGTGATTGGTGACTCCTTTTTATAGGAATCTCACATGGCTAGAGTTAACTCTGAAATTACTTTGACATTTGTTTCTAAGCGTATCTTACTCCATTTGGTCAAGGTGGATGTTGTGGAAGTCACATAATTCTTCATTTACCCTATTCATTCGAGTCGGTTTGCATGCATTATTGGTTAGGTTAAGCATCCTGACTCTCTTCTCTAGGTGGAGGAGGTGAATGCCGAGTGAATGACTTTGGGTGTGGGGAATATTGGCTCTGGCAAAGCAATATAGGGAGCTACTTATTCTATGTTGAGGTTGTTCATGTTATGTTTTGGCATGGTGGTCAAGACCCTCTAGATCTCACTCGATGCTCACTCACTTATCGAATCATAAATTGATGACCTCAATGAGTTTTGGGCTAATGTCGGGAGGCCTTTATTATTACATTAGGTAAGGCCCAACAACGGGTGGCGACACTTCCAAATGATGATAGTCGGGCAAGGTGGGAGCTAGAGGTTTTGCATTGGATGTGGAACTCAACGTAGCGGATGGGGAAGTAAGTGGGTCTCCATTTCTAGGGGTGGTGGTCATTTCAGATGAGGAGTAATTCTATTTTCTATATTGTATTTTTGGTTATGCGGCCTTGTGCTTTCGTTGTCTCAGTAGCCCACTACTATTAAGATCATTCGTGGTTCCTTCTTCTCCACGGGCTATTCGGTGGGGCCTTGTGTTTTTGGTTTTTTTGGAATATTTTTGTAATGATGGGGTACCTTAACCCTCCGGTTCATAGCTCTAGTTAAAAACATTTTAAAATAAAAAAATATATATATATATATATATATATATATATATATATATATATATATATATATATATATATATATATATATATATATATATATATATATATATATATATATACATATATAACACAAATAAACCCGGACCGGAATTTTAATTCATCTTACGAATCTAGGAGGTTCACATCTATGGGGGCAAGGAAAAATAAATTCATGGAATTCTTCCACGTGGCATGGGAAAATGCGGGTGATAGGTTTTTAATTTATTGAAAACTTTAAATCAATTTAAGAAAGAAAGAATCTAATTTAAGAAATCAATAATGTAAATACTATATATATATATATATAAATTATGCATATTATATATTTAATTTATGTATATATATATATATATATATATATATCAATAATATATCTAATAAATAATAATATAAATAATATATATAAATATATAATATGCTAGGGCCCATCAAATATTCCAATTCCAATGTCCATGACAAACAATGAACAAATAAACCCGGACCGAAAATTATAATTCACCCCGCCTAAATCTAGGAGGTTCACATCCGTGGGGGCAAGGTAAAAAGAAATCCATAGAATTCTTCCACATGGCATGGGAAAAAGAGGGGGTTTAAAATGTTTCACCGACCCACAAAAATTCAATGGTAAAGTCATTATATGCCCACACCTGTCACCATAGACCCAAAACTTTATTGAATGTAGACACCCAAATTGGGCCATACTACCCTTACAACCCTATTAATTAAATTAACCATACCTTACATATTCATATCCCATAACGCACATGATTAATTGAATTAATTATCTTAATTAATTTAATTAACATCCTCACTAAACCACCTCACCTAGCCAACTCACCTAGCCATCTCACTCAATGACCCACTCAAACCTCACTCATGACCTAAGACCAAGTCTAAACCTATCCTAACTAACTAGGACTTAGTATAAACCTAGAATTAACTCATATTAACCAACCTAAAAGGACTCCCACTTATCTTTCCGTGATCCATCACTCAAGAATTAGAAGAAGGTTAGAGATCATGACAAAATAATAGTAACAATATGGCTATTTTTGGCCATCCGATATTCCTACCTTGACCAACACCGGTTATATCTCAAAGAATGCGGTCACCTATCTGTCATTAGTTAGGTTAAATAAATTTTCAAAATCCTTTTCCTAGTTTGGTCATTCAATTGGTAACTCATATAAATATAGACTTGGAGTACTCAAATTTTGAAGCACTCAAGAAAAGGAAAAACACGGGAGCACTACCAACTGACCATTAGCACTCATTATATTCTTCATGATCACGAATTCACACAAAGAAGCACGAGAGGTTCAAATTTCTATGGCAAAAAAATGAAGTCTCTTCTCTCGGATCTCTTCCATCATTGTCCTCATCACTTGCATTCTCAAAACCTACTAATTAGTTTGTATATAACATCTCTTCGTTTATGTCTCTTTTCTTTTAGTAAGGTTTATTATTCATCTTAGTAATTTATATTTCTCCACATGCATACACTCACTTCCTCCCACCAACATATCACCTTACCATACCTGGCCCTTTTACCTATCTTCACCCTCTCCTAGTCATCCCCGAGTCATAAAGGACATTTTATAACTTCACCCTTACCATTTTAAACCTCTATGCAATCAGAGAGTCTAAAAAACAAGTCTAAGAGCATTTTATTGATTGTTCCCTACTTGAAGCTTTTGATTAGCAGCCAACCGATGTAAAGTCATCCTGCCTAATTAGCATCATTCACACAACCAACATTGGTTACTTTTTGGAAATTTATCTCGGACCAGCTGAGTTAATACCCATTCCCCAATAGTCCGAGAATCACTTGTAATCTTTACTAGACCTTACATAGCCTATATTAGACCTACAACCTAGCACGATCCAATCACCTGACCCATTTTACCTCAATCATCTTTTACCTGACCTTTCTTATTGTTTTGTACAAGATACCTAAATCATTTCAATTCTAATAAGATTGTTATTTCATGTATATTTTGAATAGAATTAATATTGTTATATAAAAAGTGGATTGAAAACCTGTTTAGGAAGCATCACGCTTCCTGGATCTAGCTTCCGCTAGGTAGTCCACTCATTTTTGGTTTAACTCTATCTGGTGGTATTGTTTTGCATTTTACAGGTAGTTCCTCCTAGCCAAAAGGGAGCTCTCGCAATTAACATTAGATTGGGAAATATGAACATGTGCACAACCTTCAACCGACATAAAAAAATATTCCTCCTTGTCCTACTATCTCTTTATCTGTTTCATTAATTTTCTAAGAATGCGGTGAAATGTTTTTGGCACGCCCAGTGGTACCCATTTGGGGTTCCTTGAATTTATTCATTCTTGAGGGAGCTGTTGAATGTTTGTTTCTTTTCAAAAGGAAGTAAACATTAAATTATATCCCCTGGGAATATTCTCTCTCTTCTATTTGTCTAAGTGACATTTGTATTTGAGACTAAAAAGGATAATTATTTTTCTTCTTGCATTTGTATTAGTGAAAGTCATTCTTTATCCTATTCACTCTTTGTTTACATCGAATATCACATTCGATTTGGTTCTAAAATACATGCATTTCATACTTCTATGCTTGCATTTTTAGTTCATATTAAAACTGAGGGCAACCTATATGTTGGAAGTCATGCCCAGCTGATGGTTGACATAATTGAATCGTAGAGCACTTTATCTTCTCTCTCTTTTCCAAACTGCACAAACATAATTTACACATCTTCTTAAATAACACCTTACCTAGAAGAAGTTTTCAATGATCACACGATAAGAGGATTGACAGTGGGTGCCTAACTAGTTTCTTTGTCTAGTCATTATCTCAGAGAAAGGACCGCCCCCACCAAAACATAACCTGAAACCAACCTTAGATCTTTCCTCTTCATAGGAAACCTTTCCAATCAAAAAAATATGTTATGTTCATAAATTAGTCTTAAATAGCATAAGCTAAAAATTAAATTTACTTGTAGGATTTAGTGTTTTTCTTAGCTTTTTCTTGAGTTATGTTTTGAGTTGTGAGGTCATGTTCTTCATTTTCTTCTTCCTTTCACACTCCACCATCATAGTTGGTGTATTCCAACTATTTTTAAGTGTGTCAGGGTCCATTACTATCATACTCAGGTTTCTGGGTTGATATTCCATCTGACTTAATTCACAAAATCAAATTTTCTTCATTTTTTTCAAATTTAACAATGACCGGTGTCGGTCTAGAGACCATCATTGGTTTACCTAAGCATTGTCAATTTCTAGCTTTTATTCATTTCTAAAATAACACTCATCACATCTTCTATTCTTTTTGAAGTTCTCGAGCATCATCATACCCACTAGAATTTTAAAATCACAATCAAATAGAGTTTCTTTACTTCATTTTCATTAGTTTTTGCCTCATTTGCAAAGCTGTTGATTTCCCACGAATAGGTATCGATTAACCTAAGCGGCATCGATCACCTTGTCACCGTCTGTCATCGATTAACATAACTTTCATCGGTTCCTGTGTTTTAATTTTCAATTAAAATAGTGATCATTTTCACCTCCCATAATCTAATTTTTCAATTTCTACTATTTTTTGTGTCATTTACAGAGAAAAGATTACTGTGTTTAAAGCTAAATCACATGGTTTTGACTCGTATCCAAGCCAATGCCCTTTTATTTCATGTCATCCTTGACCACTTCCACCTAGCCCATTACCGCATTCCATTGTGTCACCTATGGATTTAACTCATCCAATTACCATTAGTCCGATGACGAGGAGTTCACAAGACTCCTTGACCAGAATCTTACTACCCTATAATACTATCTCACCCACTCATCACCACGGGAGTCATTAGGACATTTGGTATATGGAATGCTTGTGTCCATCCCTCCTTCCCTTGCCCCCACTTTTGTGTCGGCCACCACTAGCTCGGCGTTACCCTCTTCCATCTTACCACCAGGTGGTGTCTCAACTAGACCCCACATTCTCTATACATGTTGCATCTACAACACATGTCACACCATTGATGTTAGTCACTCTATGGTGTCAACCCCTCCTTCATCGACCGCCTTGAGCATAGCCCATGCCCCCTTTACCTCATATATACCTGTTGTATCACAACCATGTATGGTGTCGGCAATGCATACCCCATTCAAAAATCTCATCCTTTTCATCATGCAGCCCCTACCCTAATTACCACAAGATTTGTTATGACTACTCTACCTACTTACACATATCACCAATAACCCCCAATATCATCTATCATCTATTTAGGATATTTTATGCCTACATATATTCCCATTTCGCAGTTCTCATACTCGACACCATAATATTTTGAAATGCCATCCACATCATACAATCATCATCAACCCCTTTATATTGTAGGGGCGCCCATTCATCACAACCTACTAAAGACCTCTTTAAGATGATGATGGAAAAGATGTAAACATTAGAAGCATAATTTATGGCTCTCATGACTCCTTAACTTATGAAGAAATCTACAATGAGCTTATTCATCCATCTATTCCCATTTTCCCATACCCTCTGCATTAGAAAATGCCCAAATTCAATCATTTCAACAAGTAAAAAGGACTTGCAACAACATTTGTGGTCATTCAAACATGGGTGTTATCTAATCGCCAATGATGATGCTTTAATCCTACAAACATTCCTCATGTCCTTGATAGAACCCACTTTAGATTGGTATAGTGGTTTAGCTAGACATTCCATTTACTCATTTAACCAATTGGCTCAAGATTTTTGGATGATTTTTCAATCAATGTCATCAAGAAAGTTACAGGAATTACCTATACTCAACATGACAATACACTGACGGTGAATCTATCACATATTTCATCACTTCTTTGGTGAAGCCTTATCAACCAACTAACATTCCGATTACCGAAGTTGAGCTTATAGATTTGTTCACTAGGGCTTGTGCTAGACACATCTCACCAACTCTGTAAGTACAAACCTTCCATACCTTTGATGAAGAATTTACCATGGTGTGAAAACTAGAGATTTGTGCCATTAAAGAGAAGAAAATTCAATTGCGTAACAAAAATGTTGCCTTTAAATCGAATGACGCCTCTTTCTATTTAAAACTCCAAAGCAATTATCCCAAAGCCAAAGGATATGCCAATGCAATAGTTCTCAAAGCTAGCCCATCTCACCCATCTAACCAAGAAAAACCTTCCTCCAATCTTTCTCTTCCATTACTTATTCTCATCACTGCATTCTTAAAACCTACTATTTAGTAAGTATCTAACATCTCTTCATTTATCTCTCTTTTCTTTTAGTAAGGTTTATTATTCATCTCATTAATTTATCTTTCTCCATTTCCATACATTCCCTTCCTCTCATTAACCTATCACCTTACCACACTGGCCCTTTTACTTGTCTTTTCCCTCTCTTAGTCATCCCTGAGTCATCAAGGCCATTCTATGATCTCACCCTCACCATTTTCAACCTCTATGCAATCAAAAGAGTCTGAATTTTTTTCTAAAAGCCTTTTATTGATTGCTCCTACCGACACTAGCGATTAGCTAACCGACATCGGTCATCTTGTCAAACCTGCATCGATCACACAAATGACATCGGTTACTATGTTTGAAATTTTATCTTAGACTAGTGAGCTAATACCCATTCCCAATAGTCCAGAATCACTTGTAATATTTACCAAACCTTACACAAACCCTATATCAGACTTGTAACCCAACACTAGCCAATCACTTGACCCATTTTGACCTCAATCACTGTTTACATGAACTTTCTTATTGTTTTGTACATAATACCTAAATTGTTTCAATTCCAATAAGTTCGTTATTTCATTTATATTTTGAATAACATTAATACTTTTATATAAAAAGTGCATTGATAACTGTTTATGAAGCATCACACTTCCCGGATCTAGCTATCGCTAGGAATCCTACTTATTGCTTGGTTTAACTCTATATGGTGGTATTGTTTTATATTTTATAGGTAATTCCTCCTAGCCAAAAGGGATATCTCGCAATCAAAATGTGTGCACAACCTTCAACCGACATCACAAATAGGTATTCCTCCTTGGCCCACTACCTCTTTATCTATTTCATTAATTTGCTAAGAATTTGATGAAATATAATCGATTCATTCCACATGATTGGAGTTTGAGGAATGCCTTTTTGTTGAGGAGGCCCAAAATCCTGCCATGTGGTCATTTGATAAAGAGGATAAATTTGAAATCTACAAAGTGAATTAAAAGATGTAATCATTTATAGTGATGTGGACCGAGGTGATATTAAACGTCCACTTACAATTGAAATTTTGTTTCTAGAAGACATAGTGCAATAGAAGGCATAATAGATTCATAGAAGATGCGAGATCGCGTAAGACTCAAAATTTCATATTTTGAGTAAGTTTCATTTGCATTTGAATCTTGATTCTTTAAATATTATATTTTTATAAATAACATTGTATAAGTCTCTTTGCTTTGAAATATTTCAAGATAAGGATTAAGGAATCACGATTGAGGGTTTGCGAATCAAAAATTCCAAACATGTCTACATAGGATCCCAGTAAAAGATCCCATATTCCAAGTACTTAAAAGTAAAACCCATGGTAGTGGTTTTACTAATGAATATCATGATATTTATGATCATGTAATTGTTATAAAAGCTTCACATCTTAGATACGCTCCCTGAGAAGATGATTGAAAGTAGAAATTTAGACCCTTTAGGAAACATAAAGGTTGGGTAATATGGGGAGTTCGTATTGGGACGCATGATGCTCCATGAGGTTTTACCTGCGTTGAATTTGTCAATATATGTGCCCAAAATTATGATGGGATAAAAAAGCAATTATTGAAAAGGACAACGAAGTAGAAATTTTTTCCATTACGAAGTAAGTATTGGTTGTGTGTTAGGGTTTGAAAGCAAAGATTTAAGAACCATCATCATAAACCTAGACAAAATTGCTAGCAATTATCATGCCGCTAGTCAAAAAGAAAGATATGATTTTTTTGTGAAAATTAATAGTTGATGCAATGGTATCAAAAGGGAAGGATTCACATGCAATTGAAATGTTTAAACCATGGGTCAAGGATACCATTTCTATGCTAGTATTTTTCCTTGGATTTGATAGTGATGAGAAAGTGGATGAAACCCTCTTGAAAATGGTATACAATATCCAATTTTTTACTCCACCTTATCAATACAATTTTTTGGGTACATTACAAAATCTATGCATAAATAATTATCAACAATCATAGAAGGCTCCTTCATTAATACCTTTAGGTTCACTACCTACTCATGTTATTTAATCCTATGGTTGTTTTTGAATGGTTTGAAAAAAAAACTTGCAATTGAGGTCTATAATGTTAAGGTATAGTAAAAAAATGAGGCATTCATTAACCGAGTGGACCCCAAGATAAGGATCTATGATAATATAATGGAATACAATCAATTTGTGGATTATTTTTGGGAACCAATTTATGAAGCAAGTATAAAAGTACATTTCCTAGATTGGCTATGAAATGTAGAGATTGCATTCAAATAGGATCAGAAATATAGTTAATAGAATGATACTTCATGGAGGAATATATTGTGCTAAGATTTTATGGATCAGGAGTACAACCTTACAAATTTCTAATACATGTGATAGAAATAGTTTTTTCCTTGGAATATATATGACAAATGGAAAGCGTAGATAATCTCTATTTTGTTACTCAACAAAATAAGATCATATTCCTTCCTTATCGTTCTCATGTGGAGGGTTCACATTTGAAATAAAAACATTCTATGTGGCACATGAAATCCTATAGATTTTTAATTTTGATGTTGACTCTCACTAGGTGTATGACCCATGTGAATTGATTAAAGCATGGGTAGTGGCGAAGAAGAACTCTACCACTAAACTTCAACATGAAAGTAAAACCTTGATAAAAAATTTGAAAAACAAGAACACTTTCGATGAAGTACAAATAATAATGAATGAAATTACTATTGAGAAAGGAATTAGTTCTCAAGAAATGTCAAAACAAATTTTTGGATTGTTTGAGCCTCCACAAAAAAGATAGAGGATTTTCAATCTATAACATTTTATGCAAAACCTGATAAAATTTCTCTAAAAGCATGCCAAATGCATTACATCAAGAATTACGAGATAAAAATTGGACAAGGTCAAAAATTGATGCCTTTTGGTCTATGAGGTAGGACCTAGGCCATCCAAAATCTGTAGAAGACTATGATTCTATTCTAGAAGATGCAAATTTCAGCAAATTGTGGAATCAAGAGAATCCTAGAGAGGCAAGTAGTGATGATGACACTACCTCTGAGGAATTACACACTCCCCCTAGCACATATAAACCAAGTATTAATGAAGGCTTGAATTTTTTTTTCTATAGGAGCAATTATTATTGAGAAGTTAGGTTTTAGTGGTGGTGGTTTGGGTTCAAGAGGACAAGGTATTTGGCTTCCACCAGAGGTACAGTCTAGAAAATTTTTTGACAGGTCAAGCCTTGGAGCTTTGCCTTTGGAGAAAGGACCACTGCATACTAAAACATCTACAAGTGCTAATACAATGCAATTTACTCTAGAGTAAAATCCTCAGCAAACAGTTTAGCCACACATTGAAAATCCTAGAGGAGAAGTTGTCCATGAATTTGTTACTATTGCTAATGTTGGCGGTTCTAGTGATGATGGTAGTAGTCAAAATAGTGTTGGAAACTTAAAGAGGGAAATAGAGACAATTGAATTTGTTAGGGCTATTTTCCAACAGAGAAATGAGAAGAGGAAAAGGTAGAGGCAAACACAAGTACAATTACTCTTGGCTCAAGATAACTATTTATAGAAGGAAGTTCCACTACCACCCCTAAACAAATTTCCATTCCATAGGAAATTATCCCAAAACTTAAATTACTCCTTCATTCAAGGTGGAAATGTTCATTCCTACAAACTCCTTAGGTTTTGATTACCTGGATGAGTTTTCTAATAAATGAAAAAGAGATAAAAGAAACATGAAGAAAATTGCAGGCTACTAGAACTTTAGATCAAGCCATAACGAGGTATTTCCTACATATAACCAAGACAAAAATACCTAGAATACATGTATGTTGTGCCCAAAGTTATAAAACCAAAGAATGAAATGGTTTCCAATGACTATGAGGTGACCTCCTTTAAACGGATCTTAAAGCAATGAAACCTTACAACAAAATTAATGTATCGAAAAGGAACAATGATGTGGTTTACACAACATTAATAAAGGAAGAGAGGCGTAGAACAATAAGTTGAATAATAAGATTCAAAACTTAGAGGAAGACCTGGAAAATGAGAAATAAAAGGAAAAACAATAGTTAATAGGAAAAGTGAGTTGGAGAGGAAACCTTTAATTGTAGTTGTTGTGATAAACGAGAAAAATTAGAACTAGAAGAGGCGATGAAAAAATTACAGGAAACAACAAGTAAGAATGATAGATTACAAAAACAATTTGGAGAATTGAAAGAGGTTGTGAAGGAAGATAAAGAAAAGGTAAAAAAATGGGAACAGAGCCAGATGATGAGAAAAAATGAAATATTGCAACATGAATTGACAAAAGAAAAAAGGAAATATAGTCTTCCAACATCAAACTATTGAATTTATGACCTATCTATAGGAATCTGTGATAAGCTTTGTGAATACATATGAGTTAGCATAAAAGTGATGGCTTTAAGAGAGGATACAACAAATAAAATTTAGGAAGCTATCTACAAATTCAATGGCATGTAACCGACATCCAGATGAATTGTAAACTGGTTTGATGCCACAATAACATTATCATCTATCATTTGGAAGTGTGTGATGCTAGGAAAAGCACATGAATTGCTGAATAAGTGTCAAAAAATGTTACAAGAGCTGCATGGAAAGGTACATGAGTTCACAAATCTTGGTTTTCCAATGCCTTTTGACAAAACATGCCAATTCATTAAGAAGGATACATTCTAGAAGAAGATGAAAGAAAAAATGACTCAAGAGAAGGACCGAATTCCTGAGAAGCTAGATGAGAAAAACATATTTGAATATGTTAAACCATTGATAACCTTGTTAGTAAGTTTGCATACAATAGTAGAGGAAATATCCACTATCAATTATGAATTGCTAACAAAGTTACATGTCAGTCACTTTGATTTACAAAAATTACAATTCTAACAGATGAAGAGTGGAGCATGCTACAAAAAAATGATATAGTTTTTAAAGTTATGGAGCCCGATTCCAAGTTGAAGAGGTAGTTTGGTTTTGTTGTTTCTATTATTTGGGAAGAAATTATGATCATGGATAAAAATAGTAAATTGTCTTATTAATAGACTAGAGTTATCTTTATGTTTATTGTATTAATAAAAATGTGATATTTAGGTTGCTTGTGGTTAAAGAAAACTTTTACAAAGAGGCGATCAAGTTATATATGTGTGGATGGATTTAATCTTTAGTGTATTTAGATCCATTTTGAAAATTGTTCCATTTGTTGCGATGACAATCTTTGATTTTTTCATACAAGGCATGTCTCAAGCAAGTTGAATGAGGAATATTTTTTTTTAAATTTTCATTTTAGTAATGATTAAAGCAAAGCCATTTATTCTATCTCAAAATTAAACACCACAACTCTTATATGTCTAAAGTATATAATAATGTAAATGCATTGTGATTTAATAGCAAACCAACCACATTTTGTGTTTTCTATAAAAGAGATCAACAACATTATATGTGAAATATATTAAATACTCATTAAAACATGACTTTTTAATGTTTATGAAATCAAAATGGAAATAGGATCAATATGATTACCTTTAGGCACATGTAAGTTTAGGGTGAGTGATAATCCTTATTTGAGATTTAGAAAAATGTATTGAATATTTGAATATATTAAGTATTATATGAATATATATATCATGGGATATCCACAAATGGAAGATTCCAAATTGATGGACTGAATCATCTCTATCATTTTATTCACGAGATCTATGAGATGACTCTCTATTTATTTTACGATCAACTACTATAATAGGTTGTCTGCTATATTTGTGCCATTTTTCATCCCCTCTCCTTTCATTAAGTGACTTCCATACTCGTCGAGATCCCTATCATAGGGAAATGTGATGTATAAATTCTCAAACAATTTTTCAAATTTTGGCTAAGCTTGTTTCACAATTCAAATTTATAAACGCTAAGGAACTAAAATGTTTTCTCATCTACAACTGAACCCAAAATCATTGTTTGACATAGATCAACCAATGAGAAAAAATAGGACATGGTTTCCTATAAAATATTACTCACCCCAATTTTTTCCCATAGCCAAAGTTATTGCTCCACACTCTAAGGGATTATCCAAATCTTGAATTGTTGAATCATTCAGAAGAGAATTCATTAGATTAAGAAATCAAACTATCCTTGCTTAAAATACCTAGAATATTCATTCCATTGATATCAAAAGCTTACATAAATGTTGAATCAATGTAGTTAACCTCTTGAAGTAGTCTTCCTACATAAATATTTCATTTCGGGACATGATTCCGAGAAGGTGGGGTTTAGTACAACCATTGCTTCAAGTAAAGCATCCCTTCTAAATCACTCCCTTATTTATTCTAGTAGGGACACTAAAATTTTACTTAACCTCACCCTTTTTTATGATACAATGTTATCAAAAAAGTGGCCTTGTGACTTTTACCTCCTCAACATTACCACCTACTACTTTAAACATGTACATCATTATCTCATATCCACGTAAAAGCACATAGTTCTCCAAACAATTTGATCTTAAGAAAGATACTTGCATTTCCAATATTTATCAAATCATTCCAACCATTAAACTTTGGACCTATAAAATCAGTTTCATTGAGAAAAAATATTCTATTGCCATACAAACTCATTACCTATAGTTCTTTCTTGTGCTTGTTTAATTAAATGATGGATTTATTCCAACATGGAAGGATACCACACAACATTAGAAATGAATCTATATTAGTTAAATGATGTATTAAATCCTAGGCCTTGTCCACTTCCATGCGATTCTCGCCACATCACTCTAATAAGGATTGATACTCTTTATACACCCTATGAACTGGTTGGTACAATGAGATCCACTTGGTGTCAACATATTTTAACATTTTACACCCATTTTTAGTCGTTATGAAAACATTTGGAATTTCATGAACCTTTTAGGACTACGACAGAAATAAGCATGCACCTCTCGAATAAGGTCTTTAACTTTTTCTATAGGTTTAAATTTGCCAACTATTTTGTAAGCTAGGTTCATTCTATGAGCCATAAAGGAATTAAAATAATATAAGGGAAATGAGATGTTTGGAGTCTTACAAACATGCCATTAGAATGACCTTACATTATAGATGCCCCATCTACCCGACACATACCAAATTTGATGCAATTGTAAGATCATACATGTCACCGAACTCCTTGAACATTTTATCACCAATTCACAAAGGTCTTGACATTGAGTTCTCTTTTATATTGTGAATGGAAAGTAAGTGAGGTTATCTCACAGAATTCTCAATATTATACACATGAATACAAACCCAAGCAATATTATATATTGTTGTAACCTCATCAATAGAAAAAGATATGTATCATGCAGACTTTAGTTTCTCTTTCAAGTCTTCTTTCTTAACAATAGCTAGGCATTTTTCCCAATCCCAACCACTAATTTCTGAACCGGTGAGAATGAGGAAAGTGTGGGAAACCAAGAAAAGACAACATCTATTTTTTTTCAAGAAAATATTTTATTGGATGACCTATTTTCAAAATATGAAAAATAGTAGCTAGCTTAACTATTTTACCCAAAAGACTGTTTTTGAATGATCTTGTTGAATTGAGAGGTAATTTTACCTCGATTACCTATAACTATTCATTCATTTATTTTGTGATCTTAAAATTATTTTTCATACCTAATATGTAAACAATCATCTACAATTTTCCATCTGGTAACATTATTCTCAATGTCATCTACAATTACCTTTTCATATATCTTTCCTACATGCTTCTAAATAGTATCCAACTTAAGTTGCATTGTCTTGTCCCTACCCAATTTCCAACTATAAATTGTACATTTTCATTATTTGGAAGGTTCATATTTATTCTCATTTTCAACAGTTCAATAAATTAAAACTTAGAAATCCACTCTAACCGAAACTCCTTCCAAGTCCCATTTCCTTTCCTTTCTCTTTCTTCCAAAAATAGGTGTCCGCTAAGTATTTTCCTTGGTGAAATTTATACTTTGTTGACTACCACTATCGAAGTTTTACCTCCAACATTCACTTGGGAACTCATAGGGGATGCATTGTCATCTTCATTTACTTGGGTATGTGGTATAATGTCAAACTCAACATCATTAAATGGAATGTATTTAAGGAGAGGCATTTCATTGTTGTTGTCATTTGACAACATCGAGGAAAATAAAAATTAACACATTCTCATCTCGAGTTTCATTTTGAATGTAATCGTTATCCCTTGATTGTGATGGTAATGTTAGAGAAGGATGGGTTTCCTTAGATGGTTTCTAAAAATAATATGTTACTTTTCAAATGATAGTACCACTACTAGGAGGGGTTGGAATAACATTTTTGTTTGAGGCGAGCTTCCCTTTTTAGGTGACATTTTGTTGAATCAGTGAATCTGTAGAATTGAAAGAAAAAATAGACAACATGTTAGACTAAATGATATTGATATGTGCATAGACATCTTAACATGAGAAATATGTATAAATAAAAATATTACACATGCAAATACATTCGAGGATGAATTGATTTAGGTAGAAAGACAACAACGAGAAAAATTCATCATGAAGCATCTCAAAGGAACTCTCATCGATTGATTGCTAATGTTAACATTGATTACAAAAAGTGATTTCAATATCCATATATCATGTTCTCAAACCACTAGATAGTGCATCTCAAAATGTATCATGTAATTGATTTCAATCAACATTGCATCTTTACAAGAAATAGAAAAATACAAACTAATAAATTAAAAGAAGAGTCATCATGGAAACCTAAAAGATGTTTAGATGTAAAATAAGAAATTTAAGGAGAACATAATGGAACTAATCCAAATGAAATTATTCAAAGAGATTTGAATTCTTTTCAAGTGATTTTTGATATGGGCTATATAATATTGTGTCACTTAACATTTATTACTTTTTTAAGAGTGTTACATTAGTATAAGAATAAATTACAAAAAAATTTCCACAATTTTTCATGGTTAGCTGATTGACATGTTACATCAAATTGGATAAGGATTACCTACCATTTATTCAATTTCAATGCACTTGATCGTATTGATCTAATCTACATGTTTTAGTACAAAAATCACAAGGTTTGACTCTTTTGAAAGAAAAAATTGATATAGAACAAAGTGAAAGGATGAGGTGATATTTTAAGCTATATCTCATATAACTTAGTTGGAAGGAATAAAAATAACTACAGTCAGAATGAGAGCATACATCAAGAAAACTAAATATGTATTAGAGGTTTGAGAAGAGAAAAAACAATTTAAATGATTTGTTGAGAAGCCAAAGACACTCTAATGATAAGACACTCTAGTGATAATAAGTCTCTATTATAGCTAATCAAACATGAAATAGGTGATCTCAAGGTCTGTGCTCAGTTTGAAATCAAAGTATAGTATGTATCTTCTCATGAAGGACTCTAAGTTCATTGATTCATCCAAGGTATGATCTATCTTTAGTTGATTAATGAAGGAGTCTTGATGACCAAGCTTTTTCATAATGTATAGAGGTTTGTCCTATTGTATAGAGGTTGTAAATATTGTCATGAAACCAAATAAAGTGTGCATCTAATCATGAAGAACTTATTGATTCATCAAAGGTGAGGTTTTTCATAAGAAGATCCAATTACCAAGAGTGTTCATCATTTGAAAGGAGCTGAGACAAAATATATGGTCTTCCATTTATGACTCATTGTGGTATGAGACTTGTGAATTCAAGGTTGAGAATGTATGCAGGGTTCTTTGGCTTGACAAAGAAATTTCAATGTGTCAAAGCTAGATAAAGTATCATTATTCTTGAGAGAATATTGAATGTTTTGATATGATGTTTCACATATGATACAATCATGATAAATGAATTCTTTCTATACTTTCATGTTCCTACTTGGAGAATGAGTTTAAGAAACTTGAAGGATGTCCGAGTTAAAAATATCCTCAGATCTTGATGTTTTTCCTTTATATTAAATATTATAGACATGTTGTCTAGACTATAACAAGGACAAGAAAAGATGTTGAAGAGTGATCCCACTTTTTAATCTTCATGGGACGAAGAAGATATGGTGTAAAACCCTACATTATTTTTTGAAAAATCTTACTATGGAAATATAGATGCCAACTTTTCTCAACATTAATAAAAGTGAATTAGTATTACTATACGGTTTATGATGGATTTATAACACAATTATTTTCACATGTAGTTCCATAGTGAATGTGAAGATAAAGAAAGCATTTTGTTCTCCTCAAATTGTTGAAGGAAATCCATGCTTGGAGTACATTCAATACATTATGTTTCCATAGTTTAAATTTTTTGAAGTACATCGTAGTGAGGAAAATGGTGGTAACAAGTAAGCATGTATGTGAAAAGATGTATGTAGTTTTCCCATAACTACTATTTTCTATATTTTGTTTTTTCAAATGCTAATTATCCGGTTTTGGTTCATTGTTGTAAACTTTTTTCCATTTTCCATTTCTTGAATTTATCATTTTGGACATTTATTTATGGTCTCTATTTCATACATTATTGTTTGGTGGCATTCTGTTAACCTCTCATTCCCAACCAAATCCTCACATTAGACGATGTGAACCTCATGGAATGAGCAAGTAGTTGATAAGTTTTGGGTCCAGAGTGGGTCCCGACTCCTGGGAGGTCTATGCCATGTGCCATTCTATCAATCTCTCTAAGGAAATTACCTTGGAAAATGTGAAACCTGTAGAATGTAGCAAATTTTCTATATCCTTTGGGCCCACTATGGGATGAGGCATTGCCATTGGATAGTGATAAACAATCATGTTAGTGGTCGTGGAATAAATGGAAAGTGAAACCACAATATAACTATATATATTGCGGAAGAGACAACATTAAAAAAAGATTCAAATAAGATACATTGATAAGAAACATCTCGTGGAGATGTTTGAACTTATTTTAAATTTTATATATATATATTTACATTATATATATATTACTTAGATGCATCTAGGATAGAAAAGATAGTTATGATTATCTCTGCAAGCGAGGGACTATTCTAGATGGCATAAAAACCATAGTGGTTATGAGTGATGAGTACATTATTTGACTTATTTATATCATTTATATGATTGATAATTTGTCATTTAAACATGATTTACTAGTGCATGGGGATGCTTTATATGGTTATATCTTAGTGAGTTTAATGCATTTTCCTTGTTCTTGTTCATGCAACTTGTTAACCGTATAACTTCCTACTAATTTCCTTTGTGAGTGAAATGTGGTAAAATGTGTGGGATAATAATGAACATTTACTACCAATTTTGGAAGTTGTAATCAAGGATCCTGAGTCCGAATTCATTATGCGTCATGGAGGACTTTTTCCATTAACGACCTATAAACATGGGTCTTATTTCTAGCAATTTCTGTAGGATTTTATGAACCTTAATCGAATTTGTTAGTGGAAGAACTTAGTGCCTACCATTTTGGCATGATATGTAATCGAATGTGTCTATATAGACATATCCTTTAAAGACAATTAGGGAGTTAGATGGTATCGATAATGCTATAGTATAGTTCATAAGCAGTTAGTATTTACTTTCCAGATGCACTAAATATGTCATAGAACTTCTTTGAATCAATATAAGTGGATATCATTTTGAGTATCTCATGTTGTTAATATTACCTCTGTCCCAAGGAAGAGCAAGGGCCACTCAACCAAGGTGATTGGAGGCTGTTTACATTTACACATGAATGTGGTTTTCTGATAAGTCATAATTTGTATACAACTACTCATTTCCTTTACTATAATTTCCATTAAGCGTGTGTGTATTTATTTCACTATAATTTTCATTTAGTGTGTGTATTTCCATTTATGTGATTTCCATTTAGCATGTGTTCTTTATTTTATTGTGATTTCAATTCAGAGTGTGCAATTTAAATTATGTTATTTTAATTATATGTGTGCATTTCCATTTTAGTTAAGAGTATTGTTTTCAAAACTCATTTCTATTGCAGTAAATTAATTTCTGTAGCTTAGCATTACATTTCCGTAGATTAGTAGAAAATGGAGGAAAACCTAATAGAAAACCCCCAAAGAAAGACCCAACAAGATAATTAGATGTATAGGGCTTCATTGCATATAACCTAGGACACAACCCTGGTTTTATAATGACACTAGTAGAAGAATCTATTAGTTAAATGATTGGAGAATACAACAACCCATCGATGAGGATTAGAATGTCGAGGATTTGTATTAACTTACAAAGGTGGAATCATAGATAAAGAAATGTGACATGAAAGAAAATAGGTCTCAAATAGGTAGTACTCACCTATTATAAGTGATTCTAGGATGTAAAATGGAACGCACTAGCAAGTCCCTGGAAAAACCTAGATTTATTTTAAATTTTGTAAGAAAATTGCAATATGTCGATTCACTAAATACCTTTCTACTAATTTTAAAATATGCAAATTGGAAAATCATGGGGAAACATCACCTCTGTGTATATATGAGAAAATTTACGGAATGTTTTCTTTGTGAAACATTAATGTTTTCAAATCTCGGCGTGTCAATTTTTGGTGAAACATTATTGTTTTAGATCCCGGTGCATTGATTTCTTGGTGAAACATTAATGTTTTCAAATCCCGGTGCATTGATTTCTTGGAGAAACATTAATGTTTTCATAAATCCCAGCGTGATGATCACGTGATGATTTAATATAAAAATATACATTGGGATTGGAAATTCCTTAGCGATTTATATGGGACACATTATTGTTTATGGTATTTTTGGGAAAAACCTCGAGTATTTTTTTGTTCTTTGTAAAATTCATCAAAATCAAATTCCTAGAATTCTACTATTCACCAAACTACAAATATTCACCGCTAAATTTTCATTATTTCCCACATTAAATCTTGTCTCCTCATGTGTATATGTGTTTGCATTTATTTCTCTCTCCATCTCTCATGATTGATTATGTATACTTATGAAAATTGAGATAGTTTAACTATAAAAACTTTAAAATGTGGAAATTGATTGTTACATTTTTTATCAACACTAATTCACCCATCCCCACTCAAAGGCTTGAAATTCCTAACAATTGGTATCAGATCTTGGTCCTCTTATATCCAACCTAATGGCTTGGAGGTGATCCTAAAGACATAATCATGAGTTTTGTAGCAAAATAAATCCTTAAGAAAAAGTATGAGACTCGATCAATCTCTAATAGATGGTCTAAAAAATGATATCAAGGACATGGAAGCTCAAGATGGTCAAACACTCAAGGAGATGGAGTCTTATGTTGAAAATGTGTCAAAAGATCTTAAAGATAAAGAGGATGAGTTCCTAAAGCATGAAGAATATTTAAGAACCCGAAGGCTGAACTGAAATAGGTAAATGATAAGTTATAAATGTAAAAAAAATGGAAAATAGTTCTAAATCTCCTTGTGGAATCCTAGAAATCCAAACATCATATAGTGATAAAACTAGTTTAGGATTCAAAGGAGAATCATTGAAAATAAAGAGGATGACATGACTAGTCCCAACATGTAAACAAACATAAAGAAGAACAAGGAGACAAACACAAGAAGGCCTAAGTTAGTTAGGAAACCAAAAACATCAAGGTATTAGATAAATTTTAATGGATATTATTTTTCATGCTATGGTTTTGGACATAGAGTTAGGGATTGTAAGAAGAAATTTGACAAAGAAAACCTATAAAGAGCTTGTAGCATTGAATATAAAAATAAAAAATGTTCTTCAATTACAAAAATAAAGGTCACATATCCAAGTACTACCTAGAAGAACTATTATCACAAAAAGTAGCACCTTGAGATTTGGCTTTACAGATCTCTACTTTTTGCTAATATCGGTACCACCTCTCAATCTATGCAACTTGTGTGCTTGAGGTGGAACTCAAGAGAAGTTCGGATTCCTCTACCTAAATCTAATGCTAAACTACTCCTAGAAGGGAAAATGTAGCTAACTAATCCTAAAATAGCCATTTCAAGGACCATAGAGAGAGAAAGTGTTAGAAAGATGAATGAAAATGAAATCCTACTCTAATAGAGGTGATAACACTAGAAAACGGGGTGTGCTAGACAATATTCTAGCCTGTAAATGGAGAAGGATGAACTTGGAGAGGGTGGACATGCACCACAAACCAGATTACATACACTTCAACGTCTCAAATAAGCACAACAACTTCTAAATCCTACAATAAACACAAGAATATGTATAAAACATGTAGACATGATGAGAGACTAGAGAAAGAAAAAAACAATGTAGAGATACATAAGTATCACATAACACCATTTCTATTACTCCATAAATATGTAGATAACACCATTCTAGCGAGAAAAGGAAATGAATGCCATTAAAAGCTTCAAAAAAGAGGCTTGAAGCCCCAAAATTCACAACAACCTAGTTGTGGAGAAGAGGGGAGCATGGGGAGGAAAATATCTAAGAATGTGCAAAATGGATATCCCATTGAAAGTTATGGCATTTTGACATTTTTTAGTTCTATGTGAAAACCAGGGTCTATTACTTCCACTTCTCCTTCATTGTAGGAAAATGACCCCAATTACTTCTCTTAGTCATCAATCTTCTCCAACTACTTGAATTTTCTTATTTTAGGGAAGTTAAGTAGTTCATATTCACCACATTACTCCCTTTTTCATTTTTTTCTCTCGTGGGAAATTATAGGTACATTACTACCTTAGTAGTGAGCCATCTCACCACCTAGGTCACTCAAAATCTCTTCTAGCTCAATTCATGTCTCAGTTTATAACTTTGTGAATAGCTCATTAGGCAACAACCGAGCTCCTTTTTTGTGTTGATCGTGCCCCCATTTAATTAAGTCTTATGCCTTCATTTCACCGCTTTGCATTATGATAGCTTCGGTCAGAGCCCTCCTTCATTTTGGTGAATTGAAATAATTTTAATTACATCATGTTTCAATGCAATACTTCTCCATTTAAAACATCACTTAACTCATGCACGCCTCTTCATTGTGCCCCTCTCATTTAATTTTTCTTCAAAATTAGTCTTCTCATATTGGAAGTCTTGCCTACACCATTCTCCGCTTAGCTCTATGGTAGCTCACTCCCATTTTTCAGAATTTTTCATTAATATAACTCATTTTTTGGTTAATATGAGGTTCATTACTTGAAGTAATCTACCCCACAAATACCACTTCATGTTGATGACCCCGACTTAGTCTATCCACCTCATGAGCTCACCAACCGAGCTCAGCCCTAATTTTCACATTGCTCTGTTTGTCCCCAGATCCATCTCTATGGCTTGGTCCTTGGCCTATGGGCTTGAATGCTAAGCTAATCCTCTCTCCCCTTCAATATTACTTCCCAATCTCCATGCAACCGTAACTCACCCAAGGGTCCTCGAAATGAGCTTGCCTCCTACAAACTCTCACCTTTTTTCACCACCATTGATCTCATCCACTTTCACTTTGTCAAATTTATACCTCATCAAGCCCCAAAGGGCTCAAACCTAGCTCATTATCCATTACATAGGATACTTTTATGACCCTATCATTATCATTTCATTACCGTGATTTGACACTTATCTCTCCACCCAAGTAAAATGAGATTGGTTTTGAGTTCGATGGTCTAACCTAGGATCCCTTACCACCTTTGCACCTTATAACTCAACCATTTCCTCGAGTAGCTTGGTGAGATACTTTGTTTGACCACTTTTTTTGATTGATCTTAGTTAGTATCCTGTGTAACCTTGACCTCCACAACTAAACTCCCTAATTTTACATTTTATGGGGAATGTTTTAGCATCAGGGGTCATGAAAATGACATTGTACTCGCTATAAGGCCATTATCCATTTCCCCATATTTTTCATCTATAGGGCCCTCTAGATATTTCTCCTATTTTATAACAGAGCTCTTAATCTAAAAACCCATAAGAGTAAAAAATCCTCTTATGACCTCAACACTCCCAAAACACTGAAATTGCTTCTAAAATGCTAGGAAACTACCTACAATCTAGGTGAATGCACTTAATGTCCTAATAAGTGCTCCAACTTAGACCTCCTAGTTGTCCATTTCACCATTGGGGGTAAAAATAGATAACAAGAACCATTAAGTCAATTTTGGGATGATGAAGACTCAAAAGGCATGAATGAGATAGTTTTCTATAGTTGTAAAAATTTGGACATATTTCTAGAGATTGTTATAGTCATGAGATTGCTAGGTATGGTAGGAATAGTAGTCCATATGTATATAGAATAAAGAATCAAGTTAGGTGTTTTATTTTCCATGAATTTGGACATTATGGAAAGAAGTGTTATCCAAATCAACTCCCAAGGCATAACAACATGACTTAGACATTCAAAAGGCTAGACAAAGGAAATTCAAAGGAAAGACATTTTATAGAAATAATATAGAATCATCCAAGCCTCAAACATCTCATAGAAATAAGAAATAAAAATGGATATACAAGGTCAAGGAATAAATATCAAAAGATAAGACATTCATAGGAAAAGTAATTACAAATAATACATCAAAAGGTGATGAAAAGGCAAGAATAAGGAAGAAAATTCTAGTGCAAAGAATACAAAATTTATTTCTCAAGTAGTGTTGCAATAAGTATATGAGTCATAACATGTGTGCTTACTAGGTATTCAATCAGAAAGTGAGAACTCATGTGATGAAGAGGTCACACTAATGAATCCATCCAAAGAGACTAACAAGAGAGCAAGGACAAGGAAAAAAATTGAGTCATCATGTTGTTGTGATGATTTCTCTTTTTATGAGGTGACATGATAAGATCGTATGCCTTCTTGAGAATTCTAAAAGGTATACACTAGCTGAAGGAAGAACTAGTTGAGGCTAATATTTTCATCCATCTAGTTGTTAGGGTATGTTAGTTTGAAATGTTTGTCTTACTCCATATTGAAAAGTCTAGCATAGTTTAAGTATTGAGTGTCTTCTTGATAAAACATAGAGAGAGAATGTTGTCAATATATTCTAGGGATTGAATTTATCTTCTAAATATTTTTAATGTTGTATTAAAGAAAGATGTGTCTCCAAGAGAGTATCTTGAGTCAATGCACAAGTTGATTATCTTGTGGAAATCTGAATCAGAATAATTTTGAGCCTTAATGTGAATTACAACTGAGATGAGAATGTGTGGTTGCAAATAACATAATTTTAAGAGTGTCTTTATTTTTTTAGTTTATGGTTGTCTAGGAGAAAAAACTAATTTTGAAAAGGATTTCCAAAATTATGTCAAGTGTCAAAGTCTTACTGTCAAAGGTCATTCAAAGAAAAATATGTTAAGATTGTCCATGATATGAGCGCATGTTCAAGAACTTATATATATCTATTTTAAAGTCCATAAATATGAGAAACATGGTGCTATAGTCAATGAGTGTGAAGTTAAAGTGATGTGCATGTGCATTCTGAGTTGGTATCTACATCATGAAAAGGATCAAAAATGAAAACTAAGTGTTTTAGTCAATGTTTTTTATGGAAGTCATTGGTTCTTGTGTTAATCATTGAAAAATTGCAATAACCTCCAAGGAAGAAGAGTCTCATAGAGCAATTTCAAATGAGTTAATGAAGGATTGAGATGAATGTTCATCTTAAGAATAAGTAATCAATAATTATTAAAATATGAGTTGTCTTTCTCCATGTTATCAAAGTTGAATCATTGTTATCTCAAAATTCCCTTGAAAAAGAGTACAAGTATGATTCATGTATTTGTAAGGAAACATAAGTGGTCAAGTTCTTGTTCCTCATATTATTTAGGTTCTATTCTCATGCTTTATGTCATGATAGAAGATATCTTATTTTGAAAGAGGTCGATAAGTATTGAAAAGTGTTCTTCATGAGAAGTTATAGTGTTGAGGTATTGTTATCACCTTTTAATCCATGAAAGAAGTACCTAATCTCTATCAAAGTTTATCAACCAATAACCAGAGGATTGGAGTTGAGTAAAGTGTTGTTTTTTATCGGTAAATAGTGAATAGATGGAGTAGCTCCCTGGGGAGAATGTTTTAGAATGTGTTTTACCGAGTACCTTAAATTATAAATCTATATTAATATTGTATCTTAAAGATGATAGGGTTTGTGCATAAAAATGATGAGCCAATGATTACAGTATGTAGGTTTCACGTGATAAGCTACAAGTATGGAAAAAGGTGTCACCATCCTTGAAATCTAATTTCATAAATTAAACCTCAAAAGGTGAATGACTATAATATCCAAGTCAATTAACATAGGAACAGTCAAAGAGAAGGTTAAGGTACAAAGTCCAATCAATAATACTGATATATAGAGTGTTATGAAAATATGCATAAGGTATGTAATGCGGTTGAGTGAAAATTGATGACTTGAGCCCTTGTAATTTCATATAGAGGAAGGAATGATTCCACAAGAATAAGTATCATCTTGTTGGTTGAGCATTGCAATGGCTATTGAATTAAATGAAACAATAAGAGTCTAGATGAAGTTTATCTTGTCATATGAATCTCAAAACAAGTCTTAAAGTGATAGGGATCTAGTCTAATAGTTCATGATATTGTTCTTATTTGGTATCTTGTTTAGTGCTATTCATTTTTCTTTAGAGATATTGGCATGAATCTCAAATGTTATAAGTATGGTCTCTAGTATGCCAAAAGTTTAAGATGTCTTCTAATTGAATTGCTTGAGTAACATGAATAAAATTTAATGATGATTAAGCTAGCTATGGAGGCCATTATGAATATGTGAGCATACATTCGGCATATAATAGAGATGTATGATGAGATTAAAGTCCATCATGGAGTGTATCGGATCAAAGGGATCCATATTAAATCTCATATTAGGTAAAATGGACAATATTTGTTGAAAATTGAGAAAGAGAAGATGAAATGTAGTCCTAGGGGGAGCTTGTGGAAAAGAAGAACTAGTCATTAGTCTAAAACATGAGGTGTGAAGAGTGTCATACAACTAAGTGAGTGTTATCGGTCAAAATAGAAGCATCATCCAAGGGGATATTCTTGAGGTAAAATCATGCATTATGAAATTCACTTACATATTGTTCATTGTGTTGATAGTCTTATCCTTTGTCATAGATGTCGAAGGGGGAGAGTGCTATCATAAATCAAGTTTGAAAATTATTTTTCCATCAAAGTTTCCATGTTTCTAATTATGTTGTCATCAATGAAAAGGGAAGTTTTTGGACGTTGGTCATTGGTGTTAGCATTGATTTCAAGTGGAATTGATGGAAAAATATTGTGTGGTGAAGGAAAAAAGAGTGAGTGGTGATGTAAGACTCTACAAGAAGCATGAAGGTTCATTGGTAGTGTAGGTGATTCTATGAAGTGTCAAGTCATGAAAAATAAGATCTCAGTGACGTGCATTTTCAAGAAAGCAAGGTGTGTGGTGAGTCCTCTCAAGGTGGTATGTAGAGTTACCAAGGTCATATGGGGGATCGGGTGTTAAAAAGTTTGCAAGTTATAATTAGTCTTCATGGTCAGCTCATGGGTTTCAGGGAAGCTCTAGCCCTATTTATAATCCCAATTCAAGTTAGCAAGTGAGATTGTTGAATCAGAGCATATGAATGAAAATGAAGTATTGATGGAGTATAATTTGATGACAAGGGTGGATAGGTGTTTAGTGGTTTACATTAATCTTAGGAAGGTTCATTAGGATTTCAGGATGAATTGAAGATCTTTCAAAGTACACTGTAATCTTGGTAAATGAGATAGGAGTTCACTAAAGAAATTAAAGAGTTTGGTACACTTGGCTCTATTGATCTATAGGGATTAAAGTCATTTTCACATGTTTTAAGTTCACACAAAATCTCTATGGTAAAATAATTTTTTTAAGTACTTTGAAAAGTTTGAGTATATTGAGTTCTTGGTATATTATAGACATATGAGGTGTGGATGGAACTTGTTCCACGTGAACTAGTGTTCCCTGTAAGGGTCTTGGGGCCACAGGATGAAGAGTTGAGTGTTTTGTGGGTTTGGTGCGTAAATTAGGCACAAAGCTCCCTAATAGAACAATTTCTAAGTGAATCTATGTTCCTGCAAGTTGGTTTAGACCAAAAGGGAACAGAGTTGGTATATTTGGGTTAGCCAAGCTTTGTGGGAACAAAGGGCCCAAGTGGAATAGTTCTTCGGAAAAATGGGTTCTCCACATAATGGTTCAAGCCAAAGTATGAAGATGGTCTTATAGACACCAAAATTGGATCACACTCCCTTGGTCCCTCATCAAACAAACACCTTGAACACATTCACCTAACCATGGCCCCTTTCATCCCACTCTAATATTAATTTAATTTAATTAATTCATTATCTCACAATATTTATTATTTTAATATCCTAATTAAGATAATGCCCACATATCCACCTCACCTAGACACCTCATCTAGCCACCTCACCCTAAGACCTATTCTTAGTATGTTGTCATAACTAACTAAGACCTACCTAAACCCTAAAAATCAAAGCCTATATTCCCTCTAACCACATTCCTACACATTAGAAAGGAAGCTTCTATTCTAATCCCGGAGAAAACAAACAAGATCCTAGAAAATCAAGGGGATCTACCCAGTTTAGTAAACCTAGGAAATCCCACCCTAACCAACTCTGGTCACCCTAAACCACCATCGGTCAACCGAACCACCGTTGGTTACCATTTAACCCCCAAAACAACCTTATTTTGAGGTTGGCACATTTCGAGAGATTGACACATCTTTTGAGAACAAGTGATGAAACCAGAGCTACATGCAAGCAGAATGAGCATTCGTACACACATCAGAGCACCCATAGCCAACATCAGAAGCACCCATAGAGCCATATGCCTTCACGGGATCTTCGGGGAAGCGTTAGCACCACATCAAGTTCCTTCCATTTGATCACCCACCATTTCCAAACAGACATCAAGCTCATATAAACAATAAGTGCTTTATTAACCAACACTTACCCATTTATCATTTGGTAGATTCTTTTACTTTTGTTATTAGTTTCTGCTCCCATTTCCATTCCACCACCATTTACCTCCATGAAAACTTGACCATCCCTTCACCCATACCCTTGAACTTCCCATACCTAGATTTTAATCATTCATGTGCATACCTGAGACCCACACGAACCTTGTCATTGCCCTTCCATTTTCATCTAGCCTTAGATATGTCACCCCACCAAGTTTTTACTAAGTTTCCTGTACCACGACCATACCAATGCCGGTTACCTACAACCGTCACCGGTTAACCTAAACCGACATTAGTCATACCAGACTGATGTCGGTCTCTGTGTTTTTACTAGAAACCAAGAACAGAGCTTCCACTCTCTACCCAATACCCAAAATGGCCCAGAACCTGACCCTAACCAATACTTGTATTCTGACAGAGACCTTGACCTTCAGATTCAGTCATAGCTTAGCCTATTGTGAACAAATTTTCTTATTGTAGATGAATGAGATACCTAAATCATTTTAACTATAGTAGGATTTCCTTTATTATTGGCATTAAGTTGTTTTAAATAATGGATTGATAGTTGTCTAGGAAGTATCACACTTCCTGGATCTAGCATACACTAGGAAGTCCATTGCATATACTATTTAACTTTAATTTGGTGGTCTTGTTTCCATTTCAGGTAGTTCCTCCAAGTAAAAAGGAATCTCTCATGATTAGTTGTGGATCAAGAAGTCATACACGCATAACAACCTACAACCAACATTTTGATAGGTATTCCTCCTAGCCCTTTACCCTTATCTATTTCGTCAACATTTAAAGAAATGATCTAGAATCAAGTGAAACATTTTGGCACACCAGTGGGACCCATTCGGGGTTCTTTGCATTCTTTCATTTCTAGGTGAAAAGTTGCATGTTTGTTTCCTTTCTAAAAGGTTCTTACATTAAAATTTCTCCCCTAGAACCTTCTCTTCTTCTATTGTCTAAAATCAATCATATTTTGGTGCTTTAAAAAGAACATTTCTTCCCTTTCATTAGTATCACATTAGTGAAAGATAATCCCTTCTCCTGTTCATCTTTTTATGTCATCAAATTCAACATTTTGATTTGGGCTTAAAGTTAACTACATTTCATTCTACTTTACTGCATTAGCTCACATTAAATGAGGGAAACCTATATGCTAGAAGTCATGCCTAGCTGATGGTTAACAAACAAATCATAGAAAAAGCACTTTCTTTCTCTTTCTCTCTCGAGTCTTACCAAACATCAAAAATTAAAAATATACACATTCTTAAACAACATCTCACCCGAAGAAGTGATCACTGGTGTTGGTTCCCAAATTTGTTCTCCTTTTCAGTTTGAGTAGCATCAAAGATATGGCATGAAGCTTGAAGACAAATGGATTATGGTGAATGTTGTTTTGTAGCTAGGGATATGATCTAACTGGCACTTAGATTTGTGGAGAGATGGATAGCACTCAAATAGGACTTGATCTTGTCCTAACTATTTTAGGTTGTGCCTTTCAACCAAGGTAAGAGGACCTATTTTGTAACCCTCAAATGGTGAAGGAGATGAAGATATCCCTCAATTTGTACAAATAGTATGAAGGGGCCTTGGGAAAATATGATCAACACTCCAAATATGACTTTCACAAGTTGTCACTTCCAGATTATGGAGATAATTTCAATGCAAGGCAAGGGTTACTAAAGACATTTTGAAATCCTGATATGTTCTGCATACTTTAGCAAATGGATTTTGATCTTCTGTGGGTATACAGGTCAAAATAGGGGTAAAACAAGGTAGGATTAGTTGTTTTGAATGATTTTGGGTGGGAGTTTAGATAAGACAAACCAAGATCCACCAGACTCTTTGAGGATTTCAAAAAAATATGGAGAAACTTAACAACATAAAGTATCAAAATGGTTAAGCATTCCTTCAACCAGGATATGTGCATCAAATGGAGGCCCAGATCTGCACTTTTCCACACAATCTTTGATCATCTATCACAAAATCTTGAGTTAGAATGAACCAATGAAGCATTTAGCAATCACTATTTGATCATGACCTAAGGTGCACCCAAAGGTTTACAAACAATCTCTAAAATCAAGGAAGGTAAAGTGATTTTAAATTTGTTTATCTCTTTATCAGATGAAATCTCTTCTGAATGTAAGATTGTAAATGCCACTAAACTATCACAAGAGTGAGATCATGTATGATCAAGAGAGACCTTAAACACAAGACTATAATAAACAAAAACACAAATTGAAAAGCATTCTGAAATGTAAGCATTCACAATTTTTCCAAAAGACAACACATAATAACTCAAACTTGATCAGATTTATCAGTAGGGGAATGTTTTGAAAACAATCTCAGAGCTTGTTAATGGCTATACATATGCAACCAACTTAACATGATTTGAAATCTGATATAGAGAGAGTTATATGAGTTTCTCAAGTGGTCACTCAGAGAATGGGCTTCTTCCCAGATTTTCTCGTGAAATTTTTAGTTTTCTAGGCTTTTTAAACTCTTCCAACCCTTTGCATGAAAATTCATGCAATATATAGCTTTCAATCTCCTTTGAGCCTTCTTTCCCAAGAAAAGAATATGCCAAAGGATCAAATTTGTTACAAAAATTTCTCATGATTCGTAGACAGGGACGTTTAACAGAACACGTCCAAAAAGTTTCCAGTTGTCTCAAAAAGAGATGAATCATTGCAAAATTTGCATCATTATCCATTGTGGAGGCATATTTTTCATCTTCAAAGCATGCAAAACCCCTTCCTTTCATTATTTCATCCTTATCCCTCCAAAATTTGACTCTGTAACTTTTGGATCTGATATTTCACATTTTTGGATGGGTTAGGGAAAAAATTCATTTCAAAAACATCTCTGATCTTCAAATTGATCCTCAAAACCAATTGCATTGGTCCTTGCAGGCACAAACGACATAATTTGTCAAAAATTGATGAAAATTGATGCAAAAACACATCTCCAAACTTCCTAGAGCGTTCTAGGGTAAAAATGGTGGTAGAGCAAAAACGATGCACAACTACCATTGATTTGACATTCAAATTTTAATCTACGCCCTCCACATGGAGAAAAACCATTGGAGATGGGCTTTGGAGGCACCTTTTTCCATTTTGCATTTTTAAAAAAGAAACAACCACGTGGCAAGATTTGATTTCGGCATGGGCACGGGTTTCACATTTTTAACTTTTTGACCCTTTTATTCTGAGCAGCCACGTGGCACCATTCCATTGGATGCGGACCTAGGAGCTTCATTTTACCTTTTAAACTTTTTGGAAAAATTGGAAAATTTTGATATTTTTCCCGCACCTCCGCCTCATGAAAACGGGCTTGACACGTGTCCCAAAGTGGGCCCCATTGGAATCACGGACCGATTCTACACATTTCCACCTTTTTGGAAAAAAAAAAATTTTCCAAATTATCCCTATGGACCCTGCACCTCAATTTTATCCGACACGTGTCGATTCTTTGATTCACTACGGAGTTCAGTTATTTTGTGACTTTAATATTTTAACCAAATAAAGTCAAAAAACTTCAAAAGAACTCGACCACCCACAATTCCATCCTTGGCTCTAAAGCCCACATGTTCCATTCTGATTCGTTGCGGGCCCTAGGCATTTTCTTTGCACTTTAACTCTTTTTCCAAAATTCCTTAAGGCACAAAAGACCCGCTACTTCTCATCCAATCAAAAGAGGACACATCATCATTTTCGGGAAAAATTTAGAAATTTTCTCTGCCACTTGAATTCAGGTAGATTAGCACTTGGTGGGGCCACGGGAAATTTGAAACTTTTAGCCAAAGTAGCTAAAAAATAACAAGTTCTCAAAACGACCCACCACTCCTCCTCCAATCAAAAACATGCCACGTAAGCAACATTAGAACCAATCAGAGTAAAGCGGAGCCATGGGACCAAATTCACCCTTTTGCCAAAAAAGAAAAAAATGATAAGTTAAAACAATTTTCCGCCATCCCTCGGCCAATTAGAACAAGCCACGTTGCCGATGAATGTTGAAGAAGAAATTGATGGGAAAACACACTTATCGACCATCAAAACATAGAAAATGCCAGGGATGCCTTAGAATTCAATTTTTTTGCTAAGGACGACAAATTTCTCAAAATTGAACCAACTGAAACATGTTTTCAAAGCATTTTTATCATGGAATTGGATTTTCAATGGCATACAAGTGCAAATTGATCAATTTTAAACTTCCATGATCGGGCAAAAAGGAAAAAACAGAGCCCATAGATTTTGGAAAAATTAGGGCACAAAACAGGGCACACATGTAGATTTCTTTCAAATTGGGGCAAAACAACAAGTTTGTGAGCATTTCAAGGCATTCAACTGGAGGGAAAAGTTGCAGACCACCAATTTGAGAGAAAACATTTCAGAGCATGCAGAATGAAGGAAAATTTAGGGCAAAATGGTGCAAGCTCAAAAATGGCACCAACATCGGCTCTGCTGCTGGGGATGGGCACTCCCAACGAGTGCCACAAGAACAAAAGAAGTAGACCAAGTGCCAAAAATAACCATTGGGAAATGGAGTAAAAAATGTAGGGTAGAAAAACTAGACCCAATCGACAAAAAATGGCTGCCAAGAATAGGGCAAACCATAAACCGACAAAAATAGCAAAAATAGAGCCAAAAACAAAGACTATACACTATACAAGTGGTGCATACCTCAAATTTGGGGATTAATCCAAGAAATGCTTCATATGCCTACCATTAATAGGTAGTTCAAGTAATTCCCCATCTAAGTCCTTGAGAAAAAAGGTATTTTCACCAATTCTGATATCAATGGAGTAAGGGCCCATCCACAATGCATCAAATTTACCATGTTTGCCCTTATCTTCATGCCTACTATCCCACAACAAAACTAGATCTCCAACATTGAAATCCTAAGAGTGACCTTCTTGTCAAACAACCTCTTCAACTTCTCTCTAAATCTGACATGCCTTTGGTGGGATGCTCTTCTTTCTTCATCCAACTCAACAATCTGATTAATCCTTGCTTCATATGGACTGACCTCTTGATCTTCAAGTTGTTGAACAAACTGAAATGAAGATAATTGTAGATGTAAGGGCAGTAGAGCTTGAGTTCCATACACCAACTCAAATGGGCTCTTACCAAGTAGCTCTTTTGGTAGTGATTCTATCAGCCCAAACTACAAATTTTAGTTGTTCACCCCATTTTCTCTTGTTCAACTCCAAGGTTCTCCTAATGATCTTCAACAAGTTCTTATTGTTGGACTTAGCTTGTCCATTTCCTTGAGGGTTATAGTTTGAAGCATAAGTCAGATTGGTTCCATACTCCTTGCACATTTCCATCAAGGGTTTAGCTTTGAAACACATGGCATTATCAGCAACAATCTTTATTGGCACACCAAATCTGCATATGATATGATTCAACAAGAAGTCCATAACAACTTGGTGTGTTGCTTTCTTGGTGGGGATTGCTTCTACCCACTTGGTGAAGTAATCTGTGGCTACAAGGATCCACTTATGTCCAGCACTAGAAGGGTCTAAAATCTCACCAATGAAGTCTATTCCCCATTGTTTGAAAGGAGCTTCAATTGATACATGATGTAAAGGAAGGAGCTAAAGCTTTCATTCTTCCAGAGAAATGCTGGCAACTTTCACATTTTCTAACCAACAAGGTTGCATCTTTGAAGAGAGTAGGCCACCAATAACCAACTCTCAAAATTTTGTGTGTTGTAACCCTTCCAACAAATTTTCCTCCACAAACTCCCCCATGGAAATCAGCAACTATTTTGGGAGCTTCATCTTTAGTTACACATTTCAAGAGGACACCTTCAGGGTTCTTCCAAGCCAGCCCTAAGTCAGTAATGATGTACTTTTGAGAAGCTAGTTTGAGGGCTCTTTTCTAATTTTTATTTAAATGATCAGGGTAACATAGGTGTCTGAGATAAAATATTACATCCTTGTACCACTCAGAGCTTACCAATTTCTCAAGAACATCTTCCCTTTCTTCCTCTACTTCATTCACTTCCACAGTCTACAAGTTTGCTCAGCCATAAGCTTAGCAAGACCCAAACCTCTTACCAACTTTGTGGTTTGGATATCCATGTCATATTCCTATAGTTTGTTCACCCATCTACATATTTTTCTTGAGATCTCCATCTCTGATAAGATGTCTTTTACCATGGTGTGGGGAACATAAGCAACAACTTTTGAACTTAAGATATAAGGCCTGAAAACCTTTGTTGCTTTCACCAAGGAAAATGCTTGTTTTTCCATGATTGTGTACTTTAACTCAACAGCTTGTAAAGCCTTGCTAAAGAAGGAAATAGGCCTCTCAGCCCCATCTTCATCCTTTTACAGAAAAATAGATGCAATGGTATTTTCAGAAGCAAAGGAGAAGATTTGGAAAGGCTTCTTGTAATTTGGAGCTACCAAGACAGGTGCATGTTTCAATGCTTCTTTGATTCCTTCAAAATCTTGAATAAAAGCCTCCTCCCATTTGATAACTTGGTCTTTCTTTAACATGCATGTAATAGGAAGAGTCAATTCAGAAAAATTAGACACAAACCTTCTAATGAAATTGATCTTCCCAAAGAAGGATTGGATGCCCTTCTTTGTTCTTGGAATTGGAACCTTGTTGATTGCTTCTACCCTCTCAGGGTCAATCATGACACCATCCTTTGAAACAATATGACCAAGAAGCTTGGCCTTTTGCACCCCAAAATGGCACTTCTTTGGATTCAAAGAGATTCCAAATTCTCTACATCTGATCAACATTCTTTCCAAGTGTTGCAAGTGATCTTTTCTGCTCCTTGAAAACACAGTCACATCATCCTGATAAACTACAATGAAGTCATTTATGTAACTAGAAAAAGCAACATCCATTGCTCTTTGGAAGGTAGCTCCAACATTCATGAGACCAAAAGGCATTCTTACATAGACATATGTTCCCCAAGGAGTGGTAAAGGTAGTTTTAAATATTTCTGACTCCTTGACAACAACTTGATTGTAGCCAGAGAAACCATCCAAGGTGGACAACAATTCAGATCTAGTCACTAACTGCAGCATGTTTTCCATGTTTGGAAAAGGATAATTGTCTTTCAATGAAGCTCTATTTAGATTTCTGAAGTCTACACAAAGTCTGATATCTCCATTTTTCTTTCTGACTGGCACAAGGTTTGCAACCCAAGATGAATACCTTGTGGGCTGAATGATCCCTCCCTCCTTCAGTTTCTTCAATTCATCTTGCATCTTCATGGAGAGGAGTGGATTAATTGGCCTCTTCTTTTTTCTGAATGGTTTGGCATTTGTTTCAAGAGGAATCTCATGCTGAAACAAGTCCTCTCTGTATGCTTTCAGCTCTGAATAAGACCAAGCAAGACAATCCTGATATTTCTTCAATAGTTGAACATAGGACTATTTTTCTTCTTTGTTTAGATTACTGCCCAACCAAAATTTTCTTGGTTTATCATTAGTGCCCAAGTTATGCTCTTCCACATCCCTTGAGGTAGACATGTTTCTATTGATGATGTAATCAACATTGTCAAAATTTGACTCAAGTGCAACAAGACCTCTAGGAATGGTGTTAGTTTTCAATTGGATGATATCCTTTCCAAAAAAAGTCTCTCTTCCTTCAGTCACACATACCATTGGTTCCCAATCAATATTCTGATCTACAAAACTCACCTTGATTTTGTAAGAACCTTTGCACTTGAGCATCATCATTAAACACTTGCCAATGCTTGATGTTGTCAGGGACAAGCTGGCCTAGTTAACACTTCAATATTGTACTCACAATAAGGTGAAATGGTGCAATTTCCAAATCTTGACCCCAACACTACCAACTTTTCATCAGCAGCAGCATTGAAACTTCTATCATGATGCACAATGTTGAAGGAATCAAACATCTCAATTAGATCCCAAACTGCATGTTTATACTATTTCATCACTGATTTTTTTGTAGCATATAGTTTTCTTATTTGTTTGACAACTAGCTCTGAATCTCCTTTTGCAATGATGTCCTTGACACCATACTTCCATGCAATTCTCAGACCCAACAACAAGGCTTCATATTCAGCAATGTTGTTAGTACATTCAAAATTAAGCTTGAAGGAAAAAACAAACTCTTCCAAGCTAGGAGAAATTAGAATTATACCAGCACCATTTCCAAATTTGGAGCAAGCTCCATCAAATAGCAAGGTCCAAGGAGAACCTACTTGTTCAAGGAACTTTGACTGATCCATCTTGTTTCTTTTCCATCAGCAAACCCAACAAATTTATCAAGCATCTACATCAGCAAACAACACCTCATAGGAAGCATTGTTGGGATCTTCAATAAGGTGTAACATCTTCTTTTCTCCATAGAGCTTGACAAGGCTTCCTTCAATGGGAATAGTGGAAAAAGACATGTCCATTTGAACAGTCCCACCAACACTTGCAGCCCACTTTCTTGACAAAAGCATACCCCATTTGGTAGGGCAATCAACAATCACAACATCAAGTTTCAAATTCTTACCCGGATAGGCTGCAAGTTGTACCACCAAACCCTTCACACAACCAACTACCGCACTTCTCTTGAGTCCATGGTAGTACACTTTCCATAGGCTATTGTCACTTTGATATCCAACTCATTCATGACTTCTAGAGGCATGACATTGCATGATGCACTAGAATCAAACATACAATTGTGAAGTAGTCTATCCTTTATGATCAAAGTTGTAAAGAATGGATCAACATTCAATTGGGAATCAACCAAGGATGTCCCCAAGTATACCTCAGGTGTTTCTCCAAGATCCTCTAATGCTGGTGGTGTTTCAAGGTCTGCAATGATCTGAGGAGGAGTTTCAACAATGTTTACATTTCTGCTTGGGGTACTCTTCTCCTCTTTCAATCCTAAGTACTCAAATGCTCTCTTCTTGTGCTCAGGAATCCTAAGCAACTCAATGATTGGAACACTCACTTTGATTTGGCTCAATACTTGGGCTATGTCATATGGAACACTCTTTGGCAAGGAAGCATTGGAATGGAGACAAGAAGATTCATTAGATGGCATGGGATTCTTGGCAGTTTGGGCATGAGGAGGACTGTAATTTTTTCTTGGGACAATAGAGCTTTTGGAAAGTGTTTCTCTTCTAGGAGCTTCTTTGGGAATACTTGTAAGAAAGGGTGTTTTAGGTTTGGCTTGAGGCCCAACTCCCTTAACAACCTTTCTCCTAGTGTTATACTCTTTCTCTTGAGCCACAACAACATTCATTAACAATTGTCTATCTTCCTCCAAAGGGATACCACCATCATACTTCTTAATCATCAAAGCTCTTAAGTATTCAAATTCATTGTTAGGAATCTCAAAAGCTTGCACTACATCTACCTCAAGAGTATGAGAGGGAAGAAGGACTTGTACCCATTTGATGCAATCCCAAAAGGTTGCAGTTGTCCTTGCACTTATTACCTCAGTTGATGTTGCTCCTTCTTGTGAGCTTGAAGAACAACCCACCATGTAGATATCATCATCAGTACCATCATCATTATTAGCTTCACCATCTTGTTGGTCCACTTCACATGGAGGATGGGGTAGAAAACACCTATCACACCAATCAATATCAACAACTTCCTCTCAAGAAAACAACCCTAGCAGTTAGGGGATCAAGTAACACTCTTCCTTCACGTGCTTGAGGATGTCTATTTACAGACCCATGGGTCCTTTCCCTCTATCATCAGATCTTTGATCACCCTAGGATGATTGGAAAATATGTCATGGTTTTGTGCTTTTTTTTGACCTTGTGAAGTCTTCCCAATTCCCTTCTCTACCCAGGCTAATTTGTATGAGATTTCTTTGACAACCCTGCCAAAGTTTTCACAACCTCCTCCAAATCAGCACCCTTGCTAGCTTGAGGTTTTTTAGGGTTTATCAACTTTACACCATCTCTCTTGAGAGGTTTCCCAATTGCTTTGATATTGTTTTCAATCTGCAGTGCCATGGTGAAGGCCTACCTCAAATTAGTAGGGTTTTTGTCTCTCAAGTAGTAGGTTACTTTCTTATCAAATGCATCTACATATTTGATTAAACAAGACTCATCACAGGGCCTCAAATTAACAGGAAGTCTTCTCAATGTCTTGTTAAATCTTGTATTAAAGTCATGCACTGATTCATTGGGGTTCTTCTTGATATTTCAAATTTAGACAAGAGAAATCTAGGATCAGTCTTGTCACCATATTGCAACCTAAATGCATTCTTCATTTCAGTCCAAGAATCAATAGAATTATCAGGTAAGAGCCTTGTACCAATCCCTTGCATCCTCTTCTAGTGTATGAATGAACAATTTGACATACACATCTTCAAACTCTATTTCAAAATCCTCCATCATGTTAACAAAAAGTTTGAGATGTTGATCACTAGTTATTGCATTGTTACCTTGGAATTTTGGCAATCTATTTCTGACATCTTGAGGGACAACATTTGGATAACCATTCATTCCTCTAAATTTTATAGGACCAAAGGTGTTAACAACAAATGGAGGTCTAGGGGAGGCTGAGCCATATTATTTTGAGGTGGTGATCTTGGAGGAGAAACAAAATGATGAGGAGTGAGAGGTATTTGGGGAATAGAAATGTAATCTTCAAAATGGATATCCCCTATAGGATCAACTTCTTGATAAACTCTAGCAGATTTGGAAAAAATAGGGGCAAAATGAGGAGCAATATTTTCAAAGACAAATGAAGGTCCCTCTCTAGATGGAGAATGAAAATTTTCAAGAGGACTATCTGATTCAGATTTACTCTAAAGAAGAACTGTAGTCCTCAATGACAGGATGATTAATCTCAAGTTCAACAAAGGTAACCTCCTTCCTTGAGCTCTGCTCTCCAACCACCTTCCAAAATCTTCTCCCTTCTAACTCTGAGTTCCTTGAATCTGAAAACAACTTCTTAGTAGAGTCTCTAATGAAGAGAGATCTTCTTCCTTCCAGTTTTGCAGAGATTAGCAACACAAAAAAAATAAATGACAAAAAGCTAAGACATTGGTATTTATCAAGATCAAAACAACATGGAGTCGCCACTAAGGACTTTCACCCTAGTTGTGCAAATGCACTAAAATACTCTGTCAAATACCTATCAGCACTGAAAATATTACAAAACTTTATAGATCAGACCTTCCTTTTTCTTGAATTTATCAATCACAAATGCAAATGAAGTGCAAAAACTTGCTAGAAACTGATAAAATTTAGACATAGAACTTGAAACCTTTGCATACACCTTGCAAATCTGAGTATAGAATGATGCTTTAACAATATATTTGCAGATAGAACTTGTAAGAGACATTACCAGGGTTTGATATGCATTCAAATATTTCAAATATGTATGAACATGGATCAAATTGAACTAAGAATGTCCCCTAGAAAGTGGTGCCACTGGTGTTGGTACCCAAATTTGTTCTCCTTTTCAGTCTGAGTAGCATCAAAGATATGGCATGAAGCTTGAAGACAAATGGATCATGGTGTGTGTTGTTTTGTAGCTGGGGATATGATCTAACTGGCACTCAGATTTGTGGAGAGATGGATAGCACTCAAATAGGACTTGATCTTGTCCTAACTATTTTAGGTTGTGCCTTTTAACCAAGGTAAGAGGACCTATTTTGTAACCCTCAAATGGTGAAGGAGATGAAGATATCCCTCAATTTTGTACAAATAGTATGAAGGGGCCTTGGGAAAATATGATCAACACTCCAAATTTGACTTTCACAAGTTGTCACTTCCAGATTATGGAGATAATTTCAATACAAGGCAAGGGTTACTAAAGACATTTGAAATCCTGATATGTTCTGCATACTTTAGCAAATGGATTTTGATCTTCTGTGGGTATACAGGTCAAAATAGGGGTAAAATAGGGTAGGATTAGTTGTTTTGAATGATTTTGGGTGGGAGTTTAGATAAGACAAACCAAGGTCTGCCAGACTCTTTGAGGATTTCAAAAAAATATGGAGAAACTTAACAATAGAAAGTATCAAAATGGTTAATCATTCCTTCAACCAGGATATGTGCATCAAATGGAGGCCCAGATCTACACTTTTCCACACAATATTTGATCATCTATCAAAAAATATTGAGTTAGAATGAACCAATGAAGCATTTAGCAATCACTATTTGATCATGACCTAAGGTGCACCCAAAGGTTTACAAACAATCTCTAAAATCAAGGAAGGTAAAGTGATTTTAAATTTGTTTATCTCTTTATCAGATGAAAGCTCTTCTGAATGTGAGATTGCAAATGCCACTAAACTATCACAAGAGTGAGATCATGTATGATCAAGAGAGACCTTAAACACAAGACTGCAACAGGAAACAAGAAACACAAATTGAAAAGCATTCTGAAATGTAAGCATTCACAAGTTTTGTTCAAAAAGATAACACATAATAACTCAAACTTGATCAGATTTATCAGCAGGGGAATGTTTTGAAAACAATCTCAGAGCTTGTTAATGGCTATACATATACAACCAACTTAACATGATTTGAAATCTGATACAGAGAGAGTTGTATGAGTTTCTCAGTGGTCACTAGAGAATGGGCTTCTTCCCAGATTTTCTTGTGAAATTTTTAGTTTTCAGGATTCTTTAAACTCTTCCAACCCTTTGCATGACAAATTCATGCAATATATAGCTTTCAATCTCCTTGAGCCTTCTTTCCCAAGAAAATAATATGCCAAAGGATCAAATTTGTTACAAAAATTTCTCATGATTCACAGACATGGACGTTTAATAGAACACGTCCAAAAAGTTGCACTTTTCTCAAAAAGAGATGAATCATTGCAAAATTTGCATCATTATCCATTATGGAGGCACATTTTTCATCTTCAAAGCATGCAGACCCCCTTCCTTTCATTATTTCATCCTTATCCCTCCAAAATTTGACTCTACAACTTTTGGATATGATATTTCACATTTTTAGATGGGTTAGGGCAAAAATTCATTTCAAAAACATCTCTGATCTTCAAATTGATCCTCAAAACCAATTGCATTGGTCCTTACAGGCACAAACGACACGAATTTGTCAAAAATTGATGAAAATTGATGCAAAAAATGCATCTCCAAATTTCTGGAGCGTTCTAGGGAAAAAATGGTGGCAAAGCAAAAATGATGCACAACTACCGTTGATTTGACATTCAACTTTTAATCTACACCCTCCACATGGAGAAAAACCATTGGAGATGGGCTTTGGAGGTGCCTTTTTCCATTTTGCATTTTTAAAAAGAAATGACCACGTGGTGAGATTTGATTCGGCATGGGCACGGGTTTCACATTTTTAACTTTTGACCCTTTTATTTGAGTGGCCATGTGGCACCATTCCATTGGATGCGGACCTAGGAGCTTCATTTTACCTTTTAAATTTTCGGGAAAAATTGGAAAATTTTGATATTTTTCCCCACACCTCCACCTCATGAAAACGGGCCTGACACGTGTCCCAAAGTGGGCCCCATTGGAATCATGGACCAATTCTACACATTTCCACCTTTTTGGAAAAAGGAAATTTTTCCAAATTATCCCCAGACCGCACCTCCGATTCTGTCCCTGACATGTGGCGATTGCTGATTCGTTGTGGAGTTCTGGATTGTTTTGTGACTTTAATCTTTAACCAAATAAAGTCAAAAAAATTCAAAAGAACCCGACCACCCGTAATTTTGTCCTTGGCTCTGAAGCCGCCACGTGTTCCATTTTGATTCATTATGGGCCCTAGGCATTTTCTTTGCACTTTAACTCTTTTTCCAAAATGCCTTAAGGCACAAAAAGACCCACTACTTCTCATCCAATCAAAAGAGGACATGTCATCATTTTTGGGAAAAATTTAGAAATTTTCTCCACCACTTGAATTCAGGTAGATTAGCACTTGGTGGGGCCACTTTTAGCCAAAGTAGCTAAAAATAACAAGTTCTCAAAATGACCCGCTCCTCCTCCAATCAAAACATACCACATAAGCAACATTAGAACCAATCAGAGTAAAGTGGAGCCATGGGACCAAATTTTCCCTTTTGCCAAAAAAGCAAAAAGTGATAAGTTAAAACAATTTTCCGCCATCCCTCGGCCAATTAGAACAAGCCACATTGCCGATGAATGCTGAAGAAGAAATTGATGGGCAAATGATGCATGTCGATCTCAAAACACAAAAATGCCAGGGATGCCTTAGAATTTGATTTTTTCGCTAAGGATGACAAATTTCTCAAAATTGAACCAATTGAAACATGTTTTCAAAGCATTTTTATCATGGAATTGGATTTTCAATGGCATACAAGTGCAAATCAATCAATTTTAAACTTCCATGATCGGGCAAAAAGGAAAAATGGTAGAGCCCGCAGATTTTGGAAAAATTAGGGCACAAAATAGGCACACATGCAGATTTCTTTCAAATTGGGGAAAAACAACAAGTTTGTGAGCATTTCAAGGCATTCGACTGGAGGAAAAGTTTAGACCACCAATTTGAGAGAAAAAATTTTTTCAGAGCACGCAGAATGAAGGAAAAATTTAGGGAAAAATGGTGCAAGCTCAAAAATGGCACCAACACACGGCATAGTGGGCAACCTACCTGGTTATCTCTATCCAAGACCCCATCATAGGATGGCCCGCCCCCCACCATAACATAACATGAAACCTCTCCTTATAGATCTCCTTCTTCATAGAAGCCATCTCTCTCTAAAAATTCTATTCTAAAGTTCATGAGTCAATCCTTAAATAGCATAAGCTAAACAAACATAATAGAAAAAGCACTCTTAGGATCATATTTTTCTTAGTGTTTTTGCTTGGCTTGCGTTTTGAGGTGAGAGGATTTGTTCTTCATTTTATTATTTCCCCTTTCATGCTCCTCATCATAGTTGGTGTATTCCAACTTCATCTGAGTGTGCATGGGCCATATTCTCATCATTCTCAGAATTTTGGGTTTGATTCCACATCTAATTTTAACTCACAACCACATTTTCTTCATTGTTGTTTCAATTTCAGTAAAGAATAAGATGTTGATCCAGGTGACCTTGTCGGTTATCCTCGACTCCGTCATCGGTTTCACCCAACCGATGTCATTTTACTATTCTTTTGGTTAACCTACTCAAAAGGACACCCGCTTCACCTTCTTTTCTATTCAGAGCCTCTGTCACTCTCATCATATTCACTTTCTAGGTAAATTCCATCAACATCTTGCATACTTGGAAAATTATTGGCCTTTTACCTTGTTTTGACAAACTAACCATTTCCAAGTGACCGCCGTTAAATGTGATTAACATTTGTTTACCCTAACTAGCATGGTTGCATATTAATTCTCCATCTAACATTTTAACCCCAATCCACCTACCACCACCTGTTTCTCCTATCTCTACTGTATTTAGGGCATTTATAGAGAGTAGTCCTACCACATCAGTACTTGTCCACATGGTGCTGACGCGTAGCCAAGAAAACGCCCTCATATTCCATGCCACTATCAACCACTCCCACCTAGACCTTCACCACCTTCTATTTTATCACCCATGGATCCTACCCTAACTTACCACTATCACCCAGGGATGAGGAGTTTCACATGACTCCTTGACGAGTAACCCCGCCTTTGTAGTTTTATCTTTCCCACTCATCCACTCAAGATGCCTCAGGTCATTTGATATATGGCATGCCCATATCTATCCCCCAACACTCGCTCCTACTTCTACTCCAGCCTCCGCTAGCTCCACACTACCCACATCTACCTTGCCCCCTATAGTTTCACAACTAGGCCCTATACCTACTATGACCGCCGCATTTGCCACATTATTTTCACCCGCCACATCCAATATACCTTTTCCAACCACCCAGAACATAACCTCATCCACGCTATTGTCTCACATATACCCGTAGCTACACAACCACCCCGGTGTCGGTGACCCCTACCCCTTTTCAAAACGTTGTTCTTTCTATTCCACAATCCTTAGCCCCCATTGCCACTAGGGTCACCATGACCCTTCCACCTCCATATACATACTATCATCAGCCTCCCATTTCATCTATCATTCATTCTAGGTATGTACCCCTATTTCACTTCCTCCTTCTCAATCTACCTATACGACATCACCATATAGGAATGCCACCTCCATCATATGTCCAACACCAACCTCCTTACGCTACAGGAGGCACCCAGCCATCACAACCTACAATGACCTAATCAGTTAATGATGGACAAGATGCAGACATTAGAGGCATCGGTTTCTGGTTCCCGCAACACTCTCACCTACGATGAGATTTGTAATGAGCCTATACACCCATCCATTCCTATCCATCCATATCCCATGCATTGGGAAATGCCTAAATTCAACCATTTCAATAGCAAAGAAGACCCACAACAACATTTGTGGTCTTTCAAACATGGGTGTTATCTGATCACCCATGATGATGCTTTTCTCTTAAGGACCTTTCCCATGTCTCTGACTAGACCCGTGTTAGATTGGTATAGTGGGTTACCTAGACACTCTATATTCTCATTTAATAGGTAGCCCAAGCCTTCTTGGATCACTTCTCCATTAATGTCATTAAGAAGGTTACCATGACTGACCTCTACTCTACGCATCAGTATGACAACGAATCTATCACAGATTTTGTTGCTCGTTGGCGTAGCCTGATCAATCAACTCACATTCCAACTACCACAAACCGAACTCATCGAGCTCTTCATGTGGGCTTGTGCTAGGCATATCTCGCCTGACCCGTAGGTCCAAACCTTTTGAACCTTTGACGAAGCATTCACCATGGCACAAAAGCTAGAGATTTGGGCCATCGAAGAAAAGAAAATCCAACTACGCAATAAAAACATACATTTAAGCCAAATGATACCTCTTCTTCTTGAAACCATAGAAACAATTATTCAAAAGCCAAGGGAACCGCTAACATAATGGTACTAAAATCCATCCCAGCTCATCCATCAAATCAAGGTTAACCCTCATCTAATCTCTCACCCATTCAGACCTTTTCAATCAGATGGGAACAATGGAAATACACCCAATTGGGGAACCTTATTCTTCTGTCTTAGAAAAGCTCATTAAATCTGGGGCCATCACCCTTCCTCCCATAAAACCACACACTAGTTTTGATCTGCTCACCCCACACCCACGTGGTACAAAGAGCATGATTTTGTAACTATCATCGAGTAAAGGGTCATAGTGATAGAAATTGCATCACTTTTAAAAACATTGTCCAAGAAATGCTCGAGAAAGGCGAGTTAACCTTGGATAATCCTAATGCACTTGCCAATCAAAACCTACACATCTTCAAGAAACCATTTCCTAATCATGCCCCTTCTTCTGATCAAACCGGAGAGACCTCAATGCACGATAGCCATACCCGCGAGGTCCATGCTATTTTCAATGACACCATGTTACTTCCCAATTACCCCATATTCCTTCCATAGAGGAAATCCTAGCCCAAAGTCCTCTACCTACACTTGAATCCACCTCACCTATTCCTCCACCACAGAGGAACACCCTTCATCCCCTCCCTCACTATGTGAAGGAGCCTCCTGTTAACATCGAGATCATTTCACCTTTGGCTTCTCCACCTAGAGATCCATCACCCAGTACATCTCTCGACCCATGGAAGAGGCTTGTCTATCTCCTCCACCCACAGAGGAGCACCCATCATCTCCTCCACCTATCAAAAATCTAGTAAAAATGCCTTTACCTTTAGGTGACCACTCTCCATCAGTTACCCAAGATCCTATGGACTTACTTTTGGCTCTCTTACCCATAGAAGCTGAAGTGAGAAAATTCCCATTTCTAAGACACATTTTATGGGAATTTCCATTGGATCCTCATCAACCTCACCTACAACAAGTGCCTTTTTCACGCCTAGCCAATCACCTAGATTATGTGGATAGAGCCTTACTTTGGGGCGTCTTCTGCTTCTTGTCTCAACACAAATGTAGATGTCACTTGCTGACACTTCCACTATCTACCCAAAAATATTTCAGCCAATCGAACCAAACACAACCACAACTATCACAAATTCCACCATGATACCACTCATGGCTCAACTCACACCCCTACCCATAACCCACAATGCATCTACATCCAAACCTACACCTACATCATCTTCCTCGCCTAAACCTATTACTACCTTAGGGGTCATCCCAACCACTAGCCTTACTCATCCACCCATCAAATTAGATTTAGCTACATCCTCCAAAACCAACACCAAGCTTAATCGACACCCAACCAAGAAGAGCCAATCCCGTAGAACTCATACTCCAACCTCGTTGATCACACCTTCATCACCTTCACCCTTTCCATCCATCTTAGGACCTCGCCCTTCCAGCATGGTTAAGAAACCTCCACCCGCCGATAAACCAAAAACACAACAGCCCATTCCTCCCTCACAAACCTCTAACATACCCAAGCCCGACATGACTTACGCCCACACCTACAACATCTTTACCACCCATTCCTCCAATACCATCGGTAACTTCTTCACTACCCACTACACTTCAGTCTCTTTCCCTCACACCCCCTGCATGACCTGCACCATCTACCTTCACAACACCTCAGTTATCCCCATGGGTAACTCACCCTCTTCCCCATCCACTTTCCCCTCTAGATCTCGTGTGCCCATATCACCTTTACCCAAGAAGGTGTAACCTAAAGACAAAAATCTGCTACCCTCCAATAAGGTAGTCAAAAAACCACACACTCTCCTGCCAGTTCATCTACCATACCCCTACCCAAGCAAACATGACCAACACCCAAGACCACACCAAGCACCTAAAACCATAGCTCGACCCACTCCCCCTCATGCAAAGACCCTTCCTCTAACAGTCAGCCACACCTACACCCAAACCCACTTTCACTTCCCATTGTGATCCACTAGCAGGATCCTATGCCAAAATCTTAACCAACCTCCTTGAGACTTTGTCATCACATTACCGCCACTCAGACCTTATGACCCTCTCAAACCCAAACCAAAATGGGTTTGATGACACCAAAATTTGTGCCTACCATTGTGTGTCAGGGCACGATGTAGAGAACTACAAGGCTTTGAAAACCATTCTTATCTAGTTGTGTCCTCCCAAGGAAACTTTGATGATGATGACCTTCTTGATGAGGACCCCATTTCACCAACACCCATTCCCACAGTTCTCCCCTCACTGCCTACTCAATGACCCAAACCTTCACCCCCACAACTCCTAGAGCCACTCCCAAGATTCAAAATTAACATGGTTCACATCAGAGAACTCACCAAATCTCCACCCAAATGTCCGGTGTGCTCAACTCATCTCACAAGGTTCCTTCCCACCACTTGGCTTTTTCCCCTCTTGTCACTATACTTTTCATGGCTCACCCACTCCACCTACCTCTCCACCTCAAATCAACATGATCCACGTTGCTACCCATGCTCAAAAGGACAAAGGCAAGGAAAAGGCAAACCGACCCACCAACCCATCCTATACCCAACATACCATCTACACCTACACCTAAAATCACTATCTATCCATGGCCCCACATATCCTATTTCTAATGGGGTTACACACCGCGTGATGCTCAAACAACTACACCAATCCCCCCTCAAAATGTCCCTATATGACCTCATCCAAACCTCAGAATCCCATCATCAAGCTCTCATGGAGGTCCTTCAATCTATTGAGGTTTTACCCAATGACCCTACACCCGTAGCCTCCATTATTACACCCCATCATGTAGCCTCTCTCACCAAATTACCACCTTTATCTACACCTCCACCTACTCACCAAGTAGCCTCCCTTAGCTTCTCAGATGAAGAGATCACACCGCACCAAACCGATGACCCAGATCTAGCTCTCTTCATCTCTATCCACATCGATGATATATGTGTACGACATGTTATGATCGATGGGGGCACTAGCATTAATATCATTTCCTCCCATGCATTCACTCAAATGTGCATACCTGATAATTACATGCATAAACATCCCATCATGTTGCATTCATTCAATGATGCTATCACCTCTACACTTGGCACCGTCATCCTCCATGTTTGTGTGGGCCCCCATACTATTCTAGAGTTATTTTACATCTTGGAGGGGGAATTTCAATATAACATGTTGCTTGGTAGACCTGGATTCATGTCATGGGTTGTGTTCCTTCCACTTTGCATCATTGTGTAAAGTTTGAGCATGAAGGACACACCTATACCATTCAATTGACCCATCACCTTTCAAAACTTGCAACATGCTTTATCGACCCAATGACATGCTTATACCCATTAAAGCATCTACCTCCATGACTACTATGCCTCTTCACCTACACCTCCACCCACCAGTGCAGCCACTACTTCAATCACACCTACATCCTCCATTCCCACCGCTGCCACAACCTCCATGGCCGAAACCATCACCTCCCTCCGTTAGCTCCACCTCGAGCTGACCTACGACACATCATCATTCTATTCTAGCTACCCACATACCAACCACCGATCCCTTGGAAGAATTTTTCAATGCCTCACTCTGGGGGAGTATCACCTATATAGTGTCAACACATTCCTTACTCCACAAGAGTACAAAAGTCTTCACCAACACCCTCGTTATGATCACCATAGGAGAGCACCTCCTTTATGGTCCTCCTCACCTTTTCGTACTAGTCTCACCTATGGGGACTTGATACTACCACTTACACACCTGAACCACCATCACAAACCCACCCATTTTCTGTTGACCTCCAATCACTCACCAATCACCATTTTTCACCCACACCTTCCTGCACCGATGTGCGTGGAAGGGTTTTGGTTTTGGATTTTACGAGAAAGGCCGCCATACCATTATTCCATGTACTACCCATAAACATAATGACCGTAGTGGTATCGGCTTTGTTGAACCACCTACCAAGAAGGCCCGCATTGAACTCATTGAGGACATCAGCCCTTCTCCACCTTCTTCACCCACTCCACCTTCTTCACCACCTTTCACGCTGACAGAGTCAATGGATCTAGAATCCATTCCTCCTAACTTTTTTTTTTCATAAACACCATCTCCTTGGGGCCTCTGACTTATCAATGCGAGGGTGAGGCTCCTTCCTCTCTTCCCTTCTTGTATCCTGAAATGATCGATGATGATACACCTTCGATTAACATCATTCAATGCCAGGATGATGAATCTATACTCACCTACCTTGGTGTAGAAGACTCATATATTCATCAATCATTACCATCTGAGATGCAAACCATGTTGAATGAATCGACTATCGAGATCAACATTCATACTCAAGATGACCCACACATTCTAAAGATCGGACAATCTTTAGATGTTGCTGAACAGGAAGCCATCACTTCTTTTCTCAAAAACCATAACCATGTTTTCACTTGGTCTTATGTAGATATGCCCGGTATTGACCCCACTATAGTGGTCCACAATATCGTAACCATTCCCAATGCCAAACCCATCAAACAAAAGCTGAGGAAAATGCACCCTCGCATTGCTCTTTTAGTCAAAGAAGAACTTCAATGCCTCCTTTGGTTTCCTTCATCTTACCCATTGATTATCCTCATTGGATTTCTAACATTGTCCTATCACTAAGGTGACAGGGGACTCACATTTGCACGGATTTCCATGACCTCAATCTAGCTTGCCCAAAAGATGACTTTCCCCTACCTGGTATTGACCAACTGGTTGACCTTACTGCTGGTCATGAGATGCTATCACTCATGGATGGTTTCTCCGGTTATAACCAAATCTTGCTTGCCCTAGAGGATCAGCACAAAACCACATTCATTACCCCTTGGGGACCTTTCTACTATCGAGTCATGCCTTTTGGCCTTAAAAATGTTGGTGCCACATATCAACAGGCTATGACTTATATCTTCCATGACATCATGCATCATATATTAGAAGATTACGTGGATGACCTCCTTTCCAAATCCAAACACCGCTCTCCGAGCACCTCATCATCCTAAAAACCATCTTTGACCACCTCATTAAATATTACATTCACCTTCAGCCCAAGAAGTGTGTCTTCGTGGTTCTCTGGGAAAACTCCTAGGGTTTATCATTTCCTTACGTGGTATAGAGGTTGACCCTGCTAAAGTCAAGGCCATTCTTGAAATGCCTCCACCCACTAATCTTAGGCAACTCCGTAGCCTGCAAGGCAAGTTACAGTCTATTCATGCTTCATTTCACAATTGTCTGATCGGTGTCAACCATTTCATCATCTTCTCAAGAAGGATGTCTCCTTTAAATGGGATGATGACTACCACAAATTTTTGAGGCCTTAAAACAATACCTTCTCCAACCACCCATACTCATTCCACCTAAAGATGATCAACCCTTCTACCTATACATCTCAGCTACTACCGATCACTCCTTGGGGGCCATGCTTTCACCCACCGCGATGAACAACACATAGGGAGCAGGTGGTTTACTACATAAGCCATACTCTTTTGGACTACGAAACCCGATACACTCATGCTAAAAAAACTTTTCTTAGCCTTAGTTTTCATTGCCACCAAACTCCGCCATTACCTACTCAACCACAAAACCTATGTTGTGACCAACACCGACCCCTTACACTTCATGTATGCCAAACCATACCAAAATCAATGTGTGCCACATTGGCTTATGCTTTTAGCTGACCTGACCTCAAATTTATCCACCAAAATTCCATCAAGGGCCAAGCTATCGCCGACCAATTGGCTGATGCACCTATTTTCGAGGATCAACTCTCTAACTTTGACTTTCCAGATGAGTCAATTTCTACCCTTTCCCTGGATGAACCCGCTTACCAAATGACACTCTTCTTCGATGGTTCCAAGTGTCAGTGTGGGGTGGGGGTTGTGTTATCCTCATTCCACTTGATGGTGAACCCATGCCTTTGTCTTTCAAACTCGATTTTGATTGTACAAACAATATTGTTGAATACGAAGCACTCGTATTGGGTCTCCAAGCTGCCTATGCCTTAGATGTTAAATCACTCAACATCTTTGGTGATTCTCAATTGGTCATAAACTAGGTCAATGGTATATACCAATGTTGTAATGAGATACTTCAAAAGTATAAACATCATGTAGACATACTTTTGACCACCTTCGACCGTTATGCCCTTCAAACCATCCCACGTTCAACCAACAAATTTGCAGATACCATGGCCTGCTTGGCTTCTCAAATACCCACTTCACCTGCTGATTCTAAAATCTTTGTCACCGTACAAAGACTCCAATCACCCTCTTATTTACCTCATGAAATTTACTCTATCGGAACCACTACCCCCGACCGAGTGACCTTTGGTATAAACAATACTCAGACTACCTTTCCTCTCCATCTTGCCTCCCGACCTCACTCGTAATGGACAATGTGCCTTTCTTAAAAAGGTCTCTCATTACGTCATTATGGGTGGCCTCCTCTATAAGCATGGCTTTGATGGTATTCTCTTACGGTGCCTTACGAGTTCGAAATTCCTTATACCATTAAGGAAGTTCATGATGGCATATGTGGAGGCCACTTTAGTGGCCTTCATTGTTGCTAAGCGTATTCTTCACCTAGGCTATTACTTGGTGACCTCAACCATGATTGTTGTGACTATGTTAAGCATTGTGTAAAATTCCAACAACATGCCAACCTTCATCATACACCCAATCATGCCTTACAGGTCCCGTGACCTTTGGCCCTTCTCTCAATGGGGTTTGGATCTTGTTGGAGAAATCAATCCTCATTCTTCCCAATGACATCAATGGATCATCACCGCTACCGAATACTACACAAAATGGGTTGAAGCCATACCTCTCATCTCCATGAAAGCTAAGAAAATATGTGAGTTCATCAATCATCACATCATCTGTCACTTTGGTGTCCCACATCACCTCATCACTGATAATGGAAAACAATTCAAAAATAAAACCTTGTGAAAACTTTGTGACACCTTCGGCATTCAAGCTAAGTTTCTCATCACCTTATTACCCATGACCAATGGCCAAGCCGAATCCACCAATAAAACCTTGAACAAAATTCTCATGAAAGTGGTTAACGATACTGGGAAGGACTGGCATACGCACATTCCTTTTGCCTTGTGGGCATACCACACTAGTATTCACACTTCCACACTGCCACACCTTTTTCTTTGGTTTATGGTACAGAGGTTGTTCTACCTCTCAAAGTCCAGATCCCTCACTCCACATTTCTCTCCATGACATGCTTAATGATGATGACTTTCATCAGGACCATTTAGCACAACTTGAGTTATTAGATGAACACTGCCTTAATGCTCTTGACCATCTCCAAGTTTACCAAAAATGTATCAAACGTGCCTATGACAAACATGTCCATGAATGAACCTTCCAAGTTGGTGACCTTGTCTGAAAGAAAATCAACATGTAACCAAAAGTAAAAAAAAGTAAATGGGGAAAATTTTCTCCTAATTGGCTTGGACCATACATCATGACTCATACTTATGGATCAGGTGCTTATCATTTATCTTCACTCGATGGTAAACCAAACCTGAGCCCCTTAATGCCTTGCATCTTGACCATTCTATTGTTGACTTTTAGTCCTACCTCACCTTCTGCCTCTTTCCATGCTCATCCCTTGAGTGCTATCCACTTCCTACACCATCACCAATGATTAAACAAGAATCATGTGCATACCTATCACTCTTTTATCCTCTCTTAAATATGTGTACCATGACACTGCACATAGCATGATTCTCATGGATACTTTTTTCTGCTTTTAGATGAGATCCCATGGTCGTTTCACCTTGCTTTCTAAACAAGAATCTAATTCTTCACCTTAGTCTTGTCCATGAATTAAAATCCCTCACATGGGATCCAAATCCTTGAGTCAAACTTCCAATAAAAAGATGACTCCCTCAAAAGGACATCTTTCTCTCTAAATCTCTGCTATAAATAGATTTCTCCCTCGAAGGACAGCTATATAAAAATCCTGTTTAAAAAAAAAAAATGAACAAGAAGAAGAAAGAGAGAGAGAATCTGAAGCTTCCCGCATCGATCAACTTCACGAAGACCTCAAGGATTTAATTTCCTCATCCCATATAGACTTCCCACATCGATCAGTCTATCTCAAATATCAGTCAAAACAAAAAGCCTTTTAGTCATGGACTTGCCCATTGTGACCTTGGATCTCTTGCCAAAAAGGCATGCTACCTAGTACCATATAAAAACTAACCACTTTTCACCCTCTCACCATTCACACTTTCATTTCCTACCCTCAAGGGACCTATTGGACCATGACATTTGGTGATCATGTGACTACTTTTTCACCTTTAGAATAATCAATCATGCAATGCTTTTAGGGTCTTACGTTCATCATCCCATCTAAGGTATGATCCACCCATTATGATCCTTACCAATCAGGTCACTTTCTTGCCTCCTCTTATATTTTAAACCTTCTTCATTACGTATTGATTACCTTATACAAGACTTGATCCTCGATGCTTATTTTTGGGTAATTTTCTCCTCCTTCACCATAATCAACTCAAAATCACCTATACCAATGTGCCCACAATTCACCCATACCTAACAGACCTAGACTCAATCATGCCTATAACATACCCACCCATACTCATACCTCCTCGCATTCTTCCCTAGCTTATGGGAGAACTACATCGGCTTGAGGTCCCTTTTCACCGGGACTATGTAGGCAAGCACTCTAAGGGCATGGGGCCCTTAGAGGTTAGCTCGGCCACTCTCTACCCTAACCTATTCATCTTTCATTTTCCTAAATCACATTCTCCCCTATTTAGTTTCTTTTCATATCAATAATTGGAAATTAAACCCATCAAACAACAAATTGCTTTCCACCTTTATCATCATCAAACATACATTTATTATGTCTACCATTTCTTTACCATTATCATGCATGTTACTATAAAACATCTTAACCATGACCCATGTCATCATTCATTGCACAAATTAATGAATTACAACCTCAACCACTTTAGACTCCACCATGCCTAAAACCTAACTCAACCATGCCTATGACCTGACTCAATCCATGCCTAGACCACAACCTGACTCAACCATGCCTATAACCTGACTCAACCATGCCTATGACCTGACTCAACCATGCCTATAACCTAACTCAACCATGCCTATGACCTAACTCAATCCATGCCTAGACCACAACCTAACTCTACCATGCCTAAAACCTGACTCAATCCATGCCTAGACCACAACCTAACTCAATTCACCCATACCTAAAGGACCTAGTCTCAATCATGCCTACACTACTTGATTTCCATCACATATACACATCAAAATAACAAGATAACCACAACCATGTATACACATAATGACCATAATCATCATCATCTCTATAAATAAAAATATCCAAACATGTGTCTCCATATACATAACTCTCAAATATCTTTGCATGCATAAGCCGATATATATAATCAAATCTCTCAAAACTCTCATATACAACCTCACCATCTTCAGCACGTAGGCCGGTATATGATCAAAAATATACAAAACTCTCATACATCCTCACTCTCTTTGGCACACAAGGCTGGTATATATCAAAAATGACTAAAATACATCAAAATAAAGAGATGTGCATTAGGCATCATCCTACTGGACATCCTCCATATCAGTCTCTCATGTCTCCTCCTCGGCTCCTATTCCGGTGGCCTGATAACATCTCACCACCCACCATGGGTCATGGTCGGGTCCTACTAGTACATCACCTCGCACTGGCCTCCATGAACTGGTGGCCTCACCCTGATCCTATCTCGGAGCTCGATGGCCCCCTGTGCTCTCCATGTTGTGAGTCGGGATCTAGTCCTCTCACTCGAGGCCTGTTGTGCCCTGTACTCTCCATAGGATAGAAAATCTATCCCATGCCACCATCAACTGATCTTGATAATATATGGCCTCCTAAGGCATCTTGTAACCTAGATATGGGTACCATCTGTGGTGGCCCCATCGGCCTCGGCCCCTGTACCTATCTTGTGGGACCCTGTCCCCCCCTCCTGTGAACTGGGACCCTGTCCCAGTGCCTATGGAGGTGTCATCGGCCTCACACCCTGTGCTGTACCTATGCCTGTAATGCCTAAATCTATGCTGTGTGCAAAGTGGCAAATGGCCTAGCCTACAAACCTGTAACCTGTGCCTGTAGGGCAGCTACTGCTCCTCATCTCCATCTCCATCTCCACCCTGGGCCATCTGGGCCTGTAGACTAGCCACTATGCATGCATGCATGGCCACCTCTACCTCTGAAGCTGCTAACTACCCCTGTACCATCCCCAACTAGGTAATCAGTGGTCACCACCTACCCCTGTAGGGCATCTCTACATAGTGATGGTGGCTAAATCTGGCTACCCCGGCCTGGGAGGTACTACTTGTAGATGGGCTACCCACCACTATCTATACTATTTGTCACTCAGCATCATCAATCCTTCGGTCTACAACTCAGCTCCTCCTCCCAGTAGGTATTGTCGGTTGTGGAAGTGGTAGTGGTCTCTCCACATCATCTCTCAGTACTGTGGGAAGGGTGGTGGTATATCTTGTAGTAATCCAAACTACCATCGGACCCTATCTATTGGGATCATCTCATGCTCCCCTACACGATGCCCCTCAATCCATCTAACTATCTACAAACCATCTAACTCATCAGCCATCTATCTATATGAGGGATAGCCCACATACGGTCTCCAAATAATGTCCACGCTGGACAATCCCTCTAGTAACCACCTGTAATAGGCTACATCATGTGTAACCCTACCCACTCAATGCTCTCCAATAATTGGCACCCATCACCTATAGCCCACTCTAACAAACCGGGCTCAAATGTGTCATCCTGGGCATCCCAACTAGGTGCACACACACAATGTGCTCATAAGCCCAACAATGTAATAGGAAAGTGTAGCACAAAACTGAAACCAAAGCCACCCATACACCCATAGCTCCTGTATAAGCTGCACTAGGAATGTTGGCACCCATGCAAAGTAGGTCCTATCCATAATCATGTCATGTAGTACCCCATTAGTGATCATGGGAATCTACCACCCTCTGCATCTAGTAGTGCAAAATAGTAGACTACCTCCATTAGTAATACTACTAGCCTCGTCTCCTCTAGATGGGCTAGGTACATCTCTCCATAGCTAGGTTGGCACTATGGAATGTCAGCTCGCCATCCCCTCACCAAATACCATCAAGCATCAACTCCTCGATGCCTCTAAGGAGATCAAATATACCTACGCATACCCAATATAGGTAACCGCAGGATCCTGTACACGTCCTCCAGGGTGACTGTCATCTCCCCATCGGTAGGTGGAATGTGTTGGTCGTTGAATCCCATCTATCGATGAGAGACCATCAAACTTGGTTGTTAGACTACATGTCGATAGTGTCAGACCCCGATAAGGCCCACATCTGTGACATGTCTCCACTCCTCGACTTTCACCACCCCATGAACTGTCATGAGTAGGGGTGGCACCTGTCTCGCATCCGCAATTGATCTCTCACCTGCATCCAACAAAATAATCACATTATTAAAACAAGACCATATCTACATTCACCCATACCCATTACCCTACCTCTTTTACTTCGTTACTTACCCATTTATCCCATGGCTTCCCCTCCACCCCAACCCAACCCTCACCTACCTACTTACCCAGTCCACCCCTAACCCACCGACCTACCCACCCTAAACCTACCCAACCCAATATCACCTTACCTATTTGCACCACCCCGAACCCCTCCCCTACTTCCATTTTGACCCACTCCCGACCTTACCTATTTTCCCACACATCTATACATTTTTCTCTAATAACTCCACCCTTACCTATTTTTACCCCTTACCTATGTTATGATTTTCACCAAACCCACTTCTCTTACCCCTACCTACCTCACCCACCCAACCTCGGACACCTTTTTGGCCCCTTTTTCCTCCAATTATGACCAGTACTCGGTTACCCCTAACCGACCCCGGTCCCCCTTCAACCGGCATCGGTCACCTACTTCGTGACCGATATCGCGCACTAACACCGATGTTGGCTAACCTTCAACCGACGCCGATCACTATCGCGTCAAAAACCGTGATGCCAAACCCCCATTTTTCCTTCAAATCCCCTTTTTACTCCCTTCTACCCACCCAATCCTACCCAAATTCCCCTACACCCTTCCCCACCCCTTCTTAACCCAATCCCCTCCCTCCCCATTCCTATTTTAATTGATTTCCATCCCATAATTTAAAATTCATTTCCCCCCAAAAACCCATTTTCACCCACCCGACCTCTAATTCATTCTAATAAACAAAACAAAGTGTAGGATTGAATCTTACCTCATCGCATTGTCATCTGCATGGTGGCACCTCCAGCCACTGCACTCGTGGTCCCCCGATCCCTCTCCTACCTCTGCCATCACCAAATGACCTCTCACTATCCAACCAATCAATCTAATCAAATCGATCCCACCCAGCTCGTGGATCCACCTATCGACCAACTATCACCTGCCACGTGGCTTGCCAACTCAATCCTTAGTCTCAATCTGTCACTTTCCACCTTTTCTCTCTCTCTTGTCATTTTCCCCAATTGATAAAAGACAAATGATTTGAAAAATATGGCAATTTTTTTTTTTTTATAACCTACCCGACTTGACCGGTGATGGTTTTACCTAAACCGACATCGGTCATGTGCCCTAGCTTACCATGGTTGGTCAAGCTTGACCAGCATCGGTCCCCTTCAACCATCATCGATTTACCTGCTTAGTCTTTTTCTACCCCCTACCCCAATTTTGACCTGAATCCTTTTTTATCTTACCCACACCTCACTTGGCCACTTCACTTGACCCTCTTGACCTTATCATTTACCCCCTCACCTCGTCCTCCTTTCGGGACTCGTTATTTTACCCATACATCAGCCCTACCCATGCCGTGACCTAGATACTTGGACTTAGAACATTGCTAGTGACCTTTGACCTCATGTGTTCATTATACCTTATGGCACATTATTACCTGTGTTGATGGACATACTGACCTTACCTTACCTCTTGCCATGACCATTTATCCTGACCCAACCCTTGGGTGTACCGGAACATACCTACACATTCCTACACCTGACTTGCGTCGTGTTTCCTGACCATATCCTATACCTTGGATACCAAAATCACTTCAACCTTGTTTGGATAAACCTATCGACCTTAGACAATGTAGAGTTTTCCTACTCTTCAACTGGTACCGTGCTACAGTTTATATGTGTGCGTGTGTTTGACTATTACTACCTTTGACCCTGACCCATTACCTAGATTACCCAAGTAGACCTTTTTCCTTTTTCCCCATTACCCACCTTCCTCTTCATCACATTCACCTTTTATCAAACCACTCACCGATTCTACCTTCTACCTCGTCAATTCCTGGTTTGAGGGGATCACCTTCACCCACACATGGGGCAACCACATCTTATTTTTGTCAAGTTGTCGCTTACCAATACAAGCTACGCAACAAAAGGGGCAAAATGTAGACACCAAAATTGGGTCACACTCCCCTTGGTCCCTCGTCAAACAAACACCTTGAACACATTCACCTAACCATGGCCCCTTTCATCCCACTCTAATATTAATTTAATTTAAATTAATTCATTATCTCACAATATTTATTATTTTAATATCCTAATTGAGATAATGCCCACATATCCACCTCACCTAGACACCTCATCTAGCCACCTCACCCTAAGACCTATTCTTAGTATGTTGCCATAACTAACTAAGACCTACCTAAACCCTAAAAATCAAAGCCTATATTCCCTCTAACCACATTCCCACACGTTAGAAAGGAAGCTTCTATTCTAATCCGTGGAGAAAATGAACAAGATCCTAGAAAATCAAGGGGATCTGCCCAGTTTAGTAAACCTAGGAAATCCCACCCTAACCGATGCCGTCACCCTAAACCACCACCGGTCAACCCAAAACCACCATTGGTTACCATTTAACCCCAAAAAAAACCTTATTTTGAGGTTGGCACATTTTTTGAGAGATTGACACATCTTTTGAGAACAAGAGACGAAACCAGAGTATATGCATGCAATAATGAGCATTCATACATGCATCAGAGCACCCATAGCTAGCATCAAAAGCACCCACAGAGCCATCTATCCTTCATGGGAGCATCAAGGAAGTGTTAGCACCACATCAAGTTCCTTCCATTTGATCACCCACCATTTCCAACTAGACATCAAGCTCGTACAAATAGTAAGTGCTTTGTTAACCAACACTTACCCATTTATCATTTGGTAGATTCTTTTACTTTTGTTATTAGTTTTTGCTCCCATTTCCATTCCACCACCATTTAAGTAAACCTAGGAAATCCCGCACTAATCGACATCACCTTAAACCATCATAGTCAACCTAGAAGTGCCATTGGTTACCATTTAACTTAGCTACATGCAAGTAGAATGAGCATTCATACAACATAAAAGCACCCATAACTAGCATCAAAAGCACCCACAAAGCCATATGCCTTCACGGGAGCATCCGGGAAGCGTTAGTACCACATTGAGTTCCTTTCATTTGATCACCCACCATTTCCAACCAGACATCAAGCTCATACAAACAGTAAGTGCTTTGTTAACCAACACTTACCCATTTATCATTTGGTAGATTCTTTTACTTTTGTTATTAGTTTCTACTCCCATTTCCATTCCACCACCATTTACCTCCATGCAAACTTGACCATCCCTTCACCCATACCCTTGAACTACCCATACCCAGATTTTAATCATTCCTATGCATACCTGAGACCCACACAAACCTTGCCATTGCCCTTCCATTTTCATCTAGCCTCAAATCTATCACCCCACCAAGTTTTTACTGAGTTTCCTGTACCATGACCATACCGATGCCGGTTACCTACAACCATCATCTTGGTTAACCTAAACCAACATCGGTCATACCAAATCGACATCGGTCTCTATGTTTTTGACCAGAAACCAAGAACAAAGCTTCCACTCTCTACCTAATACCCAAAATGGCCTAGAACCTGACCCTAACCAATACTTGTATTCTGACAGAGACCTTGACCTTCAGATTCAGTCATAGCTTAGCCTATTGTGAATGAATTTTCTTATTGTAGATGAATGAGATACCTAAATCATTTTAACTACAAGTAGGATTTCCTTTATTGTTGGCATTAAGTTGTTTTAAACAGTGGATTTCCTTTATTGTTAGGAAGTATCACACTTCCCTGGATCTAGCATACGCTAGGAATTCCACCGCATATACTTGTTTAACTTTTATTTAGTGGTCTTGTTTCCATTTTCAAGTAGTTCCTCCAAGAAAAAAGGAAGATCTCACAATCAGTTATGGATCAAGAAGTCATATGTGCGTAATAACCTACAACCAACATTTTGAAAGGTATTCCTCCTAGCCCTTTACCCTTATCTATTTTTTCAACATTTGAAGAAACGATCTAGAATTAGGTTAAACAGTTTATTGTGGGGAAGGAGAAGGATGCAGTCCAAATAACCTAGGTAGTATTGTATTGAGTAGAACGCAATACCCCATAATCCATTATAACCCGAAATACAAAGGAAAAGAGGAAAACAAATGGAACGGAGTGAATTACGGATAATTAGGGGTGTGGAAGAACTAAGAAAAGGTGACCCAAGTTCCTATGTACCTCATGTTCTCCACTAACCCGATATGTCTAATTTCGAAAGGGAATAACATAATGGATTTTTATAAGGTTTTAAAGAACATGTATTGTGGACTAATAATGTTTTTTTAGAACATTAGTGCTCCACGAACCCTCCAGCTTCGCATTGGAATATCCTCGCCCCCGATGTCCAAATTTAATAATCTTGGACTTTGAAAGCTAGTTTCATCCTCTATCCTATGAAATATAAAAATCCTAATTCAAAGGATAACTGAATGTCGTTATGGTAATTGAAGTAATTTTAGAGAAACATGTAAAAATTAATTAAAAATAGAAAAATCATGAGACATAAAATCGGTTACTTTTGTCTATTTAAGATGGAATTTGAGATCATGAGCGGGTGATGAAAAAGGGAGAGTTATATGCTAAAGATGTTTTTTTAGAGAGAGGAAAGAGACAAAGTTATCAAATGAATATCTATTGATTGAAAGAGAGGATATCTATGTGTTAAAGGAGACATTGTTGCATAATGAAGAACTATTAATGAAAAAGACACCAAGAGAGTGATGAGAAGATGAACATGAAGAGTTAATGAAGAGAGCAAGAGAAGAGTGATCATAATCTAATGTATGAACAACATAGGATATAAATGATCAAATTCTCTATAATATATGTCTAAGTAGTTACTTATATCACATGGGGTTTCACCCTCCTTGTAATTAGTGGCTTACGGAATATCAATAGTGGATAATTAAATTATATGGGGTTGAATCCTCCTTGTAAGTGGTAGATTACTAAAGGTCAATGGGTTTTGTACTAAATTTGGGAGTTGTGGATTCCAAACAAGTTAAGGCTTGTCAACGTTTGAGTGGGTGCTTGATTATTTTTTTGATTGGTAGCTCTTGATTGAATTAAAGCTTAATCGTGAAATAATTGTAATATAGGATTATTATCCAAGCTAGTTCTCTAGTTTTAGTGGTTTTTTTCCGAAATGGGTTTACCATATTAATTCTTGTATCCTCATGTGTATGTGTTCTTATTTATCTCCTATCTCTCATGATTTATTATGTATTATTATGACAATCAAGATATTTTAAGCGTAAAAAATTAAAGAAGTGGAAATTGATTTTTAAAGTTTTTATCGAATCGATTAACCCCCTCAATGCTTGAAATTCCTAAGAACCGCATGTATAACAAGATGATTTTTCTCCAAAGTATTCATTCCTTCTAGCAAAGCCATGTCTTCCAAATATGTGGGTGTGTGATTTAAACTAAAAATATGTGCATTGGTATAGTTTTTTCAATGTTTTTCATGTCCTCACCAAAATTAATCCATGACAAATGATCAAGCCCCGAATTACTCTTACTGGCTTGATAACAACTATTAAGTCAAACTCCTAAAAAAAAAGTATCCACCGCATATGTGCTCTTGGAAATCGGGCTTGTTGACCAAGTATTTTAGTGATATATGGTCTTGTATAGAAAATAAATGAGGTCACCAAGTATTTTTTTAACTTGTGTAATGTGTAGATCATGGATAATGCCTCACGCTCGGTAGTTATGTTATTCTTCTCTATGGGTATTAATTTCTTGCTTGTAAATTAAATAGGATGATCCATATTTCCTTCCTTAGGTTCACAAAAATTCACCTATGGTTGTACTAGAGGCATCAACGTGAACATGAAAAGGTTTTTTCAATGAGGGAAAATGAAAGGGTACAATATTTATCCTCTCCTTTAAAGTCTTAAATGCATACTATTGCATTTCACCCCAATGAAACTTTCCTTTAGCCTTCAATAGTTCCTCTAATGGTGTAAAAATATTTTCATATCCCCGATAAATTTCCTAGAGTATCCCATATTACCCAAGAATCTATGCACTTGACTTTGGTTGGTAGGTTCTTCTAATCCCCAAATAAAAACTATCTTGGTCGGGACCACCAACAATCCTTCCTTGCAATTTATATGCCCAAGTAGAGTACCCAAGGTGTAGCAAAGATACAATTTTTAATGTTGAGATAAATGCTCAATTTTATGCACCTTTTAAACATGACCCTCAAATTGTCACAATGATTCTTGACTAAGACAAACACCCTCCAATCATCCAAATAAACCTACAATAATTTATGAATAAAATATTGAATTCCCGCACAACAATGTGTGAGAAAAATATTGGAACATTTTTCAATCCAAAGGGCATGAATATGTATGAAAAACTTCCCCACTCAATGGTGAAAGTTGTCTTCAATTTTTCTTCTTTTTGATCCGCACTTAGTGATAACCTGAAATCCCATTTGTAAATGAATATATCTCACACCCAGTAACTCCTTCAAGGATTTATTTTGTGAATGGGGTGGGACAAGTATCAATTACACATGTAGTATTCATTTCCTAAAATAAACTAAAATCCTCATCCTACCATCATTCTTAATGATTATAACGATGGGGCTAACCCATTCAAATTATTCTATCGGCTCAATTCTTCTAGATTTGAGCATCTTATTAATTTCTTCTTTCACCTTCTCACACAAAGTTAGGATTCATCCTATAATGCCTCTTCCTAACCGGGAGAATTCCTTATTTCAATTTGATCTTCATCTCGCATAAAAGGGATGCACCCCATTGAGTTGATGACATGCCCTATGGAAACAAATTCGGAAGTCATGCAAAAGTTCAATAATCTTAGTTACTTCTTGCTCTAACAAGTAATCACCAATAATGGATTCTTTAGACACGTCTTCTATACCAATGTTAATCTTCTTAATATTCATCAATTCATGATATGCACATGCATTCTCATCCATAATATCCATTACCTTGCATGCACCTTCAGTGTGGATAACATCCAAGTTCTCAATGTCCTCATCATCAATCAAATATACCATTTTACCTTTTTCCTTTTATTTCCAAGCACAACCCACCTATACTTCATCTATATCTTCCTCATCCAAGAGTGCCTATGAATTAGGCTCATCTAGATGCTCTAGTATGAGCTCTTCCACCTTTGTGCCATCTCCCATATTAATTCACTTCATTATCTCTGTAGTGCTTCTTGAACTATAGGTTTAGTAGAAAAGTATTCAAAAGTTTAAATCATACTGCGGTATCTCATTCCAATTTTTGGTATCCATTTTTAGTTCTACATGGACATACCATACGTGCACGCATCCACACAATGTGGAATAGAACTTATATACCTGAGTGATGGTGGTAAGGCATCCTAGCCCTACACCTATAATCTCTCATAATTATGGATGTGGAACGAGGCAAGAGACTTCTCATTAAATTTGCATAATTATGTAGGTACATTATTCTCGTATAAACCTAGTAGAAAAGGTGATTCTCACTTATCTCCATTCACATAGGGTATCTCTATGTGTTTCCCACCAAATGCATTGTTATCCCACATAAGGTATAGACCAACAAGTTTCTTCTATCTCCTTCGTTGTCCACTGGGTCTCCATGGCATGCATATATGTATCAATATTTCCTTCACTAGTGTACCTTGGTACTTGGTCTCTCCCCACATCGAACATGTGTTTTTGATCATCCGAGTAAATTTGTTCATCTATCACCCAACCATCTCGCATGTGTCATGCACCTAGTTATAAAAAACAATTATTGTGGTATCACTGACTGACTGAGCATCATCCCACTATTTAACTCCTTCCTTAGATGGCTCAAGTACCTCAGGATCCCGCACCGTGTGCACATATATTTTGTTCAAATATTCCTTTCTCAAAGGCTTGACATATGGAGTAGACTTCACATCTATCACGGGTATAATGTCATTCTTGTATTTGTTCTCAAAGCTGATGTACCCTTTATTATAGTGAAAATATTCATTATTTTCATAACATTGTGGTCACCCAAGTAATGATGGAAATTTATTTGTGTTAGCAAGCTCCAACACTTCAAAGTATCCAAGAAATTGGTTCCCCGAATAGTAATAGATTCCTCTTTTAGTACCCTAATAAGCATATCCCTAGTTTTGTTCGCCATATACAACACATTTGAAGATGGCTGCAATGTTGGTCTAGTGATTTGATTCCATATATCCAACATGAGTACATTAACCTCAACGTGTATATCTATCAAAATGTTAATGACAAGCCATCTATTAATGACTGCATCAAGTGTGATATCCTTGTCAAATTCATGACTCTGAGGTGGTAGATTTATGTGAAGTATCTACCTTCCACGCTCAACTCCAAAGTACATATTAAATTTTCACGTAGCTATTCTCCTAACAAAGGGATGATGTTCTCCTAGCGCAACATCCTACACACCTCTTTAGGTCATCCACATCCATCTCGTGGGAGTTAAATTTTCTTATCATGTTCTATCTCATGTGCCTTCTCCTCCAAGCATTGTATGTCTCTGTACAAATCCTAATAACTCCCATAGTCTCTAGTAAACCTATTTCTGATGGATAAGATCCAAATACTTGGGATGTATCACCTTTTATTTTATAATAATTGGTTTGAACTTAAGATATTCTTATGCACACACATCGCGGTGCGTGTAGTAAAAAGATAATTTGTAACTCAAGATCGGGCATCTTCTTCAACATCCACTAATCAACAACTCCACTTTGTACATTTAGTATCCCCACGCCATTGTCTTTCTTCTTGTTCTTTCTCATGTGTTCATATAAGTCTGGTAAATCCTATAACTTTGTTTCTTCCCACACCATGATAAAACTACATTTTGAGGGAAATTACACTGATAATTATTAGGGGACCCACAAGTGTAACATGTTCCTTGAGAAAACCTACCTCTTTTACCACCGTGACCTTGACTGTATATGCTCCTCAAAAGCCTCCATTCTTATTATCCCCATTGTTTTCCCTTCATTATGATGTCCTTCTTGCTCCTTTGATCCATTCACCACACTAGTCTAGGTGCACAACTATTCCAATGGCTTCGTGGATATGATCAAGAAATCTACAAGATTAGTGGTGTCATGAGTATGTGCCTTTCAAATATTACAATACATGGAAATGTTCTTCCAGATCACGCACTACAAAAGAGGATAATTATGGAAATCATGGTCAGATGATAGACCTCATAATCCAACAACAATGTGCACACTGACTTATGAGGGTAGTTATCCTTGGTATGTCCTTAAACCTAACAATCTATGCACCATATGCCACTACACATTTCATGAGTTGAGTTGGGAGAAATCTTCTACAAATGCTTGGCCATGGCTATAATATGTGCTTATGAGAATGAACTCACTCCAATATCAACACTCGTAACTACCTCAGCACATAGAGCTACTTCCAAGGCCTTATGTAGATTAATATACGTCTTACAAGATAAAGCTCTATGGAATGAAGTTAGTAATCCTCCAACGAACCACTACATATGTTGACTTTGATGAATGTCAAAAGATAATTTTGATAGGAGGGTTTTAAAATGTGTGACACACTCCCTCATGCTTTCAAATAAGCCTACTTAATGTCTTTTAGTGTACTAATGATTATTTGTTCTAATTATGGAATATGAAATTCTACCTAAAATGTAGTGCAAAAAGCATTATATTCCATCACTAGTCTTATGTGGATCATACTTTCATGCTAGCTATGTGTGCTTTGTTAAAGAGTAGTTAAAAACTAGCTTGAATTCCTATCTAAATTTTTTATTCTATTAGTGCACAATAGTAACTCATACTTGTGCACATGAGCTATGATACATATTCAATACCTTTATACTCCAAAGTAAGTGGAGAGACGTCTCATAATACATCCGAGGTGTCTTTTGTGGTTGAAGAGGTTGATTAGGTGGTGTTGTAGATGTGGACCATGTCCCCTAGAACCAAAACTTGAACTTCCACCAATATTTCCTCTTCCTAATCCTACTTATCCAATCTGATCCTCCTGCACCCCTTACCTGTGGATTGTGAACCGGTTAATGTACATACTTGCATCCCGGTTGTAGTACTAAATTGGATACCCACACCGTGTGGTCATAGAATGAACAAAATTCACCGCAACGGTCCGTGTGCAAACATTATGTCCTAATGATACTCCTTGAAACAAAACCAAAATAAAATTCCAAATAACAACACTTTTGCGCTACCATAGAAGTATGTGTTGTATGATGCATTTCTGAATTTAAAGCAAAATTGTATTTACCCATCTCTTCATCCTTACCTACACTATCCTTCTTCTTAATGACTACTTATAGATCTAGAACACCATAAATAAGGGCTAGGTGGCTAGGTGGTATCATATGCACACCCATGGTTCTCAATATTTCCTTTAACATGATCTCATCCAAAGCTAAAGGGTAATTATACCCCACTTGCATAAACTTGGGAGATCCCGATGCTTCAAATCCTAATATTGCATGGGAACTTCAAAACCTTCGCAAGACATCATCCTTCACAACTACGGTGAGTCCTCAACATCCCACACTTTTGTAATTTCCCTCTCTCGCACTTCATTATACTTGATCCATTTTTTTTGTCTCTATCTATTTGCCTCTAGGTCTACCATCTTTCACCACACCCGCTCCTACCCCTACGCATAGTGGCGGTTTAGCTAGCCATGGGTAGTCTCTCTAAGTTCAATTCTACCATCAAGATATTGATTTCCAAAGGAATAACACGCAAATAAGATCCTCTAGGTTCGTGAAAAACTCAACTCAGTTACCTATAAACACGAATACGTAGAAATAATGTACTCCAAGGTATAATTGTGTAACACACCAGCCCACCAATGATCTACAGCTCTGGTCTAATCTTCATTCACATCAAATAGAGTCTGGTAATATTCCTACATCCAAATCCTTGGACCTAATTCCCCAACTCCTCTTTGATGCGTACACTAGAAAACAATCATATAATTCTACTGGAAATAAGATGAAGAATACCTCATAGAGCTTATCATAAATATGATCTTCAACCCATTTCCACATATTAAAGTCAGGTCTAGTGTGATACCTTAGAGAAAAATTATCACGTCCATCTTCCACCCAACTTTCAACACTGTCTAAAGTCAACCGATATGTCATCTCGCATGTAACATCCTGGAAGACAGCTTTGAAAAGAGGTCCCCATAATGGAATGAAAATGTAGTCTTTTATTTTAGCTTAATTACTATGCATTGGCACCTCATTCAGACAGATCAAAATTCTCACCCAAAGTGTGTGAAGCTACCGGGTCCCTCCTTTGTATTTTTTTCAAGATTCTAGCACACATATCCATCATAACCAATCTCAAAGTACTCATTCAATCATAATGGACCATTGCATTAAAATTATCATGAACTACTCATAACCAAAAATTATATAAAATAGCCATTAATAAGATAAATTATATAAGAATATCCCCATATTCAAACACATCAATGATAATAATCCAACAAGAATTGTCCATTAATCATCAAAACATCTTAACAAGAATCTTGATACATAACATCCAAAACATGTGTTCACAAATTCATGCACACACCTATATCAAAGAAGCATAACACTAATGCAATGGTGATAATAATGATTGGTCCTACAACCAGTCTTTAAAAGTATTTATAGGGGTGGGGACTTCACCACCCATGCACTTCCTAAAAATAAGTGTGCCTAAAACTAGTTATGCGTACTTACTTGTATGCTTTACAAAATATCAACTCATAATAGATTTCCTAAAAATATCCTTCTTTAGTCCTATTAATAGCTACACTCATGCAAGTTCTTTCATCTTTAGTTTTCATGTTCTTTCTCCAAAAATATGCAATACTTGTTTGTCAAGGTAACCTTTGTGTGATGAGCACTCTAAGTCTATTTTTAGCTTTGATTCCGAAAATGGCTAAGTCCTTAAACTACGCACATAGCATAGTCCCATGCATAACCATGCTCATCCTTCTATGATCTCCCTATAATTTCATGCACATAAAGGTTCCTACATGTTTTGATACTTATTCATTTTCTCATCCCAATAGGATTGAACAAACTTAACTATATGAGGTTCCTACAAAACCCCTATATCGACATTAGTAGTGGATTCGTTGAGGAGTGTTGAAGTGCGGTGGAAAGGCTTACTAAAGGAAATGATCCTTTACACAAATATTAGAGAGAATAGATTGATCATCTGGAATCGGAGAATATCAATAGTGGGTGAATCCTCTTATATCAATTCGGAGGTCGATGAGAGAAAGGTTTCAGTACCATGATTAGTTTGATAAGTTAGTGGTCCTAATGTAATAGTGTTGACTAAAAATAAGATAGGGGAATAGAAATGGTGTCATCAATGTCCATGGGATGGTCATGTGTGGATGAAGATGACGGTGTAAGATCTATGATGGTTTCGGATGTGACATATGTAGAGGATTCGAGAAATTTGTTTCTTGTAACCTAGTCCAAACTTTTCATGTGGTTTAAGGGAGTATTATATGATTATGTTGTGGATAATCTATTCATAACACCTGAAACCAAATCCCTTCCAAGAACAATGGTGAAGATGATTATTCAATTTATTTAAATAGATAAATAAATGCTAAATCTAAATTATGTAACAACATTATGATATAAACAAATAAATACAAAATTTAACCAATCAAATAAGCAATTAAATTTAAAACCCTAATTGGAAATTAGGAGATAAATAGACTTGGCTGATTTAATGTTATGATACATGTATGACGACCTAGAAAAATGTTGGAACAGAGTAGTAGTGTGTCGCAATAAGACCCAAAATATTATAGAGGTATTATAAATTCTAGGACCAGGCCTTCTACAGAGGGTTAGGGGGCCTAGGGACCAAGGACCTGTTTAGGTGCCTGTAACTACTTAGAAGTTGTGAAACCCTATTTATTAAGGTCACGAGATATTCACTACTTATCACCTTTGATCTCTTATATGTCGATATAATTCACTATTATTCACATGAAACCCGTAATAAGAAGAAGCACCTACAAAACCCCAAACTACATCAAATCCTAAAAAGAAAGATGCAAAATTGGAGGTCATGTTGTCATCAATTGTTAACAAATTGAACTTACAACCAAGCATTACACTACATTACTGACCCTATGTAGTTCTATGTGTCTATGGAGGAATCGTGCCTTATGTGGATCTCATGTGTATCAAACTTTATAGTGAGCAATAACTAGATGTAAAAATGTAAATAGATGTGTGGATGTCAATAATGAACTCCCCTCATGTGAAGTGTATACAGAAATGTAGTTCCTTTCCCTAGAATGGATGCTAGATGAATGCTTGAATTCTCTTAAGAGGCCTTTAGATGTAACCTTAGGTGGTGATAGCAGATGCTTAGTGTTTGGTCCCTTATTATGATCACATATCTTTATATTTCTATGATTCCCTTAGTTGAATTTTGTAATTAACCAATAAAAGGGTGACTAGTAAGAAAATAAGGTGCCCAAATGACTAGAAAAGACCTGAAAGATGTGAGCAAAGTACAAAGAGGTTAGGGGGCGCCGGAGGAGACAGGGGCACCTGAGCCGACGTCTTGGAGGGGTGCTTTAGTGTTCATAGTGAGAAATTCTAAAGTATAAAAGGAAAAAATGGGCTGGAAGGAGTGTAAGACCAAAAATGAAACACAGAGCAAGCAAATGTGGCCAAAAATAGTGATCAATTAGTACTTTTCTTGCTTAAGAATCTTATGAATAGTAGTACATGATCAAGAATAAATAGAAACCTAAAGTGCATGATTTTGTGTCTACATTTACCCCACTTTATTTTTTTGAGTGAATGAATGATAACACAAAGTAGATAAGAGATGTGTACCTAATAACTATGTAGATTGATGGCAAAAAGTGTGCCGAGAGACAAGGAAAAATAAGGAATGATAAAAATGTTAAGCGTGGAAGCTAGATAAGAGGAAGTAAAAATGTGATGATTATAACCCTAGGGTGGGAGAGCATGTGTATATTTCATGTTGTACCTATTTTTTTTATGTCATTGTATGTGTGATGATATGACTACCACTTCCCATAAGGATAGATCTACAAAAGAGAAGAACAAACAAGTATTCAAATATGTGTATATAAAAACTTTGTTCAAAATGTATAAAAATTATGTAAGAAAGTATGTAAAAATGTAAAAGGAACATGTGTACCTAATCTATGATGAGAAAAATATAGAAATGATCTTGAAGATGTTGAAGAAGAATGATTTTTTTGGGAATTCTCATGTGAGTTGTGCTTTGAATACTAGTTTTTGGGGTGATCTCACGCCAAGAACGGAAGAAGTGTAGGGAGAAAAATATAGTGTCATCCTCCAACCTCTAACTTCTTCCCAAAGTGTAAGAACCAACTACAGATGGTGTGTAAAAATATGATCCATTATTATCCAACACAAAATTAGAAAATAAGGTATAGTACATGTATGCCAAGTGCTAAAGGAATGTATGTCTTGTAAAAGTCGTTGTGTAAAATAATAAAAACTGCACTAAATTGAAAATGATGTGCAACTACCCCCCTTCAATAGAATCCAAGAAAGGTTAGGGATACCTAGGCACTACTATCTCGTGTGTCTCGAGTGCTAGCATATATGTTGTGTTGAAGACCCAAGTCAGGTTTTGGGCCATTGCTTGATGAATGTCATGTTGAATGTGAACTAAAATATGTTGAATTGTGATTGTCAGAGAACACTATATAGGGTGAATGATTCACCCAATAGATTCCCCCCTCATTTGGGTTACAAGATAAATCACAATGAGGGTGTTTCCTAAAGGAATACTAAATGTTTTGTTGAACTAATGTCTTGCGGGGGGAGGGAGTGTGTTTAGTAGAAACCAAGGAACACACAAAAAAGTGGCTAGAAAACAAGTGTTGGTGTAAAAATATAAACATGTAATTAGAAGACAAGGTATGTAAGATATAAAACAAGAAGACAATGTAAATAAGTAATAATGCGAGATAAAGTAGATAGTGAATTCGGGTTTCAAACATAAGACATCACTCATAATGTAATAAGATAATCTAGACCATGATAATGGCTGAAAGCTTATATGTAATCAAAGAAAAAGTAAGATAGGGAAAAATCCACAAATAATGACATACAATGACAAGAAAAGACAAAAAATAGAAAAAAATGTAACAGACAACCATGGTAGAAAAGAGTTCTTGCAAGAAAATGTTGCACATAAATCACCCATTATCATGTTAGAAAGATAGAAAGTATGTTAAAATGTGCATGATCAAGATATAATAGTGTACTAGTATAAATAGGAAATAGTATAAGTATAAATAATAGAACCTAAAGTGTATATGAAAGTGGATGCCCCTAGGATCCTTTTTCGAATGGTAATAGGTACTACACTAAGCATCCTGTTGTCGTGTAAATGTGCAACAGGAAATTGACAATTTCTAAGCTCGACAACTATACCCCTATGCTGAAATTTTGATGTTTTATCATTCTAAGGCACCCGAGGTCAAATCCGTTAGTCTGTCACCCCATATTTGATGTAAAACTGGTCCCCTAGGTGATTTAGGAAACTTAATTTAATTCCCAAGGTGATTTTAGGAATTTATGAAAAGATGCTATCTTCTGGTAGTATTGGGAAGGGCTATCGCCGGCCTTCCCAGGACTGGATCAACCCCTTGGAGTGAAACGGAAGGGAAAAATTAAACATGGAGGTGAATTAAAGTCCTTAGAAAATCATGGAAATGATTTTGGAAGGTTTGGGGAAGTTTTGAAATACTTTGAGCAGCCCAAACGAAAAGTAGGGTTCACAAGCCTAGGCAAGGCACGGGCCTAAAACAAATGTTGGGCTTCAGAAGAAGATTTTGGGAGCTCCGGATGGAGTTAGAAGTAAAAAAACATCAATGGAAATAGGATTCCAAGACCTACATGATGGTAAAATAATATTTTTCTTAACACCTTAGCGCATAGGATTTACAAGCATGGTTTTCTCGGGTATAAGTGGAGTCTCATATAACAAATATGAATTTTCAGGGATAAGATGGTTGAATAAATACATGTGACACCCACCATTGGATTCAAAATTCCATTTCCAGTTAGGATCATATAAACATTCACTAAAAATTCCACCAAAAGCTCAAGTTATCATCGTCCCAAGTTTCCCTCTCAAGGTAGTTTAGGAGTTAGTCAATTTTTGGGTGGACACGTGTGTCGCCATAGGAGCTCTGGTGGGATTTCATGTCCCCGACGTCCCGAGATCATGTACACCAACCTTAAAAATTTTCAAGCCCCCATGTGACCTCTACGGGACCCTAATGTGACCTCTAGATTTGTGAGTTCAGCCCCAGAGTGCATTTTTGGAGCATCCATTCCCGCCGCCGATCGGATCAAGCATCACGTGTCGGCTCCAGGACCACCATTTAATTTGATGTCCCTCAAGTCCTTGAGGTCAGAGACATAAATCTTGGAAAAATGTTCCCAATTCCTCTGGGAGTCTTTTTGTCATCCATGTGACCGACTTTCAGCCCCCAGTGCTTTAAAGCAACTTTTCTCACCTCCATTCCCTATCATCGGATCGCCGCCACGTGTCGTCCTCTTGACCACTGTGGAATTTTATGTCCCTCATGTACATGAGATCAGGGAAATAAGTCATGGAAATATGCACCCAAGCTTCTCCTTTCAAAATTTCAAAAATTTAAAACTCTAATTGTCGGTTCACCTCATTCCAGTGCTTCCAGTTGCTTCCACTCCTGTGCACAAATTTTCTCCATTCTTCCTCTGTAACTTCTCACCACCATTCCTCCATTATTGAACCTTAAACCAAACCTTCCATAGAGGTACTCCCCCTCTAATCCATGAAATCATGTAGGTCCTAAAGGAAAATTGGAGCAAACACAGAAGGAGAAGCACAAAATGAAGAAGGAGAAAACGATGAAAACTCCATGGCCATGAAACGAGAAGTTGAAGAAATATCCCAAATAGATGTGTGAAAAAATGAGTTGTATTTTTATGTCTCATTCCTCTACCTAAGGCCATCAAGAAGACACATTCAAACTCTCCTCTCATCCAATAGAGCATCCACGATGAAGAAATACCACTTCGACTCAACGAAGAAAAAATCCAATTTCCCATTAGACCGCTAGGCCAAACGAAGTATAATTGCACATGAAGCATAAAAATATGAAACCTATCACAATGAAATTTATTTTATCACAAATGGATGAGGAAACAAGACCTATAATTTTGAGGTCCATTAATGGTTGTCGTGTCTAGAAAAACGGCCTTGTCCAAAATTTGAAAGTTTAAAATCTCCTAGATGATTAAGCGAGTGGGTTTAAAATTTAAAAGGGAAATATTGGGAAAAATCACATATAAAAAAATTCATTCCGCATCAATCAGACCTCCAGAATCCCACTTTCTAAAAATAGCAGTCTTCTACATAGGGACTACTATTTTGGGAAAGTTAGCAATGAAGAACCTGCAAAGGAGATGGGGACATTAGAGGTGCACGACAGCTAGTAATTCACCAAAACGGACATTTTGACACTTACTAAAAATAGTAAGTGGTCCCACGGACACTTGCTAAAAATATAAAGTCACATTGAAAGAGCAGTTTTGGCACAATGGGACATTTAGAACTTCATCGCATCAGATCTTTCCATGAATGAGGACCATCAAAATTCATCACGGGAAACATCTTATCCTCTTCTCTCTCTTCCCTCTCCCCCAAATTTCTCTCCCTTAAAATGTTCTAATTCTTCGTTGGGGTTTACAATTTTTGATATGCCTTTAAGTCACTTAAAAGTGACTTTAAAACATAATGTAAATTCAGTCACCTTGATTTTATAAAAGGGACTTAGATATTTTGTAGGAATATGAATAGTCTAATGTTAGAAATAAGGCATATGGAGAGTCATGAAGAAGATGAGGAGTCGAACCTACTCTATAAATTGTAACGCCATTCCCATTTTAAAGGGATGACAATTGATCTTGTAAACTCAAGAGTGCATTGTACCTAGAGAAATAAAAGGAGATAGACCTTTTTCTTCTACTTTCCTCCACTCTCAAATTTCTTCCATTCTTACACTATGTGCAACTTATTTTTAAGAATCAATACAATAAGGAGTTTCTATATTTATTTGACTAAGGGATTTCATTATACTTTGTGTTCATCAAATTCTATTTGGTCTTGTTGCCATTTGGTAGGTTGTTTCCTCTTAATTTAGTACATGTGATGAAGTTTCTAACTAGTGTGTGTGCAAGAATATGATTTTATACCTACAATATTAGTTCTCCTACCTCAATTTTCACTCCCTTTCCAACTTTCGGACAAATTATTCCATATCAAGAGATTGCTAGCTTTATCAGGTAGGTCGATGGAGTGCCCCTGTTGGATCCCCGGCCAAAAGGCCACCACCAAAATTCATATTTTCTCATACATACATATACGTTAGCTACACCAATTAAGTAGAGGGACTTTGATTCCTAGAGCATTGGCAAGAAATCCACAAGTTTTTCCACCTGAAAATATTTCTCGCCAACTATTTTTGGCACCCATTGTGGGGAGACTTGCAACATCTCTGCACCCAAAATACAACCACAAGGTCCCAAAATACAAACACATGAAATATTGAAAAACAAATGAAAATCTATTGTTGAAGGCTACATGTCAATTTCTTGCAAGTGACCCTTCATATTCCATAGTGTCCTTTCGTGTTCTCACTTCAAGAATTTCCAAAATCTGGTTGAATGAAGATACACAGGTTCAATGTGTCAAGAGGTGGCATTGTTTTTAATTTCAAGGCTTTGAAAAATAAGAAAGAATGAATTAGAGATAATCCATACTTCTTCTCTCAAGTCTCCTCTCCATCGACACTTCGAGTAGTTCACCTAGCAATTCTATCAAAACTCCTGTTGATACCCCCTTCAAATTCTCCCATTTTTCCATCACCATTAAGCATTGAGTCCCCGGAAGAAGAAGATTTTGAAGAAGAATTTATAGAAGTAATGGCTGAAGAAGAAGTAGAAAAAATGATGGATGATGAAGTAGAAAGACCTCAACCCATTGTTATATGGGGAAGGAATACATGCCCACTTTCTCTTGAACCCCCTCTTCACAATATACCAACGAGTTCCTGCAAGAACTTTCCAAAGTTCAAAGGTGACAACACACAACATCCTGAAGAACACATCACTGCTTTCACGACATCATGTGAAATTCTTGGTGTCCAACATGAAGACATTGTTGTGATATCTGTTTGTGGATTCTCTCTAAGAAAAATCATCATAATGGTTTTACCTCCCCTTCCTCGGTCCATGACGGGTTGGAATGACATCAAGACTGCCTTCAAGGAAATATTTAAATCAACTGAAGACTATCAGGACCTCCTAGTGTAGTTGGCTCAAATAAAGAAAGGAGAAAATGAAACCATGAGAGACTTCGTGGCTTGTTTCAAATGGTTACTTCGCAGGATACTTGAAGAGGATTCACCATCTCAAAACAATGTCAAGAGATTCTTCATCAATGCTCAATCATTAGAAGTAGGATTTTTTTGTGAAGAGCCCAACCAAGGAACATTGTATAAGCACAAAAGATGGCCATTGAACTTGATGATGATCTCATCCTCTCTAGAAAGATTAAAAATCCATCAAAGGGAAAGACCCAACATCCTGGAGATGAGAGAACCAATCCATCATTGCAAAAATTGGAAAATGAAATGGTGTCATTGAGGAGGGAAATATTTGAATGAGTTTCTTCTCAAAAAAGCAATAGAAATCAGATTTCATGAGCACCCCAAATGCTTTCCTCGGAGGCCCCACCCATGAACATAAATTAGCAGATTTCAAGAAAGTGAAGAAGAGCTTGTAAAAGAAACTGAAGGTGGTAATTTCCTAAAAAGTGATGAGTTTGAGAATGATACATAAATCAGATTCTATGAGTATTCTAAATTTGATGAAGAAGATGAAGAGGATGTGCCTAGTTTCTCATGTGTGGTATTCACTCACTCTCAGTCTGAGAAAGGAACACCTTCCTCCACTGCTGAAAAGAAAAATAAGGTTGATGATCCTCCTATGGTGTCTCCACAAAACAAAATAATCAGTCGAGGATCCCCACTTCCATCTTCCATGAATTCTGCATTATTGGAGCCTGATCCCATAGCAAGTAAGAAGGCTCCTGCAATACCAAGTAAGTATTTTGATGTCTCTTCTAAGTCTAAATCTAAATATGCTCCTATAAAATATAGTACTTTGAAAGCTCCTAGTGTACCTTTCAAAATAACCTATATTCCCCAAAAATCTACTTGTTTCCAAACATGTCCTAAATCCAAATATAGTCCCTTCACCCCCCTTCCACATCTGCTCCCTTTGACTTCATAGAATATGAAAACAAAGCCAAAGTGGAGATTATTGAAACCGAATACTTGCGAACTCATCCCGAACAATTCGATAGAGGTTCATCCGATATATTAGGAGTGGTAGTCTAATACCCAATGTTGTAACTTATAGTTCTAAAGGCATGCTACAAAACTCACCTACACCTCACTCACAAACTATGCTTTCTCCGAGTGCATAGTTTGTGAACCTTTTTACATCTCCCTTCTTGTTGGGGAATATGTACTAAACAATTACATAATAGATTCTCGGTGCCTCTAGAAAATGTGATGCCTTTGAAGGTCACCAAGGCTCTCAAACTCACCATGACTCCACCTAGTGGCTTTTATTACTCTTTGGAGTCAAAATAAGTATCACTTGTAGGGAAAGTTTAAGATGCACAAGTGGCTCTCACTAGATTTCTAGAAAATAAATTATTAGTGATGATTTTGGTAGTAGAAGGCCCAACCTAATTTAGAATGTTGCTAAGTAGAATTATTTTCCAAGACTTGGGAGGTAAAATTCAGATGAATTGGTCATCCGAACCATACCAATGAAGGGAGACATGGATAAATTACTTCCCGAGAAGAAGATGAGGTACATGGTATGAAAGTCCAGAAGCTCGAAAGCTAACATCTTGTATCAAGGTAGTAGGCAGATGAATCACTTGGTGGAAACCGAGGAGGAGGAGGATATACCCATCTTGATAGGTCTAGACATGCCTTCCCGGAGATATTTGGATTTTGAAGAAGCATTGAGGATATTCAAGTTACAAGAGGGCAGCCCCGAATTTTGGATGATGCAAACCATGAAGAAGAGGAAATGGTGCTTGGTGATTTTCAAGTAGAAAAATCAGCATATGTGTGTATCTGTGATGAGGATATATTCTCATTCCCATTTGAAGATGAAGACTCCCTCGATCATGTCACCTAGGAAGAGACTAAGCCGATCTATAATGAGCCCTTGAACAATGGGAAAAAACCATCTGTGTAAGAACTACTAAGAGCCGTAGAAGAAACAGAAGACCCTAAGATCAGTCTTGAACTTTTAATGCAAGCCATGAATCTGGAAGACAAGTGTGAAGTTGACTTGGAAACCTCAACCAGTGTGAAGATGGGCTATGTTGAAATAAATATAGATGAGAAATATGATGTCCCTCTTGAGCCAATGGTTGGTGGATACAATGATGAAATTGAGGTATTTTCTTTCCCTTTGAAGATGAATATTCTTTCCATAATGAAGAAATTAAAACAAGGAGTTTGAGACCTCGAAGAAGATGAAGCTTTTTTATGAAGGATCAGTAGAGTGCAGTGATTCCCAAAATGATGAGGTAATCCCTCTAGATAGTTTCCTTGAGTTGCATTCTTCAAAGGTGTATAAAGAGGAGCTATAGGAAATGATGAAGCATAACTCCATGTAAGAAATCTTGGATGCAGTAGAAGTTTTGGAAGATCCCGAGATGATTCTTGATCTCTTCACTCATGCCATGGATATACAAGACAAGTATGAGTTTTCCTCTAATCCCCTATCAGTACTCAAATGTATCATAGTGGAATAGAGATAAAGGATGAATCTAATGTTTCTCATGGAGAATATGTCAATAAGCATATACCTGGGAAAGAAAGTAACTCAGAATATTTAAGGAATTGGAACGAAAATCAGCTTTGGGGCAGCGATGAGATGCTCGATGGAGAATCAACTATATGGATAAACATGGAAGGCAATTGGCACTATGAAACTGATTTCAAAGAACATGAAGGTAATGGAATTTCCAAGAAAGGACCTAAGCATCAAGAATCTCACATGGAATCACTCCTACCAAGTACATAGACAATTGTGAAAGCACCTGGATTTCATAAGCAGTTGAGGAGGAGGCTACTTTCTGGAACCCATCAACGGCTTCGCAGAACATCATCATTTAGTGTTTCCTCTTCAAGGGTAAATTTTGAGAAATGAAAAGTGCTTCAGTGAAAGTGGGTTGTCCCCCTGCCTTGTACCATAGGTGATTTCTAGGCATTTTTCCCTTTCTATTGTGTGTCGTGTGCTTCCTTTCCATCATTTTGTTTGTGTTTGTTTTCCTTCTTCTCTCTCTCTCTCTCTCTCTCTCTTGTTGTTATAAGTAAAACATGACTCCACAGACCCAATGAATATGGAACTCGGTCAATGAATTATATGGTCTAAAATTGAGATTCTAGATTCCGATGTCATGTCTTCACTATGCTCAATCCATGCCATGTCCCCAATCTAGAGCCAGTTGTTGTCGTGCAAATGTGCAATAGGAAAATTGACAATTTCGAGCACAAAACTATACCCTGTGCCAAATTTTTCATGTTTTATCATCCGTAGGAACCCCAGGTCAAATCCATTAGTTTGATCATCCCCTATTTGATGTCAAATTTTCCCCCTAGGTAATTTAATAAATTCAATTTAATCCCCTAGGTGATTTTAGGAAGTTCTGAAAATATGTTATCTTCTGGCAGTATTGGGAAGGGCTATCATTGGCCTTCCCAAGACTGGATCAACCCCCCTGGAGCAGAATGGAAGGGAAAAATTCAACATGGAGGTGAATTGAAGACCTTAGAACATCATGGAAATTATTTTGGAAGGTTTGGGGAAGTTTTTAAAGACTTGGAGCATGCCTGAATGAAAAATAGGGTTCATAAACCTAGGCAAGTGCACAAGCATAAAACAAGCTGTTGGGTTTGAGTAAGAAGATTCTAGGAGCTCTAGATGGAGTTAGAAGTAAAAAAACATCTCTGAAAATAGGATTCCAAGACCTACATTATGGAGAAATCATATTTTTCACAACACCTTGGTGCATAGGATTTGCAAGTATTTTTTCTCAGGCACAAGTGAAGTCATATATTGCAAACCTACTTTTTCAAGGATCATCTGGTTGAATGAATACATGATACCCCCACCATTAGATTTATAATTCTATTTTCAGTCAGATAATATACATTTTCACCAAGAAATTCCACCAGGAGCTCAAGTTATCATCGTCCCAAGTTGCCCTCTCGAAGGCAGTTCAAGAGTTAGTCCATTTTCGGGAGGACACATGTTAGCACCAGGATCTTGGAGGGATTTCATGTCCCTAACGTCCTTGAGATCAGGTACACCAACCCTGGAAAAATTTTTCAGCCCACATGTGACCTCTGGGACCCTCATGTGACCTCCAGATTTGACAGTTCAGCCCCTAGGTGCATTTTTGGAGCATTCATTCCCTCGCCATCGATCAAGCGCCATGTGTCAACTCCTAGTCCACCATGGAATTTTATGTCCCTCACATCCTTAAGGATAGGGACATAAAGCTTGGAAAAATGTGCCCAGCCCCTATGAAGAGTCTTTTTGTCATCTATGTGACTGACTTTAAGCCCCCAGTGCTTTAAAGAAGCTTTTCTCACCTCCATTCCCTCGTCATCGGATCGCAATCACGTGTCGTCCTCTTGACCACAATGGAATTTGATGTTCCTCACATCCCTAAGGTTAGGGAAATCAAGCATGGAAAAATGTACCTAAGCTTCTCCTTCCATAATTTCAAAAATTTAAAATCTAACTATCTATTCACCGGCTTCCAGATGCTTCCACTCCTGTGCACAAATTTTCTCCATTCTTCCTCTGTAACTTCTCACCACCATTCCTCCATTTTTGAACCTCAAACCAGACCTTCCACAGAGGTACTCCCTCTCTACTCCATGAAAGCATGCAGGTCCTAAAGGAAAATTGGAGCAAACACAAAAGAGAAGCACAAAACGAAGAAGGAGAAATGGAGAAAACTCCATGGCCATGAAACGAGAAGTTGAAGAAATATCCCAAACGGATGTGTGAAAAAACTAGTTGTATTTTTATATTCATTCCTCTACCCAAGGCCATCAAGAAGAAACCTTCAAACTCTCCTCTCATGTAACAGAGCATCCACAGCGAAGAAATCTCACTTCTGGCTCAACGAAGAAAAAATCCAATTTCTGTCAATCGATCGCTTGGTGAAACAAAGAAGAATTGCACATGAAGCATCAGAAGATGAAACATATCACAATGAAAACTATTTTGTTGCAAACGGATTAGAAAACCAGACCTATAATTTTGAGGTCCATTAATGGATGTGTGTCCGAGAAACACTTCTAGGTTTGAAATTTGAAAGTTTAAAATCTCCTAGACTATTAAGCGGGTGGGTCTAAAATTTCAAAGGGGAAATATTGGGGAAAAACGCATATCAAACAACCTCATTCCACATTAATCAAACCTTCAAAATCCAACTTTCTAAAAATAGCAGGTTTTCTACATAGGGACTATTATTTCAGAAAGTCAGCAGAATGAAGAACTGCGAAGGGGACGAGGACATTGGAGGTGCACGAAAGATGATAATTCACTGGAACGGACATTTTGACACTTACTAAAAATGTTAAGTGGTACACATGAACACTTGCTAGAGATAGAAAGTCACACCGAAAGAGTAGTTTTGGCACATGGGACATTCATAACTTCGCCACATCGAGAGCTTTCCATGGATGAGGACCATCAAACTTCATCACGGAAACATTTTCTCCTCTTCTCTCAATTCACAATCCCCCAACTTTATCTCCCTTTAAATTTTCTAATTCTTCGTTGGGGTTTGCACTTTTTGATATGCCTTTCAATCACTTAAAAGTGACTTTAGAAACATAATGTAAATTAAGTCACCTTGATTTTATAAAAGGGACTTAAATAATTTGTACAAATATGAATAGTCTAAAGTTAGAAATAAGGCATATGGAGAGTAATGAAGAAGATGAGGAGTTGAGCCTACTCTATAAATTGTAATGCCATTCTCATTTCAAAGGTTGGTAATTGATCTTGTAAACTCAAGAGTGCATTATACCTAGAGAATGCAAAGGAGATAGCCATTTTTATTCTACTTTCCTCCACTCTCAAATTTCTTCCATTCTTACACTACTATGTACAAATTATGTTTAAGCATCAATAAAAGGAGTTTCTAGTTTTGTTTACTAAGGTATTTCATGATACTTTATGTTCATCAAATTCTATTTGGTCTTGTTTGCCATTTACAGGGGTTGGTTCCTCTTAATTTAGTGCATGTGATGAAGTTTCTAACTAGTTTGTGTGTAGGAATATTATTTTCTACCTACAACATTAGTTCTCCTACCTCAATTCTCACTCCCTTTCCCACTTTCAAAAAAATTCTTCCCTAGAAAGAGATTGCTAGCTTTGCCACAGGGTTAGTGGAGTGCCCCTGTTGGATCCCTAGTCGAAAGGCCACCACATAAATCCACATTTTCTCACGCATGCATATATACGACAGCTACACCAATTAAGTAGAGGGACTTAGATTCCTAGAGCATTGGCAAGAAATCCACAAGTTTTTCCACCTGAAATTTTTGTCTCCAACACATCCCTACCGCATGTATTGATCTATGTAAATTTTACAATCACAACTACAAAGTAAGTGAATGTGTATGTGTATATGGAAAAGATAATGGCATATAGTGTATCTATCTAACACAATAAGCAAGATGTAACATGGAAGTATGAATAAGCATGAACAATTTCTTGATTAATATATGCAATATGTTGTGAATGTGTGAGATGGAATGTAATATAGAGTGAGAGTGATAGTTTCCATGTGCCTCTCGAGTGAATGTGAATGATTATACATGAAATGAGGTTCATTTATAAATGATCCTCTCATGACAGACAAGAGTGAACCATATAAAAAGAGTGTAGCATCGGAAATGGTTTGAATGTGTGTGGTAGAAATATATGATCATAAAATCATAGGGCATAGTGAGTGAGTTATTGAGTGAGTGTGGTATGGTTCATTTTAAATATAAACCCTCAATAGTAAAGTGTGAATTATAGCACTGAAAGTGTGTCATTGGGTAATGATGATATAAATGTATCAAGACATGTATGATGTTTATGAGAGACTAGATGTGAAATGTATAATATGTAAGACACCCAAGAATGCTAGAAGGGAGGATAATTAAGTGTAGTGTCCCCAAGTGTTCCTATGATGAATATTTATGCAGAAATGTGAGATATTCCTTGATATTGTGGGAGATCATTTTACGTGTCGTGATAAGAGAGAGGGCCAACATAATGGTAGGACAAAGGAATAGTAGGACCATGTGATGGTGGTAGAATTTGAAATGTGTCCGGCCATTAATATGAGTAGTTTCTCTAACAAAATAAATTGGAAATGGAAGTGGATTAGGATGGGGATGAATCTCAAAGGGTGGTAACTAAGGTGGGATTGATGACGTTACAAAAGACTTGTTTTGAGAAGAGGGTGGACTGATTTTGAGATTCGGTTGTATACCTCAACTTGGTATTTCCGTAGATGCCTTGAAAGGATGAGGTGCTATATTGATTTTGAGAGGAATTTTCTTATGCGTATCTTGACTTTACATAAAGGGAACCTTAGAAACAATTGAATGATGCTCATTAAACATAGTCGAATCAGATTTAGGAACCCTTTGAGATGTAATAATTAGAGGGGACCATGTAACATGATGCTAAAAATGAATGACATAAAACCTTGACACTCAAGATTCTTTATTATTCATTGTAAATAATATCAATCATTATCATTATGTCCATTAATTCAATGATAAGCACAAAATGAGATACTTTTATATTTGACCAAACGATAAGGAGGATAGTAATGAGTAGTCAAAAATGATCAATTGATGACTAATGAGCTCAGAAAGAATGTCATGTTGCTTAGCATTGTGATCAAACATGAGTGGCTCTAGTAATGGAAAGACTTGAGGCTCACTTACATGAGCACTTGTATAAGACATAAAATGAGAATGAGAAGAACTAGCATGATCATGAGAAGTATTCTTAAGATGTTGGATTTCAGATTTTAAAGATGTAATCATGGATTCCATAGCTTGAAATTAATCTTGAAATAAAGAATGTAAAGCTTAAATAGACTTGCAAATTGATTGATTGGAATTATAACTAATAAAGTCATCAGAGAGACTCAATCAAAGATGGAACTGACTTATGAAGGAAACATGTTGATAGGGAGATACATAGTCACTACGATTTTGTGAAGAACATCATAAGAAGATGGCTGCACTTGAAGCAATTGAAGAAAAGAGACTTGAGAGACCTTATGAGCAATGATAGAAGGAAAATAAATATCCAAGATTATTTTAATTCACATTCACAAAATGATTAGGAAAATTTATTTAAATAAATAAATAAATGCTAAATCTAATATTAATATAACAATGTTATGATATAAAAAAATAAATACAAACTTTGTCCTAATTAAATAAGAAATTAAATTTAAAACCTAGTTGTAAATGAGGTGGTAAAAAGACTTAGTTGATTTTTTGTGATGACGCAAGAGAATATGTTGAGTGGGAAATTTGTTGGAAAAGAGTAGAAGTGTGTCATAATAAGACCCATAAAATATAAAGAGGTGTTGAAATGGCAATACTAGTGCACCTATGGAGTGTCTGGGACACACGGGGCTCTAGGGACCTATTATGGATTCCCGTGATTGCTAAGAAGATGAAAAAATCTATTTCATAGGGTCATGACATCTTTAATGCTTGTCACCTTTGATTTTCTATATGTCACCGGAGTTCACTACGTTATTCACCTAAAATTGTTGGTGTTTCCACATCATCGGAAGGTCATATCACTTAGGTAAGGTCGTAGGTCTCGTGTCATTTTAGGGTCATCATGAGATTCCCTTCTATGTCATGTGTTATTTGCATCATTGGGATTTAATTCCCATTTTGGGAATGTAACTCCCCTCTCTCCAATTGAGAGGTCATCATTATGGCACTAGGGGTTACTTAACACCCTCAATATGTACACCACTTCTAATTTATGAGATAGAGTGGATATTTTTGGATTAAGAAGATTTTCCCCTTTATCAAATTTTTGTATGCACGTTGGTTGATGTTCGCTCCTTCACAAGACCTCATCATGTTATTGGTTTACACTTTCGTCAATGTTCCACTATCCCGTGATATCCTCATGTTTCATGTTTTCATGTACTTTTTCATGGTATCAAAGCATAAATGGTTTGGATTTGTGTAACTCTTTGGTTTTCAATCCTCACCAATTTTAAGTTCATGATAAACAAATCTTATTACGTTTGTCGTAATGTGATGTAGCCTAGAATTCAGTGATACAATAACTAATGATGCCCTAGATGTGTTATCTCATCACTCAGGCTAGACTAAGAGCTCACCCAAAGCACACAAAGGTACCAGGTCCCTCTTTAGGGTTGTTATTGCAGGATGTTAGCATGATGAAGACTTAACACATGTAGTTCCATTACTAACACATCATTCTACAGAGCATACTAGATCTATCTCTAAGGGGGAAAAAATTAAGTATTAACCATGATGAGATCAAAATATACTAGATTAGAAACACACAAAACTAAAACTTAGATTCAGCCAATATCCTCCATTATATTAAATGCAATAAGTATACAAAAGCTTCATTACAATAATAGTAGTATGTGTGTAACAAATTTAGCAACATAATCTCTCTATGTATGCACACACATCTATCTATCTCTATACAATTTACTACATACTTATAAGGGTGGGGACTTTCCCTTCACCGCTTATCTATTCCCAAAATAGGTCGCATGCTTTTACTAGCCACGCATCGTTATAAAAATAGCCACACATGCAAGTGCGCTAACAATAGACTACTAGTAGTTAACTGACAGTAGTAGATCTATTTCCGTCCTGTGTCCATGTAAAGCACTTTGTAGCTAATCCTCCAAAAATAGCCAATGCGTGACACATAAGTCTCTAATTGAGTTTGAGTACTTTGGATGCTATCTCCAAAAATAGATCCTTGTCATGAAAACATCTAAGTCCCGAACATGTTTCTGTTCTTCACGCATGAGCCTTTCCAATATGTTTGTGCCTTTGAATGTGCTCCACTCTCCCATGCAAACCTTTCGTATTTTCTTTACTAAGTTATAGGGTCTAACTGATCAACATTACCCCACACTAGTTGCATTTCTACCCGACAATGGTTGTCTCTAAAATGAATCAAATAATAGAAGAATAGAAAGAATTTGGATGAATGAAAGAATGTTTTTATCCTACAGTTTCTTCTTCTGCAGCCTGAAAAATTAGTTCAGGGTATTCCGATTTATCTCGGCCTCCAAGGTCTTCCACTCAATGCGCTTCCTCTGGAATGTCCACAACAATGGACTCTAGTTCATCCTTCACAATTTCTCCTTTCTCATTCTATAAGACCAACACAATGCTAGACATTGCAGTCATCCTTCCTTCTAGCAAATCCATCTTCTACGCAATGAGTTTCCCAAGCTCCTCCACCCAATTTTGTGTGGTTCTGAGCTGCTACTACTAGGGCCTCACACTTTTTTTTAACCATTGCTAACCTTTTACTGCCCAATGTGTCGTCCTTCATCTCTTCTCGACTTCATTTTTCTCCTTTAGGTTTTTATGTTACTAAGTGCCTCTCGGAGCTATACATATGTTCAAGGCTTGGTATTCCTTCTTTAGTTCTTCCTGCAACACTTGCAACAGTCCCTCATATGATGTAATCTTCGCATCACTGAATCCTTTTCTCACTCTACGTTTTATGCTAGATCCTTTGGCGTTGGCATGCGCAGAGGCTCATCTTCAAGCACTAAGTCCACCAATGTACCTACATAGTGTATTTCCGAAGGAAACACCTTTGGTACCTTTGGCTCTAAGTGTGGCCTAGCTCTTATGACATTATCACCAATTTCCTCTCGCGATGATGATAAATATAGAGTTCTTCTTCTCGGGATAAGTCTGCTATTTCCTCATCCTTATTTTTGATCTCTTCCCTTAGTGCCCTAATTGTGGCAGCCTTGTCCATATTCCGCATTGCCACTTCTATTGATACTTTTACCAATGCATTGCTCACATGTTCATCTGACATAACAGTAGGCTTTAGTGTTATGGTATCTAGTTTGAGGTGTATTTTTCAACCTCCTCGACACACATGACTCTTCACACACATCAAAATTTAGTTCATCCATGTGTGTGTGCATCGACCATGATAATTGATTCCTTATGCACACTGTATCCATATCTTCATCCATTAATTCCCAACCATATAACTCTTTTTGTGTTAGTGTGCTCTAGAAATGGGTGTGGACAATTTTACCTATGTCCTCCGCATAACCCATGGCTGGTGGAATGTTCTCCCCACTTGTTCTTCTTAACCTAGGATTCTTAGGAACTTGAGCTTCTAGATTTGGGACTTGTGTTTCCTTGTCCTAAGTAGTCTCGGTAGCTATCTCATTTGTTCTCTTTTCTTCCTCTTCTCCTTCCTTCATTTCTTCATCTTGTTTTCCTACGTTCTTTGGAGGTGTAGGAGAATTAGGCACTTTCCTCTAACTCTTTCACCTCCTTATTCAATTTTAGTTTCCTTCTCCTTTCTTAGTTGCATCCTTCTATGGAGAGAGTCTCGGGTGATTTGCACACTATTTGTAGAGTAGCACCTTGGGTCCTTGTTCTCTTAAACATTCTCTTAAATTGGTGCTCTCCTCGCACCGCATCCAAGTCCTCATCACCCCCTCTTGTGGCTGAGGTGGTGTAGTTGTGTTCTTAGCTTCATCCTTATTCAAAGGATGTCTTCTACCTCTATGTTCCAAACCACCACTATCCTTGCACTCATCCTCCTCATCCTCTATTTTAATTGGCTATATGGGATTAGGCACTAGAATGTTCTCCATGGCATGCTTACCTTTTAGTGGCCATGGGAGTGCAAACTCATCTTCCACATAATTTTTATTCTCTAACTTGGGCTTTAGTTGAAGGTACACCAGTGATGCTCCAACATCTCCCACATCCAAACTTACTAGTTTAATGCTCAATACATCTTAAATGAGCCTTTCAATATATGCACCCCGTCTAGATACACATATTTCTTCCTTCGCATGTGGTAGTCACAATATTCCTTTTTCCACATTGAAAATCATTAGGGCGTCACACATTTGAGAACCTATGTACTAAGCTTAGAAGTACCTTGTTGTGAAGGCATATGGTAACTTACACCAAGGGCTCCATGATCCATCCCTTATGGTGAACTGCGCTATACAAAAGTGCTAGTATAAAGAGAACTAAAATGCCTTTCCAACCACCGAAGGAAATTCCTTGGGGATGCACCATTATTCTTCAAAGGCCACACGGAGCCTATCATACCACTTCTCATCCCTTTTCTTGATTGGTTCTTTCATGGATCCTTCACATAGGTATTTTTTGAACCACTCTGCCGATGACTTATGCTCCATGGGATACTCCCATATCTTCTCTTTTGGTCCATTAGGTACTTTGATCTCCATGAACACCAATGACAACAAAACAGCTCCAAAGTTGATCTTTCCTCCTATGCATGCTTCCTCAACTATTGTCTCTGTAATGTAGCCTAAAATATTATAGACTACCCCTTGGACATCCTCCTTGCAACATTAGCCACATGGTGTTCACTTGGGACCACCTTTCCCGGTTTTTAGCTTGTAACAAGATGTGTGGCTGATTGCACAATTAGATACTTCTTCAATTTATCTATGTCCATGCCATGCGGACCCTTTGTGTACCCCATCTCCTTTCTGGTCTCCAAGATTGTGGCCTTATCTGTTAAATCATTCTTCAAATCTTCTCTGTTTCCTTCAATCCTATTACCATGGAGATTAACGTGGCTGAATTTATGGCTCTACGTTCCGTAAAGTAGAAAAATCTTCGTGCACTCTTCTCATGAGCCATGGGTAAAAGGGATCATATTTCCCAAAGTAAGGGAGCTCATATAGTTTGTAAACTCTAATATTCTTCAAGAGCTTCTTGCCATCATCATCATACACTATCATGTCTTCCATCATGCATTTATTCATCTTTTTGTTCAAAGAAGTGCATCAAGCTCCTTCTTATTCAATGTGGTATGGTGGTTTTACTCACTCACCTGTGCTTCTCCTTATGTGAGAATCCCCATCCTTGGCCTATGACCCCCTATGGATATTACATTTCACAAAAATTACTTTCGGGATCCATCTCCTCTTCTTCTATGACCACCTTCTTCTTTCACTTCACTCCCCGCTACACCTTCTTTCTTAGGTGCCATTTCTACCTTACAATCCTTTGTAAATACTTGCCTCTTGAATTTTCAATGTGTGAATCAAACCCTAGCTTGATTCAACATGCCCTAGGTGAAATCATGTGCCCTCACTCCTCTCTTTTTCCTTGCTTCACTCAAACCCTTCACCACTAGGGACAAAAGATCTTTCTCGCACACAGATCTCTTCGTCACGATTAGATACACACCTTTTGCACCTCAATTCGATCACTTGGCTCTTTATACTTAGCTCTTTTTCAAATACTCTTAGTCGTAATGGTAAAAATGAACTCGCAACCCATCCTTATATAGATTTTCAATTTTTTTGATGCATTCATTTCTCCTTCACTTTGACCAAATATCCTCTCATTAATTGACCAATTCCATTCTTTCCGCATAATAAATATTCACGCCTAGCTATAACCTTCTAGCGTGCCTTTCTACCCTCTCGGTTATAGACTTCTCTTTAGCTGCTTCCTTGCACCTGAGTACCTCATCACTGCACCTTCTTCTAGTAGTTGTTATGGCCTCTAATTACCTCGCGTTATACTTTCCCTTAATTCATATCCATCTTTGGTAACTTTTTAGAAGCAATCCTTTGACTTGAAAAGCACCCATAACAACTTATTCCTTTCACCTTTCAATTCCCACAATCTTGTACTTGGATATCGACAACCACCCCACACTAAAAGTATGTGCAGTCCTCTACGCATAAACATGCTTCATATAGTAATTAGCTTTATGTGTGAAAACGCGCTTATTACCCAAGAAAAATAACTAAATTGAAAAAGCATAGTGATTAGGAAGGAAATACATTAAGGAAATATAAAATTGAAAACCTAATCTAAATGGCAATATTGCCTTATTACACACACCAAGAAAACTTATTTATAGTAGGGATTCAACCTACTCCCGTTGAAGTAACCGGGTAGTCGTGTTCCATCAAGTGTTTCTATCCGAAAGTGCCTATTTCAAGGATGTAAGTGATAACATACGACCCTAACCAATGTACCTTAAGTTTTCCTAGATGGTGCAAGAACTTAGAGTCATAGAGAAGTACCATTTTTCCAATCTCAAACTTCTTGTCCCTTATGTTTCTATCATGCCATGCTTTCTACCTGGCCTTTTCTTTCTTCTGACTCCAACATGCTATGGCTCATCATTCATCTAGCTTAATTATCTTTTCAATCTATTCTTCTAAAGCTTTCTCATCATCTAGACCTCCACCATGTACGCAATACGTAAAGAAGGTAACATAAATTCCATAGGAAGAATTGCTTTGGTGTCAAACACTAATTAAAATTGTGTGGATTTGTTCAAAATTTAATATGTTATTTGATATGCCCAAAGTCTCGTAGATATTTTATCATCCCAATACTTTCTTCCAACATCACAAATTTTTTCAATGTCTGGCTCAAAATTTTGTTGAAAGCCTCAATAGTTCCATTTTCCTGAGGATGATAGGGTGTAGTCTTATGGTGTGCAATCATGAACTCATCCAATAAAATTTTGATTGTCTTATTAAGAAAATGTGTTCCCCTATCACTGGTCAAACTCAAAGGACATCCATACCTTGTAATAATATGTTCCCATAGAAACTAGGTTGTTGTAGCCATTGTACAGTCATTTGTGGGTGTTGCTTCTACCCACCTTGTCAGATAGTCTATGTAAGTTATGATGTAACATGATCCATTTTCACGTGCACCTAGTAAAATAGGACCCACAAAATCTATAGCCCATTTCTCAAATGGCTCTGCGCTAGTAATAGGTCTTAGAGGCATTTCATCTCATTGACCTGGTTTTCCAAGACATTGACAATGATCACATGCCTTACAAAATTCCTTACAATATTTATAGAGGGTCTCCCACCATAATCCAATGAGTATAATCTTGTGCGCTGTGGCATCACCGACATAGTGGCCACCTGTAATACCACCATGAGCTTCTTCCATAATACATGTGTGCTCATGTTCCAATACACAATGACGCAATACCTCATCTTGGCCCAATTTGTACAAGTCACCACTGATTAACATATAAGGTGCAGCGTGTATAGCAAGTTGTTTCTTCTCCAAGGATTTCATTCCTTCTGGTGCCATCCCTGTTCATAAAAAGACAACAATGTCCTCTAGTTTTGATGGTGCACATTGTAACCTGTATAACTATGCATCTAGCATGGTATCCTCAATTACCTATTCTTCTTCTCCTAAATGTATTCTTGATAGATGATCTAGTCCAGAATTATTTTTCCTAGTTTTACCACAACTGTGAAATCAAATTCTTGAAATAAGAGCACCCATCGACATATGCACCCTTGTAAAATAGGTTTATTTACCAAATACTTCAATGCCATGTGATCTGTATAAAATACAAATGGTGTAGCTAGTAGGTATTGGTGGAATTTATGTAGCAGCATAGATCATTGACAAAGCTTCATGCTCTGTAGTTATGTAATTTTGTTCTGTAGGAGTCAACTTTCTACTAGAAAAATAGATAGGATGATCTACAATACCTTCTCTAGGTTGAGCCAACACCGTGCCAATGGCCATGCCAGAGGCATCAACATGTACATGAAATGGTTTTTCCCATGAAGGAAAATGTAAAATAGGTGCGGTAGTAAGTTTCTCCTTCAATGTCTCGAATGCACGTTGTTTTTGTTCTCCCTAGTAGAACGTACCTTTCCCTTTCAATAACTCTTCTAATGGTGTGGCAACTTTAGCATATCCTTTGATAAAATTTCTGTAATATCTTATATGACCAAAAAATCCATGCACATCACTTTGAATTGTAGGCTCCCTTAGGCCTATAATGACCGAAACCTTTGTTGGATCAACCAAAAACCCTCCTCAAGATTATGTGTCCTAAAAGTATCCCAAATGGTGTAGCAAATATGCACTTCTTGATGTTCAAAGAGATACTCAACTATCTACACCATTCAAACATTAAGCGTAGATTGTCATAGTGATCCTTAACTAATCCATACATAGTCTAATCATCTAAATATACCTATAATAAGTTGTGAATGAATTATTTGAATGTTTAGACAATTATGCACAAAAATACGAGGCACATTTTTTAGAGAAAAGACATTATAGTATAGGTGAAACTACTCCATTAAGTAATAAACGTAGTCTTTTCCTGATCCTACCGGGCAATCTAAACTTGATGATACCCGAAGAACCCATACGTAAAAGAATATATTTCGCATCCGCAACTCCTTCTAGTATTTCCTCGAGTGAATGGCGTAGGAAATGGAACAATTACAAATGTAACATTCAACTCCCCGTAGTCCACGCATATTCTAATCCGTCTATCCTTCTTGATCACGATCACCATTGGACTAACCCATTTAGAATTATCAAGGGGCTTGATAATCCTAGATTTCAACATGTTATCAATCTCTTCTTTGACCTTTTCATGTAAATTGGGGTTCATTCTATAAGGTCTCTTTCTAACTAGGTGCACTCCCTCTTTAAGATTTATCTTCATCTCCCCTAACGATTCATGCATGCTTTTAAGTTCATGGTACCCCCTAGGAAAAAGTCCTAGAAATCCCTTAGTAACTCTATGATTTTTGCCACTTCAAAGTTTGACCAATAGTCTCCAATTATGGCTTCCTTAGGCTCAACATTGTTCCAATATTCACCCACTTTGTCTTCATAGGTTCATGATAGGTGTGAGTGGTCTTATCCACTGTTGTCCAATACCTCACGCCTCCTATTTAAATGGTTTAAATCTCAGATTATCTACTTCTTCATCATCCATAAGTAGACCATTTTTTTTTTCTCTCTCAAGGAAAGTGCGTTGAAGTAATGTTGCATTGGCCTTTGGTTCTTCGTCAAGATGCGCTCATGAGTCTTCTTTACCTAAGAACTCTTGAAGGAGTTCTTAGCCTTGCCACTAATCCCTCATAGTTAAGTGCTTAATAAATTTCAATGCTTCTTCTACCGGAGGATTTGCAGAGAAGAAGTCAAATGTTTGGGCCATTCTTACGTAATTAAATTTTCCAATTTCTAGTTTCTCTATGGAGTTACGCATATACATACCAAGCACGCACACATCCTTGTAAAGTAGAATAAAATTGGTGCACCCATAGTGAAGTTAGTAAAGCTTCATGCCCTTACATCTCCGAGTCTCTCACACCTCTAAACATGGTGTTGAACAGGTTGATTACCATGATAAGTACTTATTTGAGTAGGTGCATTGCTCCTAAAGAACCTAATAGTAAGAGATATCCCAATTTCAGTCCATCCGATAAGATTATCCTCTGTGGGCCACCCACCAACATGTTGTTACCCCACATAGTGTATATGCTAGCATATTTCTTCTTTCTAGTGGGTCTATCCACTATTCTTCCATGGCACGCAATAATACCATGGGATTCCCTTCTCTTGTGTAATAAGGCACCGAGTTGTTTCCTATCCTCCTGACATAATGTGGTTTTGTGCCTCAAGAAAATATGCTCTTTACTTTGTGCCCTATTAACTTATAAGTTTTGTGAGCCCAATTATCACAAGAAAACCTTGTGGTATCACTAATAGAATGTGCATCCTCCCACCGAATTAGTCCTTCTTTGGTTGGTTCAATCATCTCTCGGATCTTGGATGGTGCTACATAAATCCGATTCAGATATTCTTCACTTAAGGGCTAACATAGGCTACATATTTTCCATATGTTAAAGGGATAATAACTCTTTCCTCTTTGTCTTCAAAACTGATATAGCCTTTATTGAACTAAAGATCAACATTATTTGCATAGCACCAAGGATGCCCCAATAGAGTTGGGAAGCTATCTGACTCTGCTAGTGCTAAAACTTCAAAGTCTCCACTAAAATTAGCTCCTTGTATGGTAATGGATGCATCCTTCAAAACTTTGATGGGAGTGGCCTTAGTCTGATTAGCCATGAATAATACATTAGAGGATGACTACAATGGGGGTCTTCCCATTTGTACCCATGCATCCAAGGTAAGAACATTTAATTCGCGCTGTATCAATCAATATATTACTCAATAACCACCCATCCACAACAGTATTTAGAGTGATTTACTTGTCATAATCTAGGCTATGAGGGGGAAGATTCGCATGCAGGATCTACCGTCCAGTCTCAATACTTGTGCAAGGAGTGTTTCCTTTTAACCAACTCCCTAACAATGGAATGATGTTTTCCTGGTGTAACATTTTACACACTTCCCTCAAGTCATCTATATCAGTTTGAACCATCTCTAATGCTTTCTTTTACTCCTTTAAGTACTATATCTCACCCTGAAGATTCCTTAGAACTTCCATGGTTTCTTGATAAACCTTCTTCGATGGGAAGGATCGGGGTACCATGCATGAAGAACCTCCTCTTTAGAAATGTAGGCTTCTATTACAATGCTTCACTAGCACGACTTTGCGGCCTCGGCAAGACGGTCGTGATGTTTACTTGTAGTGCCTCATATTCTAGTTCCATCTTAGGCATCTATTGATTTTTAACAACGCATTGTATTCTCACCATCCCTACACCCTCATTTTCTTATTTATGTTGCTTACTCGGATGCTCATATAAGTTTGGGCACTCCTCATAGCTATGGTTCTTTCCACACAAAGAACATGTAATATTCGAGGACATTCATGCCAGTAGTGGTCGAGATCTATATGTATAGCATGTTCCATGAGGGAACTCACTTCTTCCACCACCACGGCCTCATCCTCCAAATCCACCATAGTATTATTATCAACCTATGCCACGGCCACCTTCAAAACATCCTTCATTCCAATCATAGTGCACCTAATTATGATTATGGTCCGATGCTCATTATTGCCCTTAGTGTTATCTAAAACTCCTTTTTGTTGTACACCAATATCTAAAGCATCATGGATTGTCCAATCAGCCGGAAGTAGTCTTTTGTTTCATGAGTCGTGGACATGCAGATTTTATAGTAGCAAACGTTCTTCTTCCTTATCATGTGTTGTAATAATAATAATGGGCAGCATATTTCACATCAGCAATGAGCGTACTATTATGTGAGGATAACTATCCTTTGTGTGAACTTCTACTTCATAATTTGTGCACCAAATCCTGTGCACATCTCATGTTCTAGATTTGATGATAGTTTCTCCAACTTTTTTTTCCATGGCTGCTATTTGTGCTTCTAAAAATGGGCTCACCACAATATTTATGCTTCCAATCGCCTCAAGTGTGCAAGGATGCTTCAATTACTTTACACAAATCATTGTATGTATTATGTGATAATTCCCTCCGTAAAGGGGTAATCAAGCCCCCAATGAACCATTGTGCATGTTGGCTTGCATGTATGTTATAAGGAAGATTTGATAACATCATTTTAAATTGTGCATCATAATCTCTAACACTTTCAGTAGTGCCTTTACTTTATATCCTTGAGTGCACTTATACTCTTCTGCTCAAACTCAGGGATATGAAACTCTTTAAGTAATGCATCCTTTAAAGATGTATAATCTATGTAAGTCTGATAAGGGTCAAACTTTCTATACCAGTTGTGTGTGTGCCCTGTAACATAGTAGAAAATTGGCTTGCCCTACGCTCATAAGTTGTGATTCCTTTTGCATGCCATAATATTTCACACATATGCACATGTTTAGTAGCATCTTCTATGCCCCTATACTCTAGAAGATGAAGAGACATTTCCATGAAAATGCAGGGTTTGTGCAAACCTTGGGGTTCAGAACCTTATGCACCTTACCCACTTGACCTCTAGAACCTCTAAATCTACCCGAACCAGAGCTACCTATGCCTCCTGATCCTAAACCTATAGCTGGGGTTAGACCAAAATATGTGCTTCCTTTGTCCCAATAGTAGAACTGAACTGTACCCCGAAAATTTGCGAAGTGTTACTACTCCTAGAAGTTAATCTAAAAATTGGTGCACTTGTATTTTGTGATGATGATACACCAAAAATATACTCCCATTTAAAACAATGAATCCATTTGTGTTACCATCATTGTGCCTCTTATAAGACTCACTCCTACTCTCCCACTGCTTGAACTAGCTTGTTGACTACTTGTTGTACTAGATGTTAGAAAACCAAATGCAAGGGCAAGGTTACCAGGTGAATTCATATGTGCGCACCCATGGCCGGGTAGTCTCTGTTGGCATGCTTCTGCGTGAGGCCGAGGAAGGATCCCTTTCATGCTTTCCAAGATGGGGGAGTTCTGATGCTCTGGATCCACGTCTTTTATGTGAGATTCTAATCCTTTAGGAGCCATCTCTCTCCTCAATGCCATACTCTCTACAATGTTATGTTTCTTCTCTATATCCCTCTCGACACGCCTCATTATACTTAAGCCACCTTTCTCTCTCTAATTTTTTCGCCGCTAGGTCTGCCATCTTTCACCAAACCTTCTCTTGTCCCCATGCATGGTGGGGTTTAGTTAGCCATCGGTTTACTCTCCAGATTCAAAGTTACCATCAAGATCTTGATCGCTAGTGGAATGCCTTGTAGGTAAGCTCCTTGGATATCATAAGAACTAGAATTCACTACCTCTAGACACAAATAAGTGGAAATTGATTATTCCAAGCTATAACTGTTCAAGACAAAATGGAAGCATGTATCCACAACTCGAGTCCAAATTAGATTAGCATCATAAAGGGCCTGGAATTCTTCCTGTGTCTAGACAAGTTCGCGATACCTCCAATTCCGCTTAGATGCATAAGTAATCAGCCACTCGTATAATTCTACTAGAAAGATAGTGAAAAATATCTCATATAAACTGTCATAAAAAATTTGTTCAACCCACATGTGTGCGTTAAAATCAGATCCAGTTCTAAATCATCGTGCGTATTCTTCTTCTAGATCATGTCTCCATTCTTCAACACTTGTTAAGGTCAACGGTATGTATTCATCATGAACCATCCGAAAACAATCAAAAAGAGGTCCCAAAATGGAACCAATGATGCAGCCTAGAATTGGAGTGATACAAGAACAGTGATGCCCTAGACACATGGCCCATCACTCATCCTAGAATGAGAGCTCACCCAAAGCCCACAAAGGTACCAGGTCCCTCTTTAGGGTTGTTTTTGTAGGATGTTAACATGATGAAGACTTAACACATGCAGTTCCATTACTAACACATCATTCTATAGAGCATACCAAATCTATCTCTAAGGGAGAACAAAATTAAGTATTAACCATGATGAGATCAAAACATACTAGATTCGAAACACATAGAACTAACACTTAGATTTAGCCAATATCCTCCATTATATTAAATGCAATAAGTATACAGAAGCTTCATTACAATAACAGTAGTATGCACGTAACAAATTTACCAACATAATCTCTCTATATATGCACACACATCTATCTATCTCTATATAGTTTACTACATAATTATAAGGGTGTGGAATTTCCTTTCACTATTTACCTATTCCCAAAATAGGTCGCATGCTTTTACTAGCCATGTGTCGTTACAAAAATAGCCACATATACAAGTGTGGTAACAATAGACTACTTGGTAGTTAATCGATGAAGTAGTAGATCTATTTCTGGCCTGTGTCCATGCAAAGCGCTTCGTAGCTAATCCTCCAAAAATAGCCAATGTGTGATGCGTAAGTCTCTATTAGTTTGAGTGCTCGACATGCTATCTCCAAAAATAGATCCTTATCGTGAAAACGGCTAAGTCTCGAACCTATTTCTATTCTTCATGTGCGAGCCTTTCTAATATGTCCACACCTTTGAATGCGCTCTGCTCTCCCATGTGAACCTTCTATATTTTCTTTACTAAGTGCTAGGTCTAACCGATCAACATAATCGATATTTTGTTTGTGTGTCTAATTCATTAATTTTCGGTTTCAATCCTTGTTAATCTTTTCCTTTTTGAGTTTGTAGGTTTTAGGGGCTTATATATGCATTCCATAAGGTTTTCTAGTTTTAGGTTGCAGCTTTTAGTTGCAGATCATATTTTTGTGGTAGTTTTGATGAGTTTTAAGTGTGTACAGTGTCTTTTAAGGTCTAAATATACCACATCTCACCGAGCTAGGAACCAAGATTCCCATCTCTTTGCTTATCCCAACTCACCGTACACACATTGGCTTGGTTTGTCATCTTTGACCTACACAAGTTTCTCTTTGGTTTCAGGTTTGTTTTGGAATTTCCTAGGCTTGCATGGTGTAATTTTTACCTTCCTTGGTTATTTTCCTCAGATTCACCAACTTTTGAATCCTAGAATGGAACACGCTACCCATACCGATCTTTGACACCCCCCCGTATATTCTCCTCTCCAATATAGAGATTCTTTCTTTACCATCCAGAGCCCCTGATTTTTGGCATCATGATCTAATAACTTGCATTAGTGACTCAAATCCCTTTCATTGGGCCTCCAAATCTCCATGCGGAAAGAAAGGAAAGGGAAAAGAGAAAGAACAGATCCGAAGGAAGAAAAGAAATGAATTCCAAAGTAGAAAGGTCGAAGATTTATGTTTTTGGGTGGTAGTAAACAGAGCCAAACCTACTTACATAAATAAACAAAGCAATACCGATGAGCAAATGAGTAAAAGTAGATATGAATCCAACAGATTAAACACATACAGATCTAACGTAAGGAAGATCTAATGCATAACACAGCTATTGAGCACAAAGTCTTAATATTTGTATTACTGTTTTCTTCTGTTACAAGAAAGCTCAAAGTCTTTCTCTCCTCACTTCTATTTTCATCTAAAAAATGTTCACCCTGAATACAACAAGTATTCCAATATTTATAGAAGAGAGGAGAAGGAAAGAAGGCAAAAAGGAGCCAACAAATATTTACAAAGATATTTAAAAAGTCAACAATTGACTTGGGCAAGTTTTTGGATGGCAACATCCCATGGTGCAACATGGATGAAGTCATCGTGTATGCCAACATGCTTTTTAAATATCTTACAAAAATGATCAATGGATCCCAAGAAGAAACCACTCTTGTGTAAAATGGCGCACTTTTCAGCATGTCGACAGCGACTTCTCAAAGCGCCTTGGCGCACATTTCAGCATGTCGACATCACATCAGCATCGACTTTGGAAATGGGCGCACTTATCAAGATGTCGACAGAACTTATCAGCGCCCTTTGGAAATGGGCGCACTTATCAGCATGTCAACAGAACTTATCGCGCCTTCGAAATGGGCGCACTTATCAAAGCATGTCGACAGAACTTATCAGCGCCTTTCGCGCATTCTTCAACATGTCGACAGGAACTTATCAGCGCCTTTGGCGCACCTTTTGTTGTGTTAACATGAACTTCCATGCGCCTTGGCGCACCATTTGGCATGTCAACATGAACTTCCTTGCGCCCTTTGGCGCACCGTTTGGCATGTCAACATGAACTTCCTTGCGCCCTTTGGCGCATTCTTCAAAGCATGTCAACATGAACTTCCTCTGCGCCTTTTCGCGCACTCTTCATGTCAACATGAACTTCGGGGCGCCTTTTGGGCGCACTTCTTCAAAGATGTCGTAAGAACATGAACCTCGCGCCTTTGGCGCATTCTTCAAAGATGTCGACAGAACTTATCAAAACTTTTTCGAAAAAAGATTGAAAATGGCTAAGTCCTTAAAACTTGATTTTCGGAAGAGAATTTTGGGCTTTTTCGAACGTTGTCAAACTTCCTTGGGGCCAAAACAAATTTTTTGGGTATGGTTACTCGCAAATTTCCTCGACAATTTTGCAGATAACAAATGCTCTTTCTGGGGACTATCTTTGAGTGAAACTTAAGGGTAGAGAATCCCTGATCTCATGTGCCTATCCATTGGGTAACAGAGTCAAAAACAAGGGGGACCGGAGGGAGAACAAAAGAAACACACGACAAACCGAAAGCAAACACACGACGAAAGCAAACACACAACTTAAAGCAAATTGTACAAAGAAGAGAGCAAGCTCTACTTCCTGAAGATCTTCGAATGCCCGCTATAGGAAGCTGGAGCTGGGCTCCATCCAGATACGAGAGATAGAAACTATTCTCTCCGTTGAGTTGCTTGATTTTCAAGGGCCCTCTCCACAGGAATCAAACTTTCCGTGCATGCCCTTTCGCTCTCTTCGCTTGTCCCACAAAAGGACGAGATCTCCCACTTGAAAATCTCTCGCTTGGCTTTCTTATCGAAAAGCCTCTTAACTTGATTCTCGATGTTCAAGTGATCCTATCGACCACCTCACTCTCTTTCTTCAAGTTCTCGCGTATACATGATTCTCTTTTCTAGAGAATTCTGGAAAGTTTCATCTTCAATCGCTCGTGCAAGCAGAGAGCAGGAGTTCAAGCAGAAATGGGAAGTTCGACATCGTTGCCATATAACACTGAAAAGGTGACATGCCGAGAGATCTCTTGGGAGTAATGCGGTCCGCCCACAAAGCGCCGTGACAAAGACTTGTGCCACATCCGCCGATTCTCATCTACTAACTTCCGTATGATGGTCACCAAGTTCTTGTTATCGGATTCCGCACCGACCATTTCCCGAGGGTAATAATCGAGGCGTGAGCAAAGTTATCCCATATTCATAAAAAACTAATAACTTCTCGTGAGGAGAAGTTAGAAGCATTATCAAGAACGATTTTGTTTGGGAACGCCGAACCCGACAATGATATTTTCTTTAATGAAATCGCAAACCACTTCGTAAGTAAAGCATGCTTGATGTATGGCTTCCACCACTTGGTGAAGTAATCCATCTGTGTAAGGACATAGCTATGTCCCAAGCACTCGATGGGGATTGAGCGCGCTAATAAAATCAATTCCCCATCGCTCGAATGGTTCATTGATAATGACGGCCTTAGGGGAAGGGCAGCCAACTTGGGCTTGCCGACTTAATCACGACAGTGGTTCACACTTCGACACCCAGTGGTCAGATCTCGAAAGAGTTCGCCAATAGTACCGGCCCGAATGATCTTGTGTGTGCCGCATCATGAGGAAGAAAATGCCCTCCACAAGCTGAATTGTGAAAACTTTCCAAAGAGTTTTACTTGCATTGGGGCTTATCGACACATCGCAGAAGATGCCATCTATCCCGCGCTTATATAAGCCGTCATCCCGCATGACATATTTATTTAGCCGCCCGAGCTTTATAGTGCGCTTCTCCTTCGCAGCTTAGGTGCATCGGCATTCGCCGTAGGTAAGGAAGAAAGCGATGTCTGAGTACCACTCATCACTAGTTGCAACAAATAGAACCAGAGGCAGAGAATCGTGCCCTTTCGCCGGTCCCGCGCTTCTTCGATGTAGTCACCCCTCTCATCGTGGTTTTTCGAATCTTTGTTTTCAGCCATTAGCCGACACAGTGCCCTCGCCCCTTACCAACTTGGTTGGTTTAATATCCAGTCATACTCCCGACCTTCATGATCCAATTTCCCACAAACTTCCTAACTCCCGCTGAGTTAGAATTGATTTCACCACCGTGTCGTGACCAAAGACCACCGTATGCGAGTTTAGAATGTAATACCTGAAATTCTTCATCGCTTTGACAACGGCAAAGGCATGCTTTTCCATTGAGTCATCTTTAGTTCGTGAGGTTTGAGAGGGGAGAACTCATGAATGCAATCGGGATTCAATGTCTCTCGAATTCTTTTGCATTAAGATTCAGCATACAAGATGCTCGATGCATAACTATACATGATGAAGTCCTTGGAGAAATCTGGACATACCAGATCGGTGCATGGGCAACTAAGCTTTTATTTCTTCAAATGACCTTTTCCCCTCTTCACTCCATCCGAAAGTTGGTGACCCTTCATCATGTTCAATATGTGACGGGTCTTCTCAAGCAAAGTCAGAACAAAACGCCTGAGAAAGTTCACCTTTCCAAAGAAAGAATGAACACCAGTCTTGCTTGTAGGTAGAGTAAGGCTTTGAATAGCCTTAACTCTTTCAGTATCTATCTTTGTTCCTTCTTTGCTGACCACATGGCCTAGCAACTTCCCTTCCGTGACTCCAAAAACAGACTTTTTTGGGTTTAGGGAAATCCCATGTTCTCGGCACCTGGCCAACACTTGCTCCAAATGATCACAATGATCATTTCACTGTTTAGAGAACACGGTTAAGTCATCTAGGTAAACCACGATGACTTTTCCCATCATACCTTTGAATGCAAAGTCCATGGCCCGCTGAAAAGTGGCACCAGCATTAGTTAGGCCGAAAGGCATCCCGTCAGAGGCAAATGTACCCCCAGGAGTAGTGAATGCTGTTTTGAATTGATCTTCAGTGAAACCTCAACTGATCAGAACTCAAAACCGCCAAGCATGGACAAGATCTCCGATCCAGCCATCGCTGCAGTAACTTGATCCATTATCTAAGAGGGTAGTTGTCTTTCAAATCAAGCTTGATTCAAATTTCAAAGTCTACGCAGATGTATTTCACCATTTTTCTTGCAAGACCGGCACAATATTTGCTACCCAAGTATCGTGATGGATAGGGAAGATGATTCTCGCTTCAAGATCTTCTCGAATTTTCGCCTGGATGGTACCCAAATCTTGGGATTATAGTGCCTCTCGCTTCGCGGAAGGCTTTGCATCGCTCTTTCAACGGAATATCGTGGTCAACGCCCTTCGCTTCAAGGACTTTAAATCGGCATAAGACCATGCCAATACATCCATATATTTTTTCAGAACTTGACAAATTTTCGCTTTTCTTCAAAGTGCAACATTTGCCAATGTTCACAAATCATGGATGTGCCTCCGAACCTATATTGACGGGTTCGGCTTCGGGACGAGCCAGATCATCTCGCCTCTTCTTTCTTACAAACGGTCATGCCTCGCTCAACAAACAGCGCTCCAGAGAAACCAGCCCTTCGGAATTTTATTTCCTTTGAGCCGACATACGCCATCGTTCTCCTTTGATTCGTGGTTTTGACCGCCGATTGATTCACATGCATGTAGAGGTGGATCCTTCAAATACAATTCTTTAAAATTTTCTCGCCTTCTCCGTAAAGGCAATGAGTTGATTATCATCATCAACACCGCCAATGCCGAGAATTGTCTCGCACGCTCGGTGGAAAACCACCTCAATGGTGTACTTGTTCGTTTTCAAACCCGGATGTGGGAGCATGAGAGCCTGAAATAGCCAATGAATCAGCCATGTCATTTTGAGCTCGAATCGATTCAATTGAAAAGGCATCAAACTCTTCAATGTTGTCCCATACCGCATTACGGTAATGTCTCGAGTCTTTCATTCTTTACTTGGTAAATCCTTTTGACTTGATTTACAACTAGCTCAAAGATCACCTGTACTTTTAGATTTTTAATTCCTCTTTTTTTTGGCTCGCATACCGAGTAAGAGAGATTCATACTCAGCAAAGATTGTTGGTGTTGAAAACTGCAATTTGAAAGAGAGAGGAATGACTTCTTCCTCAGAGATATCAACACGACCCCCGCCACATCCACTAGTACACACCTCCCATCGAACCGCAATGTCCAGATCTTATTAAGATCTCCTTCCCGAACGAGAACAGCCCCTGTTTTATCCGTCTCAGTAGATAAGAAGTAATTCCCCATCCCTGATGATTCAAAAAGGATTTGAGCTTTGGGGTCTTCAGAGTTGGTAACCAAGTATTTCTTTTGTGATTCTGGCTCCAAAGTCTACATTACGCCTTTGACTGGAATTCTAGCTTTGGACCAGTCCATATGAATTTCTCCACCAACTTCGCTGCAAAAACTTCTTCCCAGCAATATTCCATATGCTGCCGGAATGTCAAAGAACGAGGACTGTCATTTTTACTCTTTATCCGGGAAAGCCGCAAATGCAAATTCGCGCGCCTTTGATTTGGCCAACCAACGGAACTTGCTTAGTTTCCAAAGAATAACATCGCCGAAAGGCTTGGTAAGAGTGAGGCCCAAAGCATGGGCGACTTTTCGCCGGCATGACATTATCAAGCCCCTAATCAATTATGCAGCTTACTCACTTGTGTCCATTGATCAAGAGAGAGATAGAAAGGCTCTATCTTGCTCGACGCAGATGTCAAGCAACATTTATATGGGATTCGTGGGGAGTGGAAAGGATTCCTTTGGGGAAGCCCGATTAGGTATAACAGCTTGACTTTGGATATACTTAGTTAATCTTACAAGCTGTTCGGGGTTTGACTGAAGATACTCAGCTTCAGACATTTGGATCTTGGTCTTTTTTGCATGATCTATAATATCAAATGCGCCAAGGGTCGTTGGTAAGGAATGAGTCCCCTCACCTCGCGATGATGGAATAGGATGGTGGTCTTAGTAGGAATGTGAGAGGACTGATTTGGAGGAGAGATAGGGGAAAAGATTTCTTTGTAAAAGATTTGCCAGTGGAGTTGAGTAGGAAGAGGATTACCTCTTTTAGCAATGATCGGAGGCGCGTTTGACACGGCCTTCTCCTCGCCTGGACATGGGCAGCAACTCTCCGCTTCTTTTCCTGCGAACGAGTAAAAACAAAGATATGATCGCCCGCCATGCACTCTCGGGTACCTCTTCTTCATCAGATTCTTCCTCATCAAATTCCATATACCCGATAGTAGAGTCGCCAGTCGGTTCACCGACATCTTGATCATCTTCGCCTTGAGACGAAGGTTCTTCATAATACTGCTCTTCTTCTTCAATCTCGGCCAGAGCATTGACCGGAGGGGCCTCAAGTGCCAACCGCGGAGCAGCTGTAGGTAAGCGCGGTCTTTGTGAAACATTGTTAGGAATGAAATTCCTCCGCGGAATATCCCGGTATGAGGAATTGGGAGAGGCCTGGGCCAACTGCTTCTTCAATGCAAGCAAATCGTTCGCCATCTTTTGGAATGCTGGATCAGACGAAGTGGTGGGCGAAGGGCCCAAAGATTTAGGCTTGGCTGATTCCTTTTTTAATTCGCCGGATATTATCAGATTATCCTCTATGCGAATGGCAAGCTGGCTTGGGCGAGAACCAAGGTGGCAACTCGTTCCTGAAGGAGCAAGAAACTAACTTTCGAGCTCATAGCATTTATTTAAGAAACACTTTTGATTTTCCGGCATTGAAGCATGGCAAAGGGACACGGTTGATTAGTGCATCAACCGGGCGACAAAATCGCGCATGGTCTCATTCGCCTCCTTCTTCAGGTGAGTGATTCGTGATAATAATGCAAATGCATCCTCTGAAGGCTTATACCTATCTTCAAAAGCATCCCGTAAGGTGGCCCAACTGGTGATAGATCCGGCCGGCAAATGCTGAAACCATTCAGCTGCAGGTCCTTGTAGGGTTTCCAGAAAAAGGCGAACCGACACATCTTCGTGGGTCACATCCAAAATACTGCATGACATAATGAATGCAGATATGTGGGAATCCGTGCTTTGATTTCCGCTCCCGTCAAATTTGGGAAAATTCTTTCGATTTCCGTGAGGTGAGGGAGAGCGTGAACTCGGATGTGGTAAAGCCAAAGGACCCATAAAGTTTCCCCATGGTACCGCCATCCGAAAAGCCGGAAAGAGAACACGAGCTGGAATTGTAGTTCCGCCGAGAAGCAAGGCACTACAAAGGGATGTGGATGCCCCCGCAAAAACCGACTTTTTCTTCGTGGGGTGAGACACTCTCGATGACCGGCACCAAGCTTAGTGATAAAAATGTGCGGTGTTACGCTGAAACAGGTCTTTGAAGCGATCGAAAGTAGGATCAGCTTCTCCATGAGCTCGCCCGCCACGCGTAAAAGGTTCACTCGCCACAGCTGTACCTTCCAGATCCGCAATGTTATGGCGCAGATTTAAACTTTTTTTTGGTTGTACTTTGCTGATTTTCTGGTTTTTCTCACAAAAACCAGCAGCAGCACTTTTCTAGATATTTAAAACTATCCTCTTCGTAAAACCGATCATGTTAAATGACAAATTACAACGAGGATAAGACGACGGGAAGATTAGTAAGCTGATTTTCTGATCCGATTTTAACTTTTTTTTTTTTAGAGGGTTTCAAACTTTTGCAAACAACCAAAAACTCGATCTATGGCAAAATACTCGATTTTTTCAAAACTCAAATAACTAAAGATCTTTAACTGACCAGATCTATGACTCTTAAGAAAATTTTTCAATTTGAGCACTTTTGCAAATTTTTGGATTTTTAAAAAAGTTCAGATTTGCAAACAGCAAAGCAATCTTTGATTTTTTTCGATTTTTTATCTTACTACCATCATAGATCCGACATGATCTATTCGATCCCCAAATGAGTCGCCAAAAATCGTTGGTCCGAAAATGTCGCCGGACAGATCTATGGATGACGAGCCAACAAAAGCAGTGTGGCTTAGCCCTCTTTGAGTCAAAGAAAGCGAAACCGGTTTATTGCTATTCTACCAAAGCAGAATCTATGCAAGTCTCATGATTCTCGCCTTCGGGGTTTGGGATCTCATCCCAAAGAGAGTGTTTCAGCCTGCGAAAAGAAAGGAATGAAAGAGGGAAAAGAGAAAGAACAGATCCGAAGGAAGAAAAGAAATGAATTCCAAAGTAAAGGTCGAAGATTTATGTTTTTGGGTGGTAGTAAAAGAGCCAAACCTACTTACATAAATAAACAAAGCAATACCGATGAGCAAATGACAGTAAAAGTAGATATGAATCCAACAGATTAAACACATACGATCTAACGTAAGGAAGATCTAATGCATAACACATGCCTATTGAGCACAAAGTCTTAATATTTGTATTATGTTTTCTCTCACATACAAGAAAGCTCAAAGTCTTTCTCTCCTCACTTCTATTTTCATCTAAAAATGTTCACCCCGAATACAACAAGTATTCCAATATTTATGTAAGAGAGGAGAAGGAAAGAAGGCAAAAAGGAGCCAACAAATATTTACAAAGATATTTAAAAAGTCAACAATTGACTTGGGCAAGTTTTTTGATGGCAACATCCCATGGTGCAACATGGATGAAGTCATCGTATGCCAACATGCTTTTAAATATCTTACAAAAATGATCAATGGATCCCAAGAAGAAACCACTCTTGTGTAAAATGGCGCACTTTTCAAAGATCCAGGTGGCCCAATTGCCTCACGAGTCGGCAAACTCTAACAACCTTTTTCTCTTTGGACCCCATTTCACCACTCCTTTCTAGATGTTTCCTATTTTTTTACCCTTTTTCACATTGTGTAAAGCATTATAAGGGGAAAATTGACAAAATTCAACATTTTGTAGTGGGAGTATATTTTTGGGTTACGCGTATATAGGATTATTGGGCTTCCCAGGACACTTTTTACGGCTTGTTGTATTTTAGTGCTCCTCTTTTCCTACGGCTAGTGGATATATCCACCACAACCTTATGGAAAACAATCCTTCTTTTTCACCATGAGATGCCCTTTTTATCATGTTGGGTAGTGTACCATTGATTTTTCTTTTCTCCTTTTTTGTTTTATTGTGTCTATTCCTCTTCTTCGACTAGGACTTCATTATGGCCTCCACACTCATGCGACTTGTTGCCTAGTGGGAACCGAGTGTTCAACTATTTAACATTGCATGAATGCACCCTATTATAATCACACACTAATTATAAAGTTTTTTTAGATAAAGGGGTTATCACTATTATTTTTGGGTGTTGCATTACTTACATGACACATTATAAATCTCGAGTCCAACATCTTGCATTCTTGTACCCTTCTTCTTGTAACACTTATTTCACTAAATCTAGACTTATTACATTCCGAGTAGCAAAAAAATAATTCCAATATTAGAATCTGAAATTACTATTTTTGGATTCCAAAATGTTAAATCTTGGAATTATCTAGACTCCAAAATCCAACACATTGGATTCCAATATTGCATAAATTGGAATCCAGAATCACATATATTGGAATCCAAAAACACATATATTGGAATTTATTGCATTCCAAAGTCCCATATACTGGAATCCAAAAATCAAAATAATGGAATCTAACATTAATTTGCAAAATAATAAACATATTATGTCTCTGTTTTGTATGGGCTAGTGATGGCATAAATTTAATTCTTCCTTTGGAATAAAGGTTCTTATCAGTTTTAAAATTTATTAAGATTAAACTATGTAGTTTTTGGAAAATCATTTAATGATTTTAAGGAATCCAACATTGATCTGCAAAACCATAAATATAACATGTTTCTGTTTTATACGGGATGATACACTAGGATTTAATTATTCTTTGGAATAAGGTTCTTATCAATTTTAAATGTCATTACCATTAAACCATGTAGATATTGGGAAAATATTTTAATGATTTCATGGAATCGACATTGGTCTACAAAACAATAAACTAATCATGTTTATTTTTCTATATGGGATAACAACCACTATGCTAATGAATTTCAAGATATGTGAGACACTTCCAGGTTCATTTACTATGATGTGATTGAACCTTAGTGTAACTAGATAATTACTAAAGATATTATGAAGAAAATAGCAGAGGGTGACGATCCAGACTATGAGAATATAATTAAATGTAATCCCTCTTCGATGCACAAGGTAGTGGTACAAACCACCATCTAGCCCCACTTGTTAAACTTATATTCAAATATCTTCTTCATATAGGATAATGGTATTCGGTGGTGGCTAGAAAAATTCTAGATCTTCATTATCCTCCTATTCAATCTCCCCACATCTCACTCTATCAAATGCCATCACTGTCATCCCTAACTCAAGAAACGTGCAAATCGGGAAATACTCAAGTGTCCATAGTAAATTTTAAGGGTTTTCAGAAAAAAATGTTAGTACAAATAAAATTAAACAAATGTGTTCGTTAAAGTGGACACCTATTGAGCTTAATCAACAACGGATAATCTTGATAGGTTTTATTTAGTGAAAACAAATAAATCATTATATTGAATGAGGAAAGTCAAAATAAAAGAAGAATCATTGTATTCAAGTGAAACACAATTGATCTTATCAACACTAAAAACAATACAAAACCTAAAGTGAATATAAGTAAAGGACTCCATAGAAAAAAGGAAAGATGTCTGATTTTAAGTCTACCTTGCTTCAATTTTTTTAAAAAGGTATACCTTGGAGTGGCCCATTCGACTTTGAGAATAAGATTATAATAACCATAGGAATTAATATTATTGATATCTCTCTCAACTTCCTTCCCATTGAATAAATTAACAAAACCAAATCCCCTTCTAATCGCCTTCTCGATCCATGGCCAGATAAACACATGTGATGTGTCCAAATGAATTGAAAAAATCATGCAAACTAACATCCCCCATGTTGTTAGATAGAATGGTAACTCAAAAATTAATTTTTTCATTTCTATGGCATATTATATTTCTAAAGTGGTCCACACCACACCCGAGACCTGAAAGGTGCCCAACAAAAAGGTAGCGATAGCCCCACCAAGTGATTCTTCTTTCGCAGAGGTGAGGCCCTCCATATCCTTATCCCTTGTTAAGGTGTATATGGAACAGAAAGGTGAGATCCTTGAAGGGTATTTTGATGTGCGTGATTTCCCTTTCTTACTACAAATATAACAAAATATCAGCATCGCTCTACCCTCAGTAGTGAGAGAGGCTTGACACAAAGGCATCCCCACCGACTTGGATTCGTTGACCTTAGATCCTAGTGGGTGGGGTCACTCTAGTGGAGTTCCTATTTGATAGTGATGCCAAACTTGTGCCACTCATAGTGATCGAGAGCACAGATTGTTAATATGTTCTTTGGCCACTTTGTGGATGCAGATGGTAGTCCGTGTGCGAACCACCTTTTAGACCTACTCGTTGAAATTTTATTTGACGATCTTCTTCATCTATCTCGTTGATATTCAATAGTGGAAAAATAAATTCTAGATCTTCATTATCCTCTTATTCAATCTCCCGCATATCACTCTATTAGATTCCATCATTGTCTTCCCTAACTCAAGAAATAGAAAAAGTCATGAATTCCTCACTTGTCCACACAAGAAATCTTAAGGGTTTGTAGACACTCAAATATCCCTACAAATAAAAATAAACAAACATCACCATGCTAAAAATGTCAAAATGAATTTTAAAAATTAAATATTTGATAGGTTTTCTTTAGTGAAAATAAATAAATCATTATACTAAATGAGGCAAGTCAAAAATAAAAGGAGAATCATTTCATTCAAGTGAAACACAAGTGGTTCTATCAACACTAATAACCCTATAGAACCTAAAGCATAAATAAGTAAAAACTCCATAAACAAAAGGAAAGATGCCTTCTTTTAAGTCTTCCTTTATTTTTTTAAAAATTCTATCTTGGAGTGGCCCCTTCGACTTAAGAATACGATTATCATAACTATAGACATTGAGTTTATTGATATCTCTCTCAGCATCCTCCATGTTAATAAAATTAACAAAAACAATTCCCCTTCTACTCGATCTTCGATCCATGGCCACGTAGACATGTGTGATGTGTCCAAATGACTTGAAAAAATCATGTAGATTAACATCCCTCATGGTCCTTGGACATACCTTGGTAACTTGAACAAAATTATCTTCATTTGTGTGGCACATGTTGTTGCCAAAGTGGTCCATGCCATCCCTGAGACTTGGAGGTGCCCAACGGTGGAGGTAGAAACAACCCCATGAATGCTTCAGGTGAAGATGAGACCCTCGATGGCCTTATCCCTTGTTAAGGTGTCTATGGTAAAGGCGGGGTGAGATCCTGTAAGGGAATTTTGATGTGTAGTGATTACCCTTTTAATATATATACGACAAACTATCATCGTCAAACTTGGAATCACAGCCTTGGACCACGGTAGGAAGGGTTTCTCTAATAGGGTTCCTAGTAATAGCTTGACACTAAAATTGTGTCACTCACGACACTTGAGAATGCAATTGTACAGGTTAGTGGCCACAATGATTTAATTTTTAGTTTGTAATAAAGTTTCTTATCAATTTTAAAATTTAATTAAGATTAAACTACACGAGTTGTTGGAAAATCATTTAATTATTTCAAGGAATCCAAAACTGATATGTAAAACCATAAATACAACATGTTTCTATTTTATACCAGCTAGTGGCCCCTAGGATTTAATTTTTTTGGAATAAGGTCTTTATAATTATTAAAATACCATTAACATTTAACCGTGCAAATCTTAGGAAAATATTTTAATGGGTTTAAAGAATCCAACATTTTCCCACCAAATAATAAACCAACCATGTTTCCTTTTTTATACGGGCTAGTGGGATGTTAGGCTAATGACTTTCAAGAGATGTGGACACTTTCGGGTTCATTTACTATAATGTGATTGAACCTTAGTATAACTAGAGAATTACTAAATATATTTTGAAGAAACTATGAGAGGAAATAATCCGAGAATATGAGAATATAATTAAATGTAATTTGTCTTCTGATGCACATGGTAGTGGTGTGACCCACCATATGGCCCTACTCGTTGAACTTATATTCAACGATCTTCTTCTTCCATCCCGATGATATTCGGTGGTGGCAGAAAAAATTCTAGATCTTTCTTATCCTCTTATTCAAGCTTCCTACATATCACCCTCTGTTATATGCCATAATTGTCATTCCCAACTAAATAAATATGTAAATTCGATGAATCCTCATGTGTTGGAGTAAATTTTAAGGGTTTGTAGACACTCAAATCACCCTACAAATAAAATTAAACAAATGTGTTCGTTAAAGTGGATACTTTTTAAACATTATTCAATGGCGGATAATCTTGTTTGTGAGCTACGATGTATAACATGCAGGGGTAATCGATCTCTTCGTATATGTCATAAATACACTCTTATGAGAACATATTTCTTATAAAAAATAAAGAAACCAACTCACGTCCTTTATAGTGCATCTATGTATTTGTTGCATATTTCAGTACAACTTAATTTTAAAAGCTAGTCCTTTTATTATGGAATCATTATTATTGGGGAATTATATTATAACTCATAGAATAGGTAAATATTGTTCCATGTCATAGTTCTTCAAGAATAATATATCTAAAACATGAACTACTCACCATAGAGAGAAAATCAAATAAAAAATTAACTTTACAATACTTGTTGCTTTCACATGATTTGATAAGAAGCATGTTAGAGCCAAAGCTAAATTGGTCTACATTGAAGTAATATTGAGATAAATTTTAGATTAACTCTTTATTTTCAAGTACTATGTCAAAAAAATTTTCTCAAGATATAGAATATTACTTGACAGTAAACAAACATAGATTTGTTGTAAGTACACAAATGATTTCTCAAGAGTAAAAGGTAAAATTAAAATTTTAACTTTTAATTTTCTAAAATATGCCATCGTATAATGTCATGATGATTTTAAAAAATTAATATTTGATAGGTTTTCTTTATTGAAAAAAAAATCATTATACTAAATGAGGCAAGTCAACATAAAAGGAGAATCGTTACATTCAAGTGAAACACAATTGATCCTATCAATACTAACCTAAAGCAGAAATAAGTAAAAGACTCTGTAGAAAGAAGGAAAGATGCATACATTTAATTCCGCCTTGATTTAATTTAAAAAATGGTGTTCCTTGGAGTGGACTATTCAACTATGAGAGTAAGATTATCATAACCATATGCATTGAGCTTATTGATAGCTCTCTGAGTGTCCTTCCATGTTAACGAAATTAACAAAACCAAATCCACTACTAATCTATTGTCTGATCCATGGGAACATAGACATACATGATGTGTACAAACTACTAGAAAAAATCATACAATATTGACATCCCTTGTGGTAATCTAACCAACTAGTAACTCGAAGAGAATATTCATCGTTTTGCGGTGCAAGTAGTCACCAGAGCATTCCACGTGGGCCCCAGACCGAGAGGCCCCTATAATTAGAGGAAGTGACATCCCCCTAGCTATACTTCTATCGGAGGTGAGGCACTCAATTATTTTATCCATTGTTAAGGTATTTGTGGCACCGGTGGAGGTGAGATCCTTTTAAGGGACTTTTGATGTGTAGTGATCAACCTTTTTATTACACATACGACAAAATACAAGCACCACACTTTCTGGACATGGAGTTATCGAGATCTTAGAGGGTAAACATTGCTGATCTTCCTAAAAGATGAATTCCAAGAGAGGAATAAATGTGCATTAACATCCCCTTAATAGTTATGAAATTCCAAGAGAGAATAAATCCAAATTACAAAAACATTGATCCCTTAGAAATGTATGGAACCCCTTCGTCACCTTTTTCCATCCTTGTGTTTAATTAAAATTATCCTTAATCCCCTTATCTCAGAGGATATCTTTTTGGCTACGTTATTAAATTTTGGCTAACAATTTTTACACATTTTCAAGCACTCAAATTTTTTGGGTATTGCTTCATCAGATAGAGAATTTTCTCCCCTTTCCAGAAAGGTAAAGAAGTCCTCCTAACTCCTTGTATTTTGCAAGTTATGGCAAAGTTTGGAGGAAATTTTCCCAATTTTGGAGTTTGGAAAAAATTTTTAGCCTTTTGGGGTCAAAAGGTAAAGGGAAAATTTTGGGAAAAAAAATTTGGCACTTGCACTTTTTTTTGGGGCAAAAGGGTAAAGGGGAAAATTTTGGCCCAAAAGCCCACAAAGCAATGAGATGGTGCCACGTGTCTGTATCGGTGGGGAGTTAGGGGTGGAAGGACTTTGGAATTTTCTCCAAAGTGGTTAATGGCACAAAGGTAAAAATGGAGCGCATCCCCACCAAGCAACCAGATGGTGCCACGTGTCCTGAGAGTGGTGGAGGCGGAGTATTTTTGGAAAATTTTCCAATTTCGCAAAAGGGGAAAGAATGATCATTTGAACCCATGGATCAACTGAGAGGGTGCCACGTGGTAGTGAGGTTGGGCTAATGGAGAGATTTTTGGGAATTTTTCCCAATTGAAAAAGGAGGGAAAAAGTTCAAATTTCGGCCCGCGAACCCTAATTTTCCCTAATTTCACCTATTTTTCCCTAAATCTTCAGAGGGCCATATCTTTTGATCCAGAGCTTGATTTTCACATTTTTTATATCATTGGAAAGATGTTGAAATTCTCCACATGATGGACTATTCAATTTTGATTTTTGGTGGAGATTTGTGGGAGAAAATTGAAGAAATGTCCCTGGCATGGGAAAAATGTAGAACCGACCCCCAACCACCAAAATTGATGAGGTATGGCACTCGTTTCTTCTCCAGCATGGCCAAATGCATCAAAAAATGGATTTTTGAGGGTTCCTTGCTGTTTTAATGGATCTTGTTGGTGGTTGGAGATCTCAAATCAATTTTCCCACATTTTTGCCTTTCCTTCATTCTGCTTCATCATTAAAAGCTAGTTTTGGCTCATTTGTAAAGGGTTGGATGTTTTTGTTCTTACAGACTCCCCTCTTCCCCTTGGCACATGAATTTGAGGAGTTTAGACCTTCCATGGAGATTGTGGCATTTTTTGCCTCTCTTCCATTGTAATGCATTGTATTAAACTTGGGAATGGTAATGCATGTTTTGTGAATGATCCTCCAATCCTCTCATGTGTTTATCATTGTCTTATGATCTTTCATTATATTCTAGAAATCTGTGCATGCTTTGGTGTTACATCTCTATGATCTGTGTTTATTTTGCAAGACAAAATTTCATCACTCCTTTGGTGTATCACCATTTTTACTTAGTTTTGTTTCCTTTTGCATCTTTTAACTCTATCTCCTTGGAATTTAGAGTAGGATTTAGCATTGAACCTCTACAAAATTCATGCATACACCTAAACAGAGGGGTAAGAACTAGCTTTCTCTAGAGATTTTTCTCACCTTGCAAGGTCCCACACCTTGGAGAAAACTCAATGTTGTGCAATCACACTAAATGACCCAATTCTGGACTACAGATCTAAAGGTCATTTAGGGGGTGTTGTAGATTTGCACTAATAGTTTTGGCATGCCCAGTGGGACCTTAGAGGTCTTCATCTTCATTACAACAAAGTTGATGTGTAATTTTTGTAAGTTTCTTGCTTGAAAGAGCCTTGATTTACACATCTGGTGACTCCAAAAGGATAGAATCAACTGGTTTCAATAGTCCAAGCTTGAAGATTCATGAGAAGGATCCAAACAAGGTCAAGGACTAGAGAAGAGGGATTGTTTAACTATCTACAATTATCCCCTAGAAAGAGGAGAAAGAGGAAGAAGGATTCAAAGGTCTCCATCTCCACCAAACAGAACTCTATCAACTCCTCCACCTGGTAGACCTTTCATCCAATCAACAAGGGTTCTCAGGCCAATCAGAATGGCACAACCCAATCCTTATGTCAACTTTACTGGCAGCAGCCCACTTGCTCTCAATGCACAAAACCTAGTTCCAATTACAGCATTGAAGAACATCCCATACTTTACTAGAGAAAATCAGACCACCTGGTGATCATGTCAAAGACATTGCTAATGTTTGTGTAATCCATGAGATTGTTGAGATGTAAATTACTGTCAAATTGTTGGCATCTTCATTCAAAGGGAAAGCCTTGCAATGGTTTAGGAGCCTTGAGGTAGGCTCTATCCAAAATTGGAACCAGTTGTGCACAACCCTCCATAACCAATTTGGAGAGAAAGGGGACAACTTGTCTCTATTGGAGCAACTGACAACTATCAAGAGAGCTCCCAATGAGTAGCTAACAAGACTTCAATTTCAGATTTCAAAGAACATGGGATAGAATCCCATTGGTAGTGAGGCCAACAGCTCAAGGTGCTTTCTTATACTTTCTCAAGGCTTTAAATTCTGACATTTCTATGTTGATCCAATCCATGGGAGGTGCAACTATACCTGCAGCTTACAACATCACCATTAGGGCTGAGAATTGTTTGATCCAAGCTGGTAAACTTGCACCTAGGCCTCCTATGCCCTTATATCCAGAGTTGGAAAGCCCAAGTACTAGTCAAGCACCTACTTTAGCTCCTATTCCCACTCCTAGAAATCAGAGTTCAAATGAAACTTCTACTTCATCCTCTAGTGCCTCAAATGAGCTTCAAGAAATTATGAAACAATTGCAAAATTTGGGCAATGAGATGGTTACGCTCAAGAGGCAACAAGCTCAAAGTTTTAGGCCTTCTTATCAGCCTCAAACTCAGCCTAATAGACAACCATATCAGCCTAATAGGCCACCCAACCCAGCTGCAAATCAAAATCAAGTAAGGCCTCCTACCAATAGACCATTTCAGCCCTATAACCCCAATGTTGCATCTACCTCTAAAGCCTTAGTGCTAGTGCAAAATAATATAGCTCAAGAGTATGATTGGTGTTTCCCATGCAATGAACCTCACAACCAATCTATGTGCTTCAATGGTGCTTTGAACCAAGCTTTGATGGTGACAAAAACTGGTGTAGAGAGTGAAGTGAGTCAAGAAACAAACCAACAACAAGGGACATCTCAACAAGATACAACTCCAAATGAGACTACACTTGTGAATTGGTAGGCTGAAGATTTTTGTGGTATGAATCAAACACCTTCTCAGAGTGTAGCAGCTAACACATGGTCAAAGAAGAGGAATATTGGTGAAGGGAAGTCATTAGATCCAAGTGATTCACAACCTTCCATCACTCCACAAGGTGTTGGCAAGAAAATGTAGTTCCAAATGTGCAAGGACAGCCCAAGCCACCTTCTAGACCAGCTCAAATGCCAATTGTTGTAGCCCATGTACAAGAAAAGAATGTGTAGACTAAAGGGCAAAAAGAGATGGTTCATCCCCATTTAACATCATTGAACAAATGAAGAAGACCAATGTGAACATATCTATGTGGGAGTCACTATCCATCCCAAGACAAAGGGATCTATTACAAGCTGCCATGAAGAATTGGTCAACCTCAAATCAGCTAGCTCATATGCAAGAGAAGGTACTCACAAATGCTACTCAGCCTGAGGGGAATCATGGAGGACAACAAGGTAAAATTTTGAAGCCCCCTCCATTCTATGTTTCATTGATCATTGGGGATAAACTAGTACATAATTGTATGATTGATTATGGGGCAAGTAGTTCCGTGATGCCCAAGAAAATAGCTGATCATTTGGGCCTTCAATATGAAGTCATATCCAAGGGGGTGGTGCAATTAGATGGGACAGTAATAAACAGTTGGGGTAATTAAATATTTGAGCCTTACTTTGCATGCATGCCCCAATGTCACTATTTTGCAAGATGTGTCGGTGATAGATTTGCCACCACTCTTTGCCATATGTTTGTCAAGGGATTTCATAGCTAGAATTGGAGGCTACCTATCTGCTGATTGGTCACACATGTTATTTAGGACAAGGTATGGAGCCAAGGCCACAATCAGGTCCGAACCTATTGCAAACTTTCACATTGAGCCTCATACTCCAAGCCCAATCAATGCCAACTATTCAACGTTTGATCAAGAGGATTATCCAAGCACACATGAAGCTGACACCAAAGTTGGAAGCATTCAGATTTGACTCTTGATGAATGGGAAAGCAAGGTACATGCTTTTGATCCCTACAAGGAAATAGAGGAATCTGAACTAGGAGTCTATTACATGCATGAAGAAAATCAGCCTCTTCCTAGCATCACCAAGCTAGACCATAAAGATGACAATGAGGTATGGCAGTTGTTCTTTGATGGATCAAGAAGTAGACAAGGTGTAGAGGGGGAGCTATGCTTGTTTCACCTCAAGGCATTAAGTATTATTCAGCTTTTAGATTTCAGTTTGCATGTTCTAACAACACTGCTGAATATGAGGCTTTGATACATGGATTACATTGGTCAAGGAAGAGAGGCATCAAAAACTTACAAGTCTTTGGTGATAGTGAGCTGATTGTTAATCAAGTTAAAGGACAACATGCTGCCAAGAATGACCTGCTCAAAAGTTATAAGAATAGGGTGTGGGATCTCATTGAGGATTTTGAGGGCTTTGGCATCAACTCCATCCCTAGGAAAGAGAACCAAGCTGTTGATAGGCTTGCAAGTAGTTGGAGCAACTTTTGATGTTGTGGAAAGTATCAAAAGAGATAAAATGCAGCCAAACATCCATGTGATTGTGAGGCCATCAGTGCTAGACAATAATGCAAGTTGGCAAGTGTTTGAGAGTGACCAACAAATCATCAATTTCTTGCAAGAGGAAGCTGAGTTCTCAGCCAAAAATCAAGAAAAGTTAGAACAACAGTACGGTGATCAAGTGGTACAGCTGAGAACCAACAAACTGCCAAAGGGACTTGTGACTTTAGAGTCTATTTTCAATCCTAATGATCAATTTAGGAAGGAGAAAGCAAACATCCAAGTCAAGGGAGAGGATTCAGAGCCCATCTCAGTTGGAGAAGGCAAGTCACTTCAAATTGGTAAAGTGGCAACCGAGCAAGAAAGGTATGAGTTCATGCAACTTTTCCAAGAGTTCCGGATGTATTTTCTTGGAGCTATGAAGACTTGAGGGTTTCAATCCCAAGCTAGCTCAACACACAATTGAACTAGATCCAAGTGCTAAGCCCATCAGGAAAAAATAGAGACCGGTCAATCCACACATTGAGCCTCTCATGAAGAAGGAATTGAATAAGTTAATAGAGGAAAGTATCATATTCCCCATCAAGCATTCAAGATGGGTTGCAAACTTGGTTCAGTTAGAAAGAAGAGTGGAGAAATCAGGTTGTGTGTAGACTTTAGAGATTTGAATAGAGCATCCCTCAAGGATCACTACCCACTTCCTTCTATGGAGCATATTTTGCAAGTTGTTGCTGGCTCTGAGAGGTTTTCATTGCTAGATGGTTATTCAGGTATAATCAGATCATGGTAAAGGAAGAGGATCAGTTCAAAATAGCCTTCACCACCAAATGGGGAACCTATGCATATAGAAAAATGCCATTTGGGTTGTCTAATGCCGGAGCTACTTTCCAAAGGGAAATGGATATGGCATTCAAGGGATTGATCAACAAAATAGTGCTGATATACCTAGATGATATTACTGTATTTTCTAAAAGTGTAAGCAGACCATCTCTTTCATTTGAGACAAGTGTTCCAAAGATGTAGAAGATTTGGGGTATCCTTGAATCCCAAAAATGCATTTTCTAGCTCATGAAGGCAAGCTCCTAGGCCACATTGTTTCCAAAGAAGGGTTAGCAATTGATCAGAGAGGGTTGAAGCAATAAGAGCACTACCATTGCAAGGCATAAGAAGGCTCTTCAAAGTTTCTTGGGAAGAATCAATTTTGTTCGAAGGTTTGTTCCAAACTTTGCAAGCCCTTGTCAAGCCAATAACTATGATGTTGAAGAAAAGTGTGGCATTCAAATGGATAGCTGAAGGTAAGGAAAGTTTTGAGGCAATCAAAGAAGCTATCTCATAGGCTCCAACTCTCATTAACCCAGATTTCTCCAAAGATTTCATCCTTTATGCATTTGGTGGTGATGATACAATTTCTACAATTTTAGTACAACAGAACGAAGAAAATGTAGAGCAGCCAATTGCCTTCTTTAGCCAAAGCTTGGAGGACTATGAAGTAAGGTATTCCTTCATTGAGAAGCATGTTCTTGTAGTGATTAGGAGCTTGAAGAAATTTAAGCATCTAGTTTCAAACAACAAGGTTCAACTGTTGGTTTCTCATGTGGGAGTTAAAGACTTCCTCCTCAACAAAGATCTAAATGAAAAATGTGCAGGGTGGATTACTCGTGTCATGGAGTATGACATTGAGATCAAAGTCACCAAGCTGGTATGAGGAAAGGGATTGTGTGAGCAATTGGCCTTGAGTCAACCAATTGAAGCAAGCAAAGAGAAGAATGTTGTTTTGGTGCTGCAAGACAGCCAAGAACAAAGAGATATTCAAGAAGAAAATGGTGGTATGCTCACTCCTTGCTGGACCCAAGACATAATGCACTTCTTACAAATAGGCTATGCCCTCCAGAGATGAACAAATCCAAAAGAAGACACTTCAGATTGTAGGCTATTCCATATGCACTTGTTGATGGTGTCTTGTTCAAAAAGGATATCAATGGAGTGTTGCTGAGATGCATTGGGACAAATCAGATTGAGAAAATGTTAGAAGAGTTCCATGGTGGATCAGCTGGGGGTCATTTTTCTCCAAGAGTGACAACTCTCAAGATCATGAAGGCTGGTTATTATTGGCCCAAAATGTTTAGTGATTGTTATGCATGGATCAAGAGGTGCAAGAATTGTGCATTCTTCACAGGAAAAGAGAGGTTAGCAGCACTTCCATTGCACCCAATCTCAGTTGACCAGCCATTCATGCAATGGGGTTTGGACTTCATTGGAGTCATTAATCCAAACTCAAGCCAAGGGCACAAATGGATTCTAACAACAATGACTACTTCACCAAATGGATTGAGGTGGTGGCACTCAAAGAGGCAAATGAATCTAGCATTCTAGACTTCTATGAGGGGATAGCAACCAGATTTGGTATACCTACCACTATAATATCAGATAATGCATTGGCATTCATAGGATCAAAGGTAACTGAATGGGCTGTTAGAAATGGGATCTATTTGAGCACTTCATCAAATTATTACCCTCAAGGTAATGGCCAAGTTGAGTCCACAAACAAGAATCTATTAAGGATCATCAAGAGGACTCTTGATGAAAATCAGAGGACTTGGCACACTAAGCTCAAATCAGCTCTATGGGCTGATAGGATAACTCCCAAGAGATCCACAGGTAACTCTCCATTCAAACTTGTTTATGGGAAAGAGGTAGTCTTGCCTATGTCACTTGAGTTGCCAACATTGGAACTCATGAAGCAATTGGAATTGTTAGAGTTTGAGCCCATGGAGGTTAGATATGTAGAATTGATGGAACTCAAGAAATTAGAGAGCATGCAGCCCAAACAATGGAGAAGGACCAAGCTTTGATCAAGAGAAGCTTTGATAGGAAAGCTAAGGCTAGAACTTTCCAAGTTGGAGATTTAGTGTTGAAATGGGATGCAGACCGAGAAAAGCCAGGAAGGCATTCAAAATTTGATGCCATTTGGAGTGGCCCCTACATAGTCACAAAATGCAAAAACAACAATGCCTTCCAATTGTCTACATTGGATGGTGAGGAACTATAGATTCAGTTAATGGAATCCATCTAAAGCATTGCTACTAGAAGGGAAACTTCTCACCTTGTACATATTAGCTTAGATTTTTCATTCCTCCAAGTGCTTATGCACATTGTTTTGTTGTAGCTTAGATTTACATTTCCCTAAGTGCTTTGGCACAAGTTTTGTTGCCCCAAGGATGCATCTTTTGTAGATCATGTTCCAGGTCAAAGTAATTTTCTACTCTCACAATCTTCATCTTAGAGATTTTCTAATGAATTGAGAGTAACAAGTAGTTAAGTTGATGACTCCATTTCCCAATGGATTGCTTCAAGTAGCTGGTCACTTCATCCAGTAGGAGATGACCCCTCTGAGTCACCAAAATTGTTATCCAAAATAAGCCCCCGCTTATTTTGGCTAACTTGTCTTCATTCTTTCCTTCCTTTGTGCCTCAGTCAAATTTTTACACATTTTAGGCACTCAAAATTTTCTAGGTATTGCTTCATCAGATAGAGAATTTTCTCCCCTTTCCAGAAAGGTAAAGAAGTCCTCCTAACTCCTTGTATTTTGCAAGTTATGGCTCGCGGAGTTTGGAGGGGAAATTTTCCCAAGGCGGGCCCATGGGAAAAAATTTGGCACTTAGCCTTTTGGGGTCAAAAGGGCAAAAGGGTAAAAGGGAAAATTTTGGCCCAAAATCCCAAGGAAAAATGGCCACAAAGTCGGAGTGGAAATGAGAAGGGTGCCACGTGTTTGGTCAAAGTGTCAAAGGAAAATGGCCGAGCAATGAGAAGAGGTGGGAGGGGAAGGACTTTGGAATTTTTTCCAAAGTGGTTAATGCAAAGGTAAAAATGGAGCACGCACCCCCGCCAAGCAACCAGATGGTGCCACGTGTCCCAGAGTGGCAGAGGCGCGGAGTATTTTTGGAAAATTTTCCAATTTCACAAAAGGGGCAGAATGATCATTTGAACCCATGGATCAACGAGAGGGTGCCACGTGGCAGCAGGAGGTCAGGCTGGTAGAGATTTTTGGGAATTTTTCCCAATTCAAAAAAGGAGGGAAAAAGTTCAAATTTGGCCCGCGAACCCTAATTTTTCCCTAATTTCACCTATTTTTCCCTAAATCTTCAGAGGGCCATATATTTTGATCCAGAGCTCATATTTTTCACATTTTTTATATCATTGGAAAGATGTTGAAATTATCCACATGATGGACTATTCAATTTTGATTTTTGGTGGAGATTTGTGGGAGAAAATTGAAGAAATGTCCCTGGCATGGGAAAAAATGTAGAACCGACCCCCAACCACCAAAATTGATGAGGTATGGCTTGCTTTCTTCTCCAGCATGGCCAAATGCATCAAAAATGGATTTTTGAGGGTTCCCTTGTTATTTTAATGGATCTTGTTGGTGGTTGGAGATCTCAAATCAATTTTCCCACATTTTTTGCCTTTCCTTCATTTTGCTTCATCATTAAAAGCCAGTTTTGGCTCATTTGTAAAGGGTTGGACATTTTTTGTTCTTGTAGACTCCCCTCTTCCCCTTGGCACATGAATTTGAGGAGTTTCAGACCTTCCATGGAGATTGTGGCACATTTTTTTCCTCTCTGCCATTGTAATGCATTGTATTAAACTTGGGAATGGTAATGCATGTTTTGTGAATGATCCTCAATCCTCTCATGTGTTTATCATTGTCTTATGATCTTTCATTATATTCTAGCAATTTGTGCATGCTTTGGTGTTACATCTCTATGATCTGTGTTTATTTTGCAAGACAAAAGTTCATCACTCCTTTGGTGTATCACCATTTTTACTTAGTTTTGTTTCCTTTTGCATCTTTTAACTCTGTCTCCTTGGAATCTAGAGTAGGATTTAGCATTGAACCTCTGCAAAATTCATGCATACACCTAAACAGAGGGGTAAGAACCAACTTTCTCTGGAGATTTTTCTCACCTTGCAAGGTCCCACACCTTGGAGAAAACTCAATGTTATCATATTATAAAAGTACTAAATATAGTCACACATACTATACATATAAACATTATTAAGAGAGTCGCACAAATGATACAAAAACTTTTTCTCAAATAAATTTAGGGACAAATTACATAATTTTATTTTTTAGATAGTTAAATGCTTTTGACCAAAGCTATGAACCAAAGGGTTGATGGGTCCCCACCCTATAAGTATCAAAATATTTGATCAATGAAGGGCTACATAAAAAAAAAAAAGAGAAAGGTTGTAAATAATGAGGCCAAAATGTAACACGAATAACCATTCTGTAAAAAACATAGAGTGGTGACCAAGTAAAAATAAAGGCGGTATGATAGAGAAACCCTAAGGTTCCACCTCTAATTGGTCCACCAAGCCAAGTGTTGCAATCTTCCTAAGAAAGGAAAAGGATGAGCCGATGAATTGAGTATTCAAGTGCACCACATAATTAGGAAGGGAAGGGGTAGGTTTTACGAGTGTGACTAGTCTAGGGATGGCACATGGAGATAGACATCCTATCGATCAATAGATGCTTTAAACAAACTTGGAAAATTGATGGAGGGCCTGAATTTTCAATTCCAGGGCATCACAAATCCTGTTGTCAACCCATAAAGGAGAGGGAAAAGGATATATATTGGCAAATAGAATAGGAAGGCATACTTCTGCCAGAGCTTTGGCCAAACCCACATGATGATGTGGGTAAATGAAATGGGACGACCACCATGACCACTTCCTTATCTCGCACAAAGAACCGCATAATTAAACACGAATATGCATGCAATCTTGGAGTTGAAGCGAGCTATACCCAGATCTGTGGAGATAATCCTTTCCCAATACTTTCTTAATCGCATTAAAAAGGTGTGGAGCCTATGTGGAAGACATTGCAAAGATGAGTGGAAGAAACATGAGATTTAAAAGCCATTTTTGGATTCTTACCACACAATAGGATGAAAGGAACATAGGTAGACATCATGAGAGGGAAGGGGAAAATAATAGAGAGAAACGTGAGAAAATTAGTGAAGGAACACAAAAGCAAAACCAAATTAATAGTCCGTCGACTCGTGTGAGGAAGGTAGACGTAATAAAAAATGCATGGCATCATCAACATTTTCCCATGCATTGGCTATATTATGAATAAAGGCTTCACTGATTGATAAACACACACTATAAAAAATAAAATTACTAAATATCGTCACACACATTATACAAAAATGTGTGTTATCAATTAAATCTAGGGAAAAATTACATATTTTTAATTGGGTTAATGATTTAACAACATTACGTACGTCTCCACATCATCTTCCACATCCTTAAATAGTTGCAATATAGGAAAAAAATCGCCAATCAAGTACAATTGTAATATGCTTTATAGGCCACAATTCATACTTCAATAGATATATTTTTACATTTGTAAATTAAATTACACTTTCTCTAAACGACGCTAAGATTTTTGAGAAATATGTTTCGATTCCTAGATCCTCGATAAATGGTACATTTGATGATGATGCAATCTTCCTGTATGATCACGATGTAATATTCCATGCAACAATAAACAAAAATCTTTAAAATAATGATCTAAAAACATTAAACACAAACTATTTTTATTCTATACGTGCATTTCTTGGGAAAAATGAAGCCAACATCTTTAAGATTAAGTAATGTATAACTTTGGAAAAATTTGTTTTTTAGATTTCAAACAAGCCAACATCTATCTGAAATAATAAAAATTATATGTTTCCATTAATTAAGCCTAGTGGCCGCTAGGCTTGATTTTTTATTCGAATAAGGGACTTACCTATTATAAAATTTGTTTAAGTTTAAACTATGTAGATCTAGGAAAACTCATTCTTTTATTGGTCCATTATCCATGATTGTCTCTTCACCAAAGTTAGAATAAAAAAATTATTTCCAAAAAAAGAATCTAAAAAAAATGATTGTGCATTTATAAATTTTTAAGAACCTTAAGGTAATTATTTTATTCTATAAAAATGCATAATACATTGTTGTATTTGGAAGCAAATTATACAATTCAAATGGCAATGGTGTGTTTTAAAGTTTTGAATAATATACACATGTTCTTGTGTACTCCTACATGTTTCAACCATGTACATAATTCAGTGTAAATTTTTGAATCCATCTTATACTTTCCATCAAATCTCCGGTATGTTGGGGTTTTGAGAGTAACTTATTCTTTGAATTCGTGTGACAAGAATATTGCATCATCAACCAAAAGTATATTGTTTTCACCATAGACATTAAAATGTCTAATATCTTCGATCGATATTTTTTGAACTTACATGGGTGGTGGTCCCAAATGAACCTAAAGTTGTTATCTCGTAGCCAACTAAATTTTTTGATGAACATGTACTTCACCATTGTTGAATCCATAAATGAAGACCATAAGGCAATTTCAAAATATTTTGATGTAGTACTTATCAAGTCAACACTAAATTCTCATTCAAAGTATTTAGTATTCCTAGATCTAAAATATGTAACCATATTACGAGGTATTTTGTCACCAATACCATAAATTCCAAACAACAAACCTTCAACTTCCAAAACTAGCAATTTTCAAGGATTTCAATTGGATCTATAAAACAACTCAGATTTAATGTAAGCTTCCAAAAGTGATTTGAAATAGGTAATCATATTATTTTCATAATATTTTATTTGGGTAATTCACAAAAAAACTTATAAAACTATAATATCAAATCAATCACAGTGAAGATATAAATACCGCCAACTTTTAAATTTATAAATTCAACATATAAAATAAAGAGTGACCATATGATGTGTTTGATTGAATATCATTGAAAAAACACTTTGAAATAATAAAGAGTTATATATTTTTATTTGCTGCAATTTTTGTATGTCCTCTACACCAATCAAACCATGAGACAATATCTATGATATTGTTGTGTACAAATTGGTCATCAACCACTTATCTTTGAAATAGTTTTCTTCATTGGATTTCCTCCCACCATAAAATTTTCTAGAGGGTTTCCCTTTGGGCCCATTGTAATACACAATGTGTCTCTAGGGCCGAAAACAATATCCTCTCTACTCCAAATATTTTGGAGATCTTTTACTGCAATTTCATCTTCTACACAACAATGTTCTTTACCCAAAAAAATATGGTTTGAATTCAACCACTAATTTTTTTTCAAAGCCTTAATCAACTTTTCAACTTCGGTGGAAGAGAGATAGCTAGACCAAAATCCCACTTCACATTTTTTTTCTAGTATCTTTAAAATTTCCTTGAGCCCACCTCGGAAGTTAATAAACTCCTTACCGAACTTGATTTCCAACTCCTTAAGGGATTGGTTTTCTCATAGAGAAAACCCTCCAAATCTAAAATAATTAAATAATCCTTTTCGTGAACCGCAAAGAAGTATTTTTTTCTCTAACCAATTCAAATAATCAATATTTAATAATTTTTACACTTATTGATTGAGACTCTCACTTGGATTCCCTCACACTCCCCCTTTGTAGGTTCTTGTGATGCACGTTCTATTTAAAAAATAGTAATCAAATTAAAATAAATTTTAAGTCGATGTAAAAAAATACGTGATACAACTTTCTTTTATACAATATTGTATAGATGTAGTTGTATATTAGCGACCACTAGGCATAATCCATTAATGCTTAGACTATATTTGGGTTGACAATCTTTGATGGACTTATCAACTACTAATGGCCAATCGCATAGAAGTATTTTTGTTTTCTATTCTCAATGATTTCAATGAAAAAAACCTTTGATGGAAAAGGTTTTATAGATATTGATGTATATTAGTGTCTCTTTGGGCTAGCTCATTATTGCGTGGATTATGTTTGGTATGACATTATTTGATTAGCTTAGTGGCCCCAAATAGCCAATTGTACAGAAGTATAATTTTTTTTCAATTTTCCACAATTTAATATTAACCAATAAACCAAAAATTTACTCAATTCAAAATAAATATAATTAAAATATTTATGTTAAGAATCCGCTAGGGTAATACATATAACAAATAAACTACTTCGCTATAGGTTCCTACAATTATGAGGGGCTTATAAATGGTTTTGTTTATAATTGTACACAACTACCATACCATTTTCTATCTGCAAGTTTGTGTGTGATGTGCCAATAGCCTCCCCATTTGTCATTAAATCTAGAAAAAATGAAGTTTTATTAAAAACATGTAAACAATGACAATCGAAAACTTCTTGTAGTGATACATTTATAATACGAGTATTTCCCACTCACCTTTTATAGATTCATTAGATAGATGGTTAGAGACATCTGGGGCAATAAGTTGAATTGGTTACGACATGTTAAGAATGTCTTTGTCTCCTTTGTTTGTATGTGGAGAGGAAGAGACAATGTCTTCCTCTACTAGTTGGTTGTCTGCATAAATATTGTATGTATCAGTTCAAATGCATTAAACAAATATAATTGTTTTAAGTGATCTTAATCAATGTACCTTTTTTCAAATGAGAATAGTAATGTTTTAAAAACATTTCTTGATCATGTGATTCAACAATAAAAACCATAGATAGACCTAAGTCAACTAAAGCATGCACTACAACACTACTACCGTAAAGCACTATAATCTGGAGAATTTGAAACTGATTCGATTGAACATATGTGACCAAAACCCATAAGATCTCTCATAAAGAAAAGGGTGTGTCTTTCCTTGTTGGAAGATTTTTTTGCATGATCACAGAGATTGTTGCTGCGAATTTTATCCATCCAATCCATGGTGATTTCTTCTCTATCCCCATCATCAACATCACAATTGTGCACATCATTTATTGTGTACATAAGACACAAGCTCTTAAATTTTCCACTTTGCTATCATAAAATGTAACATCCTTCCACAACTGATTCCCCCTTGTCTTTAACTTTTTGCATGTATTTTTTACCGTCTCTCTTAACATTTTTAAAGAAGCAACATGTAAGAGCACAATAATAACACAATTTAAAAGACTAGATCCAACAACTGTAAGTAGGTCCATTATTGCATCAAAATTTATTACACTAGAAAAATTATAGAAATATACAATCACACATTTTGCATTGAATGGATTAGTTGATGAAATAAAAGATAATGTTGACTGGAGTTGGAATGGATATGCACATTGACAAGTAAAGTCTTATGTGTCTTCCATCCTTGCTGGAATTTGTTCTTCCATTGAAATCACGTAGTTGTCAATAATTGTTTGAGTTGTCGTTGGGAGAACCTCTGCCACTTCAGCATCAATTTTTCTTCTTGATGATTTTTCACTTCCTCTGGAATCAACTTTTCTTTTCCTTTATTCTCTTCTCCCAAGAGTACACACAATCTGGCAGTAGTGAGAGTCATGTAGACCAAATTTTTCAACAATATTCTTTTCAGTGCATTCTGCCAATACAATATTACCTAGATATTTACTTTTCATATATTTTAGAAAATTTCCTCTCATTCTTTTATCATATTTTACTCTTTCGCAGTAAGAATCAAAATTCTTCGCTATGACGCCTTCTTCAATAGAGCCAGTTAGCCATACTTTCCTTGATTGCACTTTATCTGCTAGAATTGATAGCTCCTCATCAATCATTCCTCTTGTAGGCCTGAAGGAATTCGCTGTGAACCTTGTCAGTGAATTTTCTTGAAATTTAGGTTGGTTATCCTTAAAAGGAGAACAAACAAGCCCACCTGATTTAAATAACTCAAAGGTTATTGTCCATTTTTTCCATATGTCCTTGGGTAAAAATAGAAATTTCATTTTGTTAGAAAGACTCTCGACCTAGCCACTTTGAAAATAACAATAAATTGTTTCTCAAAACTCTGCATTGAAAGAGGAAATAGTATATTTATTTTCTGCATATTACAAAATTAAATTTTAAGAACAAATGCGTTAAAATTAAGTATCGTTACCTTCAACTCATTTGTCTTTGCATTTCCCAGTCTGGGCTTCCGAGGACATCCTAAGGATCTCCAAATCATTCAAGCCTTGTACAGTATATCAATAAAATTGGTATCAATCCAATTTTTGTTTACCTCATTTTGCTGCCTACAAATATTAACAATGTCTCCGCTCGACGCGTTTGAAGAAATAATGTGAGCCTTTCTAAACTACATCTTAGTATGTAATGACTTATATTTTCTTTCAGCCAAAATATTTTTCTAGGCATAAATAGTATGTTGGTCATCTAGAATGTAGAAATGCACTTTATCCCTTTTCGTGTAATCTAGATTGTCAAGTAGCACAATTTCCTTTGTAGATGGTAAAAAGGGAATAAGAATTACATCCCTTAGTGTAAGAATAACATTAATCAACATTGAATGGAAAATAAGGTCAACATTCTCTTCATAAACATGATGAAATTAATATTGTATAAGTGGTACATAACACCTAAAACTTCAATCAGTAAAAACATCAAAGCATTGAAAAAAACCAAATTTTAATTATTCAACGTTTATAACTTTTGTTTGCTCAAATATATTGGTTACTTTCTTCAACAACACAACTGATTTTTTATTCTTTTAAGCCCTTACAACTTTGACTTAGAGGGATCTATCTCTAATTTAGACAAATAAGATCGCCTCAACATTGTAAATAGCTTTGCATGTTTTGGTGGAGAAAGAATTTTTTTCTATTCAAATAATGACAAATAGAAGAGGTATTCTTGGTTCTATACAATTTTTAATACCAAATTTATGTTTTAGGTCAATTTATTCTTGCTTACTTCTTTGACCTTGGAAAACAATCTAACAATGTGGCAAAGGTGTGTGCTGCTCTATTCTCAGGGGTGAAGATTGCAAAGGAAAAAGGTTTCAATCTCCTGGAAGTGGAAGGAGACTAGTTGTACATTATTTCTTGTATGAGGGGTTCTTCCAATCCATCCATATCTATTGAAGATTTTATCTATAAAACTAAATCTTTTTAAATTATTTTGTGAATATTTATTTTAACCACGTGTATAGGGAAGGCAATAATGGTGCTGATTTTGTTGCTAATCTTGGGGTTATCTCTAAGGGTCTCCATATAGTTGAGCAACTTGTTGGAATGAATGCAAAATTCATTGAAATCATGAAAAGGGAGGGAGCCTTTAATAATGTTGCAAACTCTCCCGCTCATGCCAGTAACCTCTCATGATTTTATCTTACTTGTGTGAGTTGGATTCTTTTGTTCACATGGGCAGTCGGGCCTTTTTGGTTTTGGAGAAGCTGAAAATAGAAACCATTGATTTTCAGCTGTTTTGATTTGTAAGATATTTTTTGCGCACAGAAGGATGGGAGGAGACTTGGTACGCATGAAACCTTCAAGGTGTCTAGAGATATCCAAGGAGGTTGAAGTTCTCCTCGAGAAGGCAGGATTACTATATTTTTCAAAACTTTAGGGCTATGATGAAAGCCTGAGTGAAGCGGTTGCTAAAATGTGGAACGAGGGAAAAATCTAGGTCAAAAATTGTTCCCTTACTATTTCTCCCAAGCTTATTGCTAAGGTGACTGGTCTTGCGCTTGAAGGTCGAAGCATTTTAAAACCCAAATCTGATTACAGTCTTGAGATTGACTATTTTTTCCAAGGAAAAGGGGAACCTATTTCTCTTCATAATGGCTATGCTAGGTGTAAGCTTCCCTCTCCATATGATGAAATTGCCAAACTGCTCATGTCTTATATCACATTGGAAGGTAGATATAAAGTCATATATGGTTACCATTTTCCAATGTTAAACCATATTCGCAATGCAAAACTGTATAACTTTCCCTTCTACTTATTCTCTTCTCTGGCTAAATCTATAACTTTGGTGAAGAAAGGCACTTTCATTATCCCCTTACACCAGGGTCTGATAAAAACTATCATCCGACTGAGCACTCCTGTTGGGAAAAAATGACAAATTTGGGGCCTCACCTTCAAACATTGCATTGGGTAAAAGGTCTGGGAGTATGGAACCTAAGGAGGATAGTTGTGATGAAACTCGGTTAGGGGAACCTAGTGGCCAAACGTACCTGATCTAGCATGGGTAAAGGGGGAGACATGTCTCAGTTTAGGAAAGTTTAGTTTTCGGTCGGGCTGAGGAGGATAACATCACCTATGTTTCTGATGAAGGCCTTGGTGAAACCCCTTCACAGAAGGAATCCTCTCAAGAGAAAGTGGAAGGGGAAGTATGAGTAGTGAGGATGTTGATAGCTTAAAAGAATAGGAGTCTTCCAAGAATACTGAGGAAGCTATCCACTGTCTTCACAATCTGAAAATGGCCCAGATGGAGCTTTTCTCGGCCTAGAAAATTCTGTTATCAAAACTCATGCCTTCATGAGAGATTTTGAGAACTACAAACTGAACAATGACATCAACAGGCACAAAATCAGTTTTCTCACCATGGACATTAAGGAGCTGCAAGAAAAAGTTGATAAAATGTCTACCATCATCCTCAGTGAAAATTTCAAAAATGCAAATGCCAATAGAATGGAAATGGAGAAAGAGATGCTGAAAATGAAAGGAATCATTATGCAAATTAGAGATGCCCATGTTCTTAATGTAAAGAGTACTATTTTCCATCTCAAACTATTGGCTGAGATGATACAGTCAATGGAATTGGCTAAAGAAAAAGAGTTGGATGGCACAGGCCCGAAGGTGGTGATCAAAGAACCCAACTACAATATTGGAAGGAGACCATCGCAACACTGGTCAAAGAATGGAATGGATGCATGGAGACGGTGGACGAGCTGGTTAAAGAGAAATGAAATGTTATGGTTTGGAATCTACTGCTTGTTAACTTTTTGTTGTTAGTATTACCCTTGGGACTGCTATATAATGTATATCATATATTGGTTTTTTGTTTTTGATATTTTGGATCATGACTGGCCCTTGAAGATAAATACTTTGGCCAATATGTAAGTAAACGATAACTCTTTGTAATGGGGTAGGGTCCCCTCAACCCTAACTTTTACCTCTAATAAAAATTCAAGGGAATTTTCACATCCTATTTTGTCTGACTGTATGAAAAACCCCAAATTCCAACCATATTTAAAACAAGAACACATTTTATTTTCTCTAGAATCCTTCATTTCTAGTTTCTTGAAAAATGAAACTTCCAATTCCATGTCAAGAATAAGGCACTTATTCATTACAATGTCAATGCGTTCAACTGAATACACAATTTTTGTTGATCAATAACCTTTGAAGTTAGTACCATACCAACTTCTTTGACAACGTCTTCATCAATAAAAAATAACCACATATCACCGTGGTAATTTTCCGGGGAATGCATTTCTACAAACCATTCATCATCTATCTTTTTCATATCCTCTGCTCCTTCAATCAAAGGAATTTTCAGGAATGGAGTGCAACCAATGGAAGACATATTTCCTAAAAAAGAATTAAAAAATTAATAATTTGTAAGTAATTGGGAAGGATAAATATTTTTTCTCAATAGTGCAAAAGCAAGGAGATGTTGTATCTTGATGTCATTATTTTCATAGAGTAAAATTCAATAGGAATAGATATTTATAGGTTAGCGTTCTCCAGGCATACTTCAACCCTCCTTTAGTTATTAAAAAATCATTAATAAAACTTTTGTTATCCTTTTCTCTAAGAAATTTAAATAGTTAAATGATTTTAAATTTGGTTTGTTTCGAGTTATCAATTTATTGCTAGAAGTGAAGACTAGTGGCCGACAACATCTATATATTCTAGGATATCTTTTTGTGAATGTAAAAAACAATATTTATAGTTTTAGGATAAAGGAAATATTAGTGGATTGATGACTATCTTCCCATCACTATAAAAACATATTTGAGTTACAATACTTAATTGTGGAAACCGGAATCCAACATGAGTGATAATGGTTGAGAATTGAATATTTAATAATAACAAATCTTACATGTCATGATGTGATTAGGTGTTGTAATTAGGTACCTTTTTATTGTTCTCATAAGATATATCATGTATATCACATAATTGAAATTGGCTAGTAAAAAGGAAAATACCTAGCAGCCGCTAGGTTCAATTAGTAATTGAAAGTAATGGTTGCCCAATATCAAGCCTCAATAGTTTCTTATTTTAAAATTAGTGATCAAATAACAAACAAAAATGGACAACCCTAACGTCTACTAGATCCTAGTAAGGCGGCTAATATAATTAGCAAGCGTTAGGCTTAATATTATGTGTTGACTACGTATATTGTATTATCTTGAAATTACTTTTGAATTACATATATTCAAAAATTTGTAAAAACAATTCTTGTCTTGGAGTATTTGTTGTCTTATCTTGTCTTGGAACATCAAAGAAATGTAGTAATAATCCACCCTGCGGTCACTAGTCTTGAAAAATATAAATATAATAATGAAGCATAGTTAGTTTTTCAGTGGAGTAATTCATTACTTGTCCCATATCCAAGACAATAGATATCCTAGTGGTCTTTTAACATGTAATAGACATAAAATATCATATTCAACTCAGTGGTTGCTAGGCTTAAAATTTTGTTTTTAATTACATGTATTCAGGAAATATGTAAATATTTTTCTTGTCTTGGAATATTTTTGTCTTCTCTTATCTTGGAACATCAAAGAAAGGAAAATCCTTGGCAACTGCTAAGCTACTTGACTTCCCTTAGGTAGTTTCCTCTCTATTTTTCGAATCCATTTTAACTTGGAGAATAACAATCGGAAGGATGAAGCCTTATGTATTACTAGTTGGATATATTGTCATATCACATAATTCATGTCGGTTCTTATCAAGGAAAATTCTTAATGACCACTAAGCTACATTACTTATTGAAAGGAGTGGCTTGGTGCTCACTAGGCTCTACCTTTTTTTTCAAAAATATCGACCTAATAAAAATTCACTATCTACCTTAGCGAAAAATGTAAGTGTTAGAAAACAATAATAGAAGTACATATTTTAAACCTGAAGGCATATCCTGATCATCTTGGCCCTACATATTTCTAGAAATTACCCATTAAACAAAATAGTCCTAAACAATTAACTAAAAATAAAGGGCGAAGATGAAGATCTATCTTACTTAGGAATAAATGATGATAAAGCTAAGATAAACAAGCTCTAGTAATAGACATAGCGACATAGTTAGGCAAGGTGAGATCATAGTAGAAAAAGTGGATCAAAATAGAAGATATATCCTTGAATCTTGAATGACAAAGTAGATCCGAAAAAATAATGGGTGTGCCTCTTCTAGAGGCTATCCTCATAATTAATAACTTGACTAATGACTAAAAATTAAGTAAAGTATTAAATATATAAATCAGTAAAATTAAATGCGAGAACGTTGTTGGTCCCTGGCTAATGACTCAAATAGTAATGAATTAATTATTACTCTATATTTTATGTGAATAAATTTCCCTTTGTATGCTCTATATTTTGTCAAAATTCATTTTGAAATTTAGTTAAGTATTCAATGTATAAATCAATAAGTTTAAGTGTAGAAACTTTGTTGGTACCTAGTTAATGACTCGAATAATAATGAATTAATTATTGGAGGAGACTCCCATGTTAATCCTAGTGCCACCATAAAAATCAGACCTTGTCGTGGAAAATTAATCTTGTGTGAATGAAAGTTCCTTTCAGGTGTTATCATTAACTCCAAATTGAACCTTATATATAATCTATTATGTTAGCTAATAAATAGGTAGATTCTATAGAATATCGAAGCTGTTAATTCACTCAAGCATTTTTGATAAAATTGGTATTAAATATTTTGATTGACTAGACTCATCACCATTTCCAATAAAGGATGATATTAAAGTTGGTAGAAAGCTTTGTATTAATTACAAAAATGTGATGGCATATTCACCCCATCTATTGTTTGAGTCACTCTCCCTTATTTTCACACCTTTCATGTTTCTCTCATGAGATTTCATTTATTCATTACGTCATGGCTGGACCAATGTTGCCTTTCATGCAAGTTATTGCGTGAGTGTTTGAAATGGGGTTTTATGATAAATTTTTCGCCATTTGAAATCCATTTTTGGATTAAATCAAAAAAATACCTAGTTTCTATTGAGGGACTTCTTGGAGATGATTATCTTTCACTTAATGGATGTCCGAGGGTAAATTTAGAAGTTTCTTTGAAGTTCGTTTTACATTGTCTTATCATACATCCAAGGTGAAGGATTGGGCTTTGGATCTATGGGTCATCACTGGATCAAGATAGCTTATGGGTTGACATGGAAGCAAAATAGACAAAACCTTGAGTACATCATGGCCCTTGCTTTCTGATGCTCACTATAAATAGGAAGGTTTGGTACACGTGGATGTTTTTAAAGAGTTGTTCAAATGGTTTGATGTCCTAAATCATTTCTTGTATGAAGTGGAAAAATGGGGCGAGACATCGTCGATGGGAGGTAGGTCACTCCACTTTGCCCGACCTGGATGTTATGTCTTCTTCATTCGCAATAGGAACTATAACGCTGGGATATTATTCTCTAGCAAGGTCGTGAGGCGTATGATTGGTTAAAGAGTCGTTCACGCTTAAAAAAGCATCTTTTCGAACCGCCAAAGAAACCGTATTTAGGCCCATTAAGGTGGAGGTTATGGATATGTCATCTGATTCAGATAAATAAGTTCTTCTAAAATTTGTTAGGCTGTATCTTTGTTTTAGTTGTTATATAGTGTTTTCGGAGTTCCATTGTTATCAAATCATACTATCTTGGCTTACTAGTCTGGGATTTTTTGTATTCCCAACCACTTGTGTTTTTAGCATTAACACTCATGTTTCTTCACTAAAGTATTGTTGTATCATTAGGTTTTTATATTAATCATCTTGATGTATCTCATAATCTAAAGGGAAAGGGACCTTCAACCCTCCTTTAATTATAGAATACAATAAATCATTAGTATAAGTTTATGTTATGCGTCATAAGAAACAATTTAAATAATTAATCATTATTAAATTTGGTTTGTTTCAAGTTTTTAATTTATTGGTAGAAGTGAAGACTAGCGAGCCACTAGTGTCTATATATTCTAGGATATCTTTCTATCAATGTAAAACCATTTATATAGCTTTAGGTTATAAGGGCTTGAATGCAAGACAAGAATCATCCTAGTGAGTCGTTAATCTAAAGATTTTTATGTTACACCAACGCAATGGAATAATCTATGACCTTAACAGCTGTTATCCTTCAAATATCATGTGGTAGACTTTGAACAACATATTGAACTCAACATCTACTAGGATAAAAAAATTGTTTTGGAACATGTGTAATCAATAAATTCATTAAAATTTGTGATGTCATGTAATATTTGTTGTCTTAGAACATCAAAGAAATAAAGCAAACATCCAACATCGTGGTCGCTAGTCTTAGAACAGTATTGTTAGTTGCGCTTAAATAGTTTAAATAGTTAATCACTATTAAATTTGGTTTGTTTCAAGTTGTCAATTTTTGGTAAAAGTGAAGACTAGTGACCACTAACATCTATATATATTGGGATATATTTCCATAAATGTAAACAAAATCTATATAGCTTTAGGTTATAGAGGCTCGAATGAAAGACAAGAATTATCCTAGCGAGCGCTAACATACTTTGAACTCGGAGAGTCGCTAGGATGAAATTTTTGTTTTGGAATATGTGTAATCATGAAATTTGTTAAAATTTGTGATGTTATGTAATATTTTTTGTCTTCGAACATCAAATAAATAAAGTAAACATTCAACCTAGTGGTCACTAGTCTTAGAAGGTTGTATTGTAAAATCTAAATATAAGAATTGAGCTTAGTTAGTTTTTCAGTTGGGTCATTACTAATTGTCCCGTATCGAAGGTAATAACTACCTTAGTAGCCGAAGTTAATCTCAATTCTTTGTTATGTTACACCAACGGAATACAATAAGCTTCAATCTTAGGGGCTACGTGTACTGGAAAATCATTAATATATGTCCTCTCTTCAAATATTTGTTTTCTTTGTGTATTAGAATATCCAAGATTGATGTAAACATCTACCCTACTAGTAGTTTGTCTTGAACATCATATTATAAATTATAAATATAATAATGGACCTTAGTTCAATTTTCTCGTTGAGTTATTACTAATTGATCTATGTGTAAGACAAAAACTATCCTTGTAGGCGCTAACCTCAAGTCTATGTGATGTTGCACAGAATAGACTAATTAAAAATATTTAACCTTATCAGCTAATAGGTTACAAATCTCTTGTGATAGACTTCAAAATCATATTGTAACCTACGACCGCTAGGCTTAAAATTTCATTTGGAATCCATGTGAGAGACTTTTAATATCCTATTGAGCTCGGGGCGATAGGCTTAAATTTTCATCCTGAATCACGAGTATTTAGGAAAGAAAGATAATTGTAGAGCATAGTTAATTTTTGAGTCGAAATGTTGCTACTTGTCCCGTATGTAAGACAAAAATATCCTAACGACCGCTAACCTCAAGATAGTATTGTAAAATTTAAATATAATAATGTAATAAAATTTGAATAACATATTGTACTCGAGAGGTCCGCTAGGATAAAAAAATGGTGTTGTAGCTAGTTCGGCTTTTCGGCTTTTCGCCAAAGTTGTTAATTAATATCTTGAATGCAAGACAAGAATTATCCTAAAAGCGCCGCTAATATTAAGTTTTAGCTATGTTATTCCAACGTAGTAGAATAATCTACGACCGCTAGGATTTGAATATCATTTGATAGAGTTTGAATAACATATTGAACTCGGTGGCCTCAAAGTAGAAAATTTTGTTTTGGAATATGTGTATTCTGGAAAATCATTTAAATTAATATTGTCCCGAATATTTACTTTCTTTGCAACATCAAGGAATGAAAGTAAACATCCACCCTAGCAGTCACTAGTATTAGAAGGTAGTATTGTAAAATCCAAATATAATAAAGGAGCTTAGTTAGTTTTTTAGTCGGGTCATTACTAATTACCTTTGTATGCACAACAACAACTATCCTAGTGGTCGCTAATCTCAAGTATTTGTTATGTTGCACCAATGCTATTTAATAATCTTCATCATTAGCGAGTGTTAGGATTTTAATATCATAATATGAAAATATAAATATAATAATGGTTCTTAGCTTGATCTTCAGTGATTTGAACTAGTTGTATCGTATGAGTCAACCGGAATCTTAGTGTCCGCATTAGTATCCATTCTTGTTTGAAAAAATGTATTCAAGAAACTCTTTAATATTTGTTTTGTTTTAGAATATTTGTTTCCTTTTGTTATCATGTAATAACTATACAATGTCCTAAACAACCAAATGAGTGGCCCGTAGTCTTGGAATATGTTATTTTAGAATTTAAAATTTGTTACTTGATTGGGTCATTTATCGGGTAAGTTGTTAATAATCTGTCTTCAACATGAATGTTTTACAAAGAAGAATTAGTCCTCTGTTATAGGTAAGATAAATAACATTTTTCTTGATTGGATTTGTAAAAGTTACATAAATATATGAGTACAATCTTGTATTAATATATTTGAAAAATTCTAAACTCAACCAATGATATGTACTATAATAAAAATATATGGCATATAGCATATGGTCCGAAAATGTAATATATGTTTTTACATAAAATCAGAACATTTAAATTTAATAATATTTACAAGTACATATAATGTTCTTACCATTTACTAAACATAAAAATTGGTAAAGACATTGCCTTTAATTATTTCTACATGGTTAAACAAATATAAAAACTATATATATCAACACAAAAATCAAGTGAGCATCAATATTGAATAATTAGTCATGACTATTTCTTTCAAATAAAAATCATTAAATGAGGTCAAAATGATTATGTAAACTATACAAAAGAAAACCATTATGATTTTTTAAAAATGTCCAGATCGTGTTTTTTTATGAGGGATAGATGCCATCTGTTACATGAAAACATAAATGGACAAAGAAGAATGAAAAAATAAATAAAAAATTAACCAGAGAGACAGATAAAAGGGTTAAAAGAGAACACGTTTAATGCATTACACAAATACTTGGTCTATGGATGAAACAAAAAAAGGGTTTTTGAAAAGATTAGATATTGTAAAAGGGATTACAAAATATTCATTCAGGGAAGACAAAAATGTGTTTTAGATAGAGCAATGCATTTTGACAAGAAGATGAAATGGAACTTCATGGATGGATTACTGGTGTAGAACACTAGAACTAAGTGAATACTGAAGAGTGACTACAGTACCCACCATCTACCATAGTACACATACAATAACATAGTTGTATCTGAATTTTTACGTGTAAGATATTGTTTGTTAAAGATCCTTAATCTTTATAAAACATAGTATTTGGGAGATTCTATCTCAGTAACCCTGTTTTTCTTGTCTCTTTTGATTCTATCCATGTGGGCCTCTTGGTTTGCATTTGTACCCGTGATCTATCCAAAGTCATTGTTTCTTGTCTTTTTGTGCACCCTAAACACAATTACAATCACTTCTTCATCTTACCATTGAAAAAAAAATGACCAGAATTGAGCACTGGACTCAAAGAATTAGTGCCTCGAGTGTTGCATTCTGATTTCAAGAGCTACTTTTCTATGGCTAAAAATAAAAATTAAACCCTAATACATATTTCTCTAGTGTATTTAGTTTTTCCCAATGCATTCAATGAACACAATTCTGAAAACTAAAAAAAGTGGGGATCATAAATTTCAAAATTTGAATTTCCGCTTCATAAAGCAAAAGTACAGGATTTTAATATTTCAAATATTGTAATTTAATGCATGGTATTTCACATATCGTAATATGAATTCACCCATCATTAATATTTGTATTTAATTCGGGGATATCGTGGGATACATGGAAATCAAATTTATTAATTTTACCTACTTTATAAACAAGTGGGGACAACCACAAGAGTTTCTTTGTTAACTCACGGGAAAATGAAAAATATTATTTTAAGCATAATAAAACCCATTTTTAAAATAGAAGTGAACATTAGGAAACAAAACTTTAAATTTTAATAGAGCGATATACACCTCATTAATTATTAATTTTTATCAAGTGTTAAGAGATCAATATGAGCATGATCATCTATGTGTTGAGATTTAATGAGTAAATCATCCACATAAATTTTAATTTTCTTGTGTATAAGATTGTGAAATATGTGATTCATGGCACATTGATATGTTGACCGGGAAATTTTTAGCTTGAAATGAAATTTAACATAGCAATAAGTACCCCATTCTATTGTAAAATTGGTCTTATGTTGATCTTCGGGAGTGATTTGGATTTGGTTATATCCTGAGAACTTGTCCATGAGAGATAACATTTCTCATCCTTCTATGGATTTGATGATGGCATCAATGGAGGGACAAGGAAAGTTATTTGTAGGAAAAGAGAGGTTGAGATTTATGATATCGATACAAATATGGATGATGATAATATCCTTCTTCCTAACTAGGATGATATTAGAGACCCATTCGGAATAGTATACGAGTGTGGATGAATTTGGAATCTAAAATTTTAATGATTTCTTTATGACAAAGATCATTGATTTTAGGAGGGAATTTTTCATATTTTTTGTCGAATAAGCACAACATCAAGATAAGTGATGATGTTATGAGAGACAATCTTAGGATTAATGTTTGGCATGTCAGCATATCCCCATGTGAATACTTATTTTTTCTTAGGATCTCTATGTGATGCTCACCTAAATGGAAAAAACAATCCCCAAGCATAAGTTCATGCAAGGGATCATCGTCAAGTTGTACATTGATAGTTGATTTAGATAACATAGCATTGGAATCTTGGAAATGATATGGAGCTTGAGGAAATTTAGCTACTTCATCTTTAAAAGTATCAATAGTAGTAGTGACATAGTCATTGAAGCACATGGATGGTTTGGAGATATTTCCTAATTTATATTAGTGTAGACACCAAATTTGTGTCTTACGACCCCTTGTGACCCGCATCTCATCTCGCAATCTAACCCCATCACCTAAACCTTACACAATTATTTATTAATTACCTTATAATTGATAAATCCACATCACCTTACCCGCCACCTCACTTTGCCACCTCATCATGACCTAGCCCTAACCCTAAACTAACCTAATTAAGACCCATGACTTGGTCTAGACTCACATCCATAACTAATGCCTCCTTACTCGCACCCAAAACCGACCTTCTAGTCACTTGACCAAGCCCGCAACTGATCTCTCGGGAGAAAAGCAGGGAAGGTGGGCTATTTTACTAAAAATAGCCTACTTTTTTCCTTACCGATGCAGTTCTTCCTACTCGACCGCCATCGGTTTACACAACCGCCATCGGTTCCTCGTAAATGGGCTCCCAAACCAAAACAACGGATGGGATTTCATTTTTGGAGATGGTCAAAGGATTTCGGATCAATAGAGAGCATTGCAAGTGAGGAACAGAGTCCCGATCTTCATTTAATCAAGCAGAGACGAAAGTAAAGAAACCGTAAGTGCTTGCATAGAGAGGAGATCAACTTGCATCTTCAAAAAACCAGAAGTCATATCTTGCATGTCCTCTCTGTTATAACATTTCTTATGCTCTTTGAATCACAGTCCTCCTAAATCCGCTTTTCAATCCACTACCCAACGTGCCATTGCATCTAACTGTCATTCTTTTACCCTCATCATCTCATTTCCTAATATCATCCATAAACCAGCCTTACAAACACCATAGCTACTAAGAAGATCTTAGAACCCACCGTATCGATTATCAGAACCGCATCGGCTATCATCAGAACCGCCATCGGTTCCTCCGATCAAAACCAAAACCGGCCTTTCCCTACCCGGTTCAACGAAACAATTTAATTAATACTTTACAGTCTTTTGTGTTAATTCATATTAAGAGGGAATGACCACCTTCGAAAGGAAGTTTTATATTTCAGGCCCAAGCAGCGATTTCCTCATTTATTGTTTAATCAAATCTTGTGGTCTTGTGTTCTTATTTGCAGTAGTCCTTCCAAGACAAAAGGAGTTCTTCGCAGTCAGCTTGGTCTTTCTCACGGTACTGCTTGCACACCATCTCGACATTCCATGGGTATTCCTCCTAGCCCCTAACCTTATCTGTTTCTAAAAGGAACGAAACATTTCGAGTGAAACATTTTGGCACCAACAAAGACATCACCATTAATGTTTGGCATATCAGCATATCCCCATGTGAATACTTATTTTTTCTTAGGATCTCTATGTGATGCTCACCTAAATGGAAAAAACAATCCCCAAGCATAAGTTCATGCAAGAGGATCATCGTCAAGTTGTACATTGATAGTTGATTTAGATAACATAGCATTGGAATTTTGGAAATGATATGGAGCTTGAGGAAATTTAGCTACTTCATCTTTAAAAGTATCAATAGTAGTGACATAGTCATGAAGCGGATGGATGGTTTGGAGATATTTCTAATTTATATTAGCTTTGACTTAATTCCATCCTCATGTGTGTATAAGATATCTAGGATATATTATTCATTATATAAAGTGGGTAGATGGTTGTAATATTCCACATCAATTTTTTGTCCTATGTATATCTTGTGATATCGATGTTGTCTAGAATTCATTTTTCGTATGTCCAACACCCTAAGTGTCTAAGATAACCTCTTTGAGCACAAGATCCTTGATCTCCATGTTAGTAGTACATGGACCATTATTGATTTGTAGAGGTTAGCTCAAAAGATGTCATGGGTGCTTGGAGTTATTGTAGGAGCTAAAGTTTCTTTATAAGGGTGATAGTAAGCATAATCTTGGAGTTGTTCCAATACCCAAGGAGTGTTTAAAAATGGAGGACTAGTAGGATGCGCATAGGAAGTATTGCCTTTTCTTTCCTCACAGTCACTAGTATCATAGATAACAAGTCTGTAAGATGTGTCAATGTTGATATATTGGAATCGTAATGATTGCATTTGATCCAAGGCATGTTGGCAATGTATAACTTCCAAGTTTCTAGACTCAACTTATGAAAAATATAGTCATCATCATCATAGGGGAAAAGGTAGATTCTTCTTCATGGGGTTTGGGCACCTTCTCTTTAGCTATGACATTGACCTTACTAAAGGATTGAGGTGAAAGGGGCGGGTGGTCAAAAAGAGTTGTGAAATCTGACTCATTACATTCTATGTGGTTGGAATTTGAGGCATGATGAAAAGGTTCTTCTAGTTCGGGTTGTGGTGGATATTGGTCCCTTAAGTAAGAGGATTGGTGTTATCCATTGACACAATGTCATCGGATAATCTGTTCTTGTTGACCTTGTTTTGGAGTTCATTAGGTTCATCATCATCTAAATGTGCTAATGTAATCTAAATTCCAAACTTAATATCGAAGAACTCTTGATATAGAATTTATTGGATCGTAGGAGTAATAGGCATTAAAAAGGGCTCATCAGAAATAGTACCAAAATATTCCAAGGATTTTGATCAACATCATGCTTAAAGTGTTGGTTGTTGTGAATGAATTTTATGCATTTTTACCTAGAAAATGTGATTACACACATGTGATGTGTCTATGGGTGATGCAATAAGAGATTATAAGGGAGATAAGGATCTAGAACCATAAGCTATATATGAACCATCTTAGGTCCGACTATAATGGCTAACTGGACACATCCTATGGGTTTTTGCTTAGTTTTTCAAATCCATGATAAGTGAAGAGAGTAGGTTTGAGATTCATAGAAAACCCGAGGTTTTTGGTTAAATATTAGGAAGCTAAGTTAATTCCCGACCATTTGTCTATAAAGACTCTACGCACTTGTACGTCATGAATAACAACACTAATGAGTAGGGGTGGGTCATCTGCATTAAATAAAAAATTCATGAGTGATATTTTTATCCTCGATGAATTCTAAGGCTAAGGAATTAAACCGTAACTTTTTGGATGTCATACTATAGTTTTTATCTCAAGCACTTCTTGGGTTGAAGATTTGGAGGGAGCTTTGGGATCTACGCAAGAAGGATCCTCAAATTTTGTAACTATTGGAGGAGAAACCTTTGATGTGAAGATGATGTATGCATGATATTTATAAAGGGAATATTTAGTGTAAGAGAATTTAGCTCATCTAAAAAGTTCAATGTCACTTGGAGTAATTCCCCTAATGGTATCATGGTAAGGTGTGATGGAAGATGTGTCCAATCTTGATGGAGACTTTTGTTGGATGGAGTTTTCTTTTCAAGGAGGAATGGGATCCTTTCTTGGTAACATGGTTGATGTTATGGGTGGAGTCTCAACTATGAGATCACGCCCCACCTCTAGAAGAACTTGGGAAGTATCAAGAAAATATGGGTTATCAGTAGGTTTCTTTGGTTTAATAACAAGGTATTTTTATCACCAAATATTAGCAACGTCTTATTTGTATGAATGTATGGATAAGTAATTAGTTTTTAAGTAACATGGGATTGTCTCTCAAGTGTGGGACTTGATACTTGGAAAAAACCTCCAGAGAAGGATGGTTCCTCTACCTATTCCTAATGTTGAATTACTCCTAAGTAAGGAAATGTAAATCTCTAATCCTAATCTATGATTCCAAGGGACCAGGGGTGAGAAGAACATTCATGAAAATGCAAAATCCTAACTTAAGAGAGGTGATAACACCAAGAAAAATGGTGGCGAGACACTCTCAAATGAGGGGAAATGGAAGGAAAATGGTTAAGGAGAGGGCATACATGAGTACCACAGTCAAAATAACACTGAAACCACCATTTCTATAAAGCACAATAGACTTAGACCATGCAAGGAGATTGGAGTATGCACAATATACCTATAGATACAATGAAAGGAAATAAATTGCAATAGAACACAAGCTAGGGAAAATAACAACCACAAAAAAGTAATTTATTTCTGTAAGTATATGCACATATAATTACAATGGAGGAAGAATGCAAGAATCACTATGTAAATGCCCAAATCTAAGGCTTGCAACTCATAATACAAAATGCAACACTTGGAGAAGGATGCACCAACATTACAAGAATGTCAAACTACTACAAATGAGTCTCTTTTTACAATATATAGAAATGGAAAGAGAGAGGGGGAAATAGAGGAAATTTGAATTCAGGCCTTCACCCACTAAAAATTACATTAATTCTATGATAAAAATCATGGGAACCCTACCAAACCCACTCCCTATATCAATTTACTTGTTGAGAAGCCAAGGCACCATATCTCACCATATTTGGTTGTTTAAGAATATGGGATTGCATATTATAATGTTGAGAATGTTTTCTTATTTTTATCCCACTTACTCTCACCTAACTCCAAATTTTATTTTTTCATGGTGTATATCATGAAGAGACATTTCAACAATACTACATTTATTAAATTTGGACAACACGGGAAAAATTATGCCCATGTGGATCCCGGAGGGATATAGGGGAACATGGGTTCCATGTGCACATGAATAATCCACATTTAAATATTTTTTCCCTTTTCTCCTTTGGTGTGGATATTTTGGTTTTTTTAGGGAACTCATTGAACTAGGGAACTTGTTCTATCTAAGCCTTTAATTTCCACTTTATCCACATTAGATTGGGATGGTATGTTGGATCAGATTATCGGGCCGAGAATGGAACTATAGAATGGTTCCATCGGCCCATTGGTTCCAACAATCCTAATATCTTTTGAATCACTAGTTCCCTTCGTACACCCTTTACCACACTCTTTGTATTATGGACTAGCCCACCTTGCAGGGAACCAACTCCTCGGTGGAACCATTCTACCTTCCCTTAGTTCCTCCGCACTCAATTTCTCCTACATCCTTGTGTTCTCGAAACACTCTTTATCTTCTTTTTTTGTTCAGCTCAAAATCCTTTGCAAGGAACTCTCGAACCCAAAAACCTATTCCATGTAGTGAATTTTCTCTACAATGAGGATTAATCCACCCAAATAACTCCTTCTCTTCACTTTGACTTGTGGCACGACCTCCATTGTAGGGAACTAGTTCCTTAGCATAACTAGTTCCATTGTTCCTTAGTTCCTTTGCACTCAATTTCTTATGCAACCTTCCACCTCTGCGCAACATATTAACTCCCCTCACTCTCCTTCGCTCATCGGATGAAAAGGAGATGCAACAAACTAATGAGTCTACAAATTTTGTTCCATATTTTTCTCTAGGTTCTCACAACTCGTCCTTGTAGACAACTAAAATTAGCACTTCCAATTCCATGTGTTTGTGACTTCTTGTACCCTTCATTATCACATCACTATCATATTATACATTAGATACGAGCTTTCACATCATTACTATATTATCCATTAAATCCTTATCTAAGTCCTAATTCCCCCTTTATATTTATTCCACGTAAATATTATCCTGACAACTATAAAATCCTATTTTATTTATCTTAAAACAACCCATAACCACTTATGAACCAAAATCAAATTAAAAAAAAGTCATCAACCATTTTACTCCACCCACATCCACATTTATCCAAAATCAATTAAAACTTGAAACAAACTAAAACCATAATCTAACCAAAGTCAAAAAAATAAAATCAGTATCCTCCTAACCATTTAATAATATCCCTCACCCGTATAACCATTTTCCAACATATATCTTGTAAAAAAACAAAAAAAATATCGATTTGGGAGGTGGTTGTAACCTTTTTCCAAAATCACCACCATTCTCCTGGATGTTGCAACTCTATATAAACAAGCTCAAGGCCTCCATTTGAGGTTATCTTCTCTCATCTCGACTTACTAGTTGGAAGTTCCTCTCATAGTGTAGCATCCTTGTATTATAATCTTCTCACAAAGTCAGATTCATCATAGCAATAATCAAGGCATCAACAATTTCTTCTCCAACCTTTAGAGGCCACTCAAACATCCAACGATCTGTCATCATCTACAATCTTCTTCTCTATGGTAACATTATCTCCTCAAATTCATTTATCATTATTTACAAGGTAAGTACTTTATCATCTTGTTTATTCATATTTTACAAGACTTAATCAATATTATATTTGTCCTTTATCAACTACCCCAATTTCCACACAATCGCTAACTATTCCCCCTAATCACCAATGATTTGGCTCAATCACCAAGCCGATTGTCCTTAATCGTTAGTGATTCCTATTTTATAGACCATTTAACACATCATCCTACCTTACTAACATCCAGATCTTAATCATGATCACCGCTTTACCTTTGTAAATTCTGTCAAACATTATCAATCTCCTTTATCCATTTGATGCCTTATCATTCATTTAAATAAAATCTACCATTTGTCTCACCTTTGTGAGTGTACAACTATCCAAATATTTTCTCCTTTGAGCCATTTTGTGATCCCTACACTCCCTTTGGACCAATATCACCATCATACCATCATATATCTTTGGAATTCTTCATTCCCTTTTCCTTTGGATTGTTGCTTATATTGTCCATTTTATCATTTTATCTTACCATTATCGATTAATTTCCGTAACACGGATCGAAATCCTTACAAGGAATTCCATTGACTTTTGGGGAATGGCATTTTCCATTAAATCCACCATATATCTATCTAATCCCATCTTCTTCTTAGTGTATGTGTGATCTACGAGGTTCGTGCGTCGATGAAAGAAGGAAGGATATTTCATCCATTAACAAAGAATAACCATCATCTACCGTATTGGTAAACCTGCGTCTTTTGAGGTCAATTTTTTTATCATTTCAATTGTTTATGATACTTGAGATATTTGGTTTAAAAACTATCTTTGATTTTGTTGTTTTTGAGAAAAACACTTTTAATAAGTGCTGGTACAACCATTTTGATGTTGTTATGAACCTATGGAAACTTGAATTTTTACAAGTTATGTTGACTATTTGAGAATTTTATGGTTGAATAAGTTATATTATTACTTGTGTTCTTAAAACTATGTTGAATTAAGTTAATCATCAAGAAGGCGATGATTTTTAGAGGTGAGGTGGTGTCACCCAGATTTCATCTTGAAATCTGTGACTACCCTATTCGAAAAAAATTCGTACTTCTAAAATAATGGGTCATTTTGTGTTTTTATTGCCTGAAAGTTCTTGTATTGTGTCAGGATATTCCCAAAGAGCCATATTAGCTTTTTTCGCCAAATACCCAGATGCCCAAAATTGTTATATTCTGTCAGCGTGGGATTTGTCTCTGCGAGAACTTTGTATTTAATTATTTTGAGCCCCGTATGAGGCTATTTGCACTCCGTTTTAACTATGTTATGATCGAACATATCATTATTCCCTTGTACTGAAGGATTTTAACAAGGAATAAGTTTTGGGCTTTATTTATAACTTTTGACAATTTTTCATGTTTTTGTGTTTTATCTGTTTCGTTTTTGTGAAATTTCTCTACAACAATTCCTTTCTTTGGATAAGCCCGATTTTTTCTGGAGCAGCTGGAAAATATATACGCACATTATGCCCAGGGAAGTCACCATCGGAGGTCTGGATCACTAGGAAAAAGAAAAATCGTGCACAGAAAAGCCCCTGCAGGGTTGGGCACATTTTTGGAAAACAAAGGATTCAAGCTGCAATGGGAAAAATAAGCTGCAGTGCAAGTGAGATTTTATTTCTTGCCTTGCAGGTACTTTTCCTGTGATAGAAAATTCACTTAAGTTGCGGTGGGAAAATTAGAGGTAGTAGGCGGAGGAATTTGCATTATTGCCACTTGCAGGTAAAAATTCCCATGGTGAAATAAAAGAAAAGTGACTTAAGTGAAATCATGGGATTTTATTGCCTACCTTGTAGGGTAAATAATCCCATTGTCAAAGTCAAATCACTTAAGTGGATCATGGGATTTCCGGGGCTGCCTTGCAGGGTAAAGAATCCCATTGTGAAAAATTCTTAAAAATAGAATTCTATTATGCAAAAAAGTGCGACCCACCTTGGGTGAATAATAATGCATTAAATAAATATTTGTTAATATTTATTCACCCAATTTTGGCACCCAGGCTTGTGGAAAAGTCAACAAAGGGAAGTGGACATAAGGAATTTAAAAATAGAATTCCAAAATTAAATAAATTTAATTTATTTAATGCAGCCCCTTTTGAGAAGGAATTAATACTTTTTAAAGTATTAAATGATTATATTAATTCCTATTTTCAGTGGCTATGGTCAAAGCACACTGTGAAGCTTAAGTGAAGTGAAGTGTGGATGATTAAATTGAATTAATTTAATTTATTGGATGGCTGTCCTTAAACATGCTATTTTTAAAGAGAAGAGCATGATTTTTAATTAATTAATTGCCTTTAATTGTTAGGGCAATTATTAATTATAGAATTGTGAGGGTTATATAAGCATGGGCAGCCATATGGGTGAATTATTTAATTCACAGGTAAAGAATTGCAGCCAAGAGGAAAAGTGCGCCCCATTTGAAGAAGGATTTTGCTCAGGCAAGGTGGAAACAAGGCATTTGAAGAAGGATTTTGCTCAGGCAAGGTGGAAACAAGGCATTTGAAGAAGGATTTTGCTCAGGCAAGGTGGCAACAAGGCTAAAAGCTTCCAAATTTGGTGCATGCTTTGAAGGAGGTTGATCTTTGTCTGCATAATTGTTTGCATAAGTGTTACAGGTGCTAAGGAATTCATTACAGGTGTTTTTCAAAAGAAAAGGAACTTATATCAATGTCCAATACATTGAATATTTCCTCCGAATCTGAAGGATTATCTAGATCTGCACCAGTTTTGAAGAATTCCAGTCAAATAAGAAGAAAAAGAATTGTTCAGACAAAGATAGACAAAGCTATGGCGAAGAAAGATGAAAAAGAAAGCACAACGGAGTCATGCATCACTTCTAAATTTGTAGATATTGGAGACACGGATCTAGGCTCGGAACCTCTTGCTGAATTGATAGACAAATCCAGAGCAGGAAAGACTTCACTCATGCCTGCAGGAAAAACTTCACTCATGCGTGCAGATTAAAAGCAGTGGAATTATTCAAGTTGCAGCTTTTCCATCCACAGCCCAGTTGCCAGAGTTTGTTATGCAGGTGCAGATCCATATCCAGATGCAGATGCAAATCCATATGTAGATCTAGATCCAGATCCAGATCTAGATCTCATAGTTGCAAAAGCTTCCGGCACAAAGGTTTCATCCTCTTGTTTCAAATACAGCCCATGAAGAAGTCAGTGCATGGAAAATTCCTTCCAAGATCTTGTGCAAATGCTCCCATCTTCTAGTTGAAGCCTTCATTAAATTTTCATTCATCCAGAGTGCTTTCTAGAATTTTTAATTGCTCATATGCAATTAAAAATAAGGATGATGAGTTATCTACGGTAAACATTACATTGATGCATGTACTAGAGAAGAACTACAAAAGCTTCGAGGATAAAAGAGAAGACAAGGTGAAGGCAAAATCCATTTGTTTCCAGATCTAGCTTGTTCAGTTCCAACTTCTCCCAGATCCGGTTTGGTGAGAATCGAAGGAAAAAGAATCGATTGCATGTAGACGTGAAAAAGACAAAATTGTAGCTTTCGCTTCCTTCTTCTTTCCTCAACAAAGTAATTAAGCGATCGATTAAATTATTCAACTTAAGTGATTGGGTTAAAAGCCATTACTTGAAGAAGTCAATTACTTAGAGATAGGTGGCAGACGTGTAAAATAGAAGGTTCTATTTTCAAGTTGCAAATCATACATGTCATGCAAAGAGGAATTCCAGGAGGGAGATTTCCGATTGTTTCCTTTCACACTTTCACATGTGCCGAGTTCAACTAAAGCTTCCGACTTGTAAAAGCCCCTCTACATTCTATAAGTAAAGGAAGAACCTTCAGGTTAATGATCAGAATTTGTAAGCAACAATCTTGTGTTCTAGACTTTGTGCGTTGAACCCTTGAGAGAAACTTAGAGCAAATGAATACAAAGGAGTAGGTTTCCGGAGAACTTTGTGTCACGGTGTATCTTTGTGTTTGTTTCTTTTTTTAATCTTAGATATCTTGATAAACTTTGTGTTATTTTAGATCGGATCTAGAGCTACCTTTGTTTTATAATTTTGTGTGTTCATATCTATTAAGTTTCTTCTATGTGCATTCAATTAGCTCTCTTTATCTACTAATTGGGATGCACATTTTCCCCATTTCTTCTCTATATTTCCTTTACTTCTTCTTCTTATAAAATACTTCTTTTCTTAAACAATTTTTACTTGCTTCAAAACTTCTTAGTTATGGTTCATGAACTAAGTGGTTAAAGTAAAACCCCTGATAGATAATAACACATTTTTATTGACAAATCGACACAGAGCCTCATCGTTTAAATGAGGAGATTTATCTCATATGACCGCCTAGGTTTTGTCTTTGTGCGAAAATCTAGCCAATAGTTTTTGGCGACTCATTTGAGGAACAACTATCTTTGTGGATCAAAGTTTATCTTTTGAAGATCGAGTGTTTTCCATACAATTCTCAACCTGCGGCTCAACATCCATTCACGATCCAGTGAAGGCGCAATGAAGGACTAATCATTTCTTCAGCTGCGAGGAGCAATTCAATTTCAATCATCCTCCTCAAGTTAGAAGCGCGCAGATCTAGTCTCTCACCAAGAAGAAGAGTGTAAACATATCCAGATCCGAATTATCTTCAACATAATCGGCAATTTGGAATTTATCATCAAGTCTACTCTTGGAGAGGACGTGCCCCATTCATCATGTTGAATCGAAACCCACTTGCCCCTGCAACACCTATTCCATGGGGTGCAGCCTTTGGACCTCTGAATCTGACTCCTTCTATGCATGATTTACCTAAAGGGATGAGAAAGAATTTTTGAAATTCTTTGGAGATGGAAAGCAGAATCGAGATGACCACTTGGCTGCATTTTTCATATCTGTGGAGTGCTTGCAGTTAAACATGAAGATGTATCTGTCTAGCTCTTCATAGAGACTCTGCATGACTTGGTTGGAGAATGGTTCTACCGGCTAGCTCTTGGCACCATAACCAACTGGGCTACTATGCGGGATGCATTCCTGAAAAGATTCAAGGTAGCCGAAGATTCCAGCACTTTGATAACCCAACTGACTTAGTTGAAGAAGGAACCACATGAGCACATGCAGGATTTTATTGCAAAATTCCAAAGATTACTGTACAAAATTCTAGCTTCTGCTTCTCTGAATGATGAGAATCAAAAGGTGTTCTTCATCAATGCTTTGCTTCCTAAAGTAAGCTATCAACTGCGAAGAGCACGTCCTGCTGATTTGTTAGCAGCTCAAAACATGGTGGTTGAAATTGAAGACGACCTCATCATGGTTGGAAAGATAAAGAGCAACACTTCTAGAGTTGAAAGTTCATCCTTTACTACTACATCCGATTCACTATTGCAAAAGTTAGCAAATGAGATGATGCAGATGAAGAAACAAATGGCTCAAGTGGCTCAGGGAAACAACACTTGTCCTACTGGAATTTCAACAACTAGAACCGCATTACGGGTTCCCAAATATTAGCAATTGAAGATACTCCCGAAAAACGTGGAGATGAATGAAGAAGACCGGGGAAGATGACACGATCAGCTCGAGGATGATGATTTTATAGGACCTGCTGGCGACTCCAACATTAATTACCTGAACTACAAATTTGAACATGACGATGAGAAACTTCATGAAGATGATCATGGTCATGCATATGTAGTACTTACAAAATCACAAATTTGCCAAGCTGAGGCATTAGCTGACGAACAAAGAAGGGCAACCATTTACCTTCTTCTTTAGCTCCTAGAAGTAAGCATGCGAGTTCTTCATCTCAACCACAGAAAGCGGCTCAGGTATCTGAATGTATTTCTCCTTTTGACATTTTTGATCATGCCAAGAAAACTAAAGTTCAAATGTTAGAAGCCGAATACCGAGAGTTTTCTGGCAAGTTAAATAGGCTAGTCAAATATGTACAATCACCAGGATAATCCAATACATCAAAAGGCCTTTTGCCTAAGCCTAAAGACACTCCTCCACAAAACAACACTGTGCGTTGTTAAACCCTCACCATCTTCTGATAGGGTGGAACCTTTCTATGTCTCCCTATTGCTTAATGGTTTCAAGTTAAGCAACTGCATTTTAGATTGAAGCATCGACAATGTCTTGGGCTTACTACCTTGACAAAGACCATTAAAAGGTGTTAATCCATGGAGAGACAAGTCCCTTTAATCAGAAAAATCAAAGATGCACAAGTTGTTATGGCAACTTTTCCTGATAAAAGATTAAAGATGACAATTCTAGTTGCGAGATATTTCGTCTCCTACGGGATGTTCTTGAGTAGAGACTTCAGTGAAGAATTGGGAGGAGAAGTAAAGATGGATTGGTCTTGTGCACATATTCCTATCAAAGGGATTAACCATAAGCTAGAACCAGAAAAGAAGTCCAGTGCAGTTACAAAATCGAGGATCCTAGATCTCAGATTCTTATTCAGGAATCTGACCATGGGGTCTATTTATTGGAAATGGAGAAAGATGTTCCAGAGCGAACTTCAACCACGGCTGAAAAAAAGAAGAAGAAAAAGTTTGGACTCTGGAGTTTAAAGGCACTTGTTATTCTTTTGGATCAAGAGCTGGTGCTATGTTAATATCTCCAGATCATGAGATATTCCCATACTCACAAGCTGATGTTCGAGAACACCAATCATACGGTGGAGTATGAAGCATTGCTTCTAGGAATGGAGCAAGCTAAAAAGAAAGGAGTAAGACTCCTCAAAGCCCAAGGAGATGCTAAACTTCTAGTAAAGCAGGTTCGAGGGCAAAGTCAAGTCAAAAGAGATAAGCTAGAGCATTACAGAGATAAAGTGCTTTCCACCACATTCGATTTCATAGCCTTCTCTATTGACTTCATTCCCATAAATCAAAACTCCAAGGTAGATTCTTTAGCAGTCACGGCTGTACTATTGAATCCGGATAGACCACCGTCCATATTCAAACAAGGAAACTATAAAGTGGAGATGGTCTACCACCCCAGAGTCCCTGAACAAACATCTGCATGTCTGCATGTTGAAGGGAGTAAATCACCACCACGACAAACAATCAAAGGAAAAGCTGATCCAGGTTATGATGACAGTAGTGGAGTAGTCCAACCAAAAGGTAACAAAATCCCCAAGGGTTTAGTTTCCTTAGTGGAGACTTTTAACAAGCATGATCGGTACTTGAAGAAGAACAAAGAATATGGTGATAGTTCTTCCTCAGAAATGCAACAAATAAATCTGGGAACGAGAAAAGTTGATGCAAACTTACCCACCACAGAGAGAAGAAAGGATGAGCCACCACCAGATGAAGTTGATAAGGACTTGCCTAGAGTATTTGACAAGAAGGCCAAAGAAAGGAAGTTCGAGATCGGAGACTGGGTACTCTGGTGGGACAAGAGACATGAACCGAAGGGCATACACGACAAATTTGATCCACTCTGGAAAGGGCCCTTCGTGATCAAAAGAGCTGAAGGAATGGATACTTTCTTCCTTGCCTATCGGGATGGAATTGAATTGTCGTTGCCTTTCAATGGGCAACACTTGAAGCTGTTCCAGGACATGGGTAAAACCTGTATGTACATAAATAAAACTTTGTTGGTTTTTCCTTGTTTTGTTTTTGTTTTTGTGTTGTGTTTGTTTGCCTGACCCCGTGCCCAAAAGAAAAGACATGAAACCAGAGATGTTGGGATCTCATCTTTTCCCTTGTCATTCTGACAGAGAAAAATATGTCCACATACGGAGCCGACTGGTGTCCCTAGATTTCATCCTGAAATCTGTGACTACCCTATTTGAAAAAATTTCGTACTTTTAAAATAATGGGTCATTTTGTGTTTTTATTGCCTGAAAGTTCTTGTATTGTGTCAGGATATTCCCAAAGAGCCATATTAGCCTTTTTGCCAAATACCCAGATGCCCAAAATTGTTATATTCTGTCGTCGGGATTTGTCTGCGGGAAATTTGTATTTAATTATTTTGAGCCCCGTATGAGGCTATTTGCACTCCGTTTTAACTCTGTTATGATCGAACATATCATTATTCCCTTGTACCAGAAGGATTTTAACAAGGAATAAGTTTTGGGCTTTATTTGTGACTTTTGGCAATTTTTCATGTTTTTGTGTTGTCCCGTTTCATTTTCTGTGAAATTTCTCTAGAACAATTCCTTTTCTGGGTAAGCCCGATTTTTGGCTTGGAGCAGCTGGAAAACATATACGCACATTATCACTGGGGAAGTCACCATCGGAGGTCTAGATCAGCTGGAAAAAGCAAAGTCGTGTACAAAAAAGCCCTGCGGGGTTGGCGCATTTTGGAAAACAAAAGATTTAAGTGATGGGAAAAATAGAAAGCGAGCAAGTGGGATTTTATTGCACTTGCCTAAGGTAGTTTTTCCCGTGATAGAAAATTCACTTAAGCTGCGGTGGGAAAATTAGAGGCAACAATGAGCGGGCAAGAATTTATTGCCTGCCTTGTAGGGTAAAAATTCCCATGGTGAAATAAAAGAAAAGTGACTTAAGTGAAATCATGGGATTTTATTACTGCCTTGCAGAGGGTAAATAATTCCATTGTCAAAGTCAAATCACTTAAGTGGATCATGGGATTTTGGGGTTGCCTTGCAGGGTAAAGAATCCCATTGTGAAAAGTTCTTAAAAATAGAATTCTATTATGTAAAAAGTCGACCCACCTTGGGTGAATAATAATGCATTAAATAAATATTTGTTAACATTTATTCACCCAATTTTGGCACCCAAGTTTGTGGAAAAATAAACAAAGGGAAGTGGACATAAGGAATTTAAAAATAGAATTCCAAAATTAAATAAATTTAATTTATTTAATGCAGCCCCTTTGAGAAAGAATTAATACTTTTAAAGTATTAAATGATTATATTAATTCCTATTTTCAGTGGCTATGGTCAAAGCACACTGTGAAGCTTAAGTGAAGTGAAGTGTGGATGATTAAATTGAATTAATTTAATTTATTGGATGGTTGTCCTTAAACATGTTATTTTTAAAGAGAAGAGCATGATTTTTAATTAATTAATTGCCTTTAATTGTTAGGGCAATTATTAATTATAGAATTGTGAGGGTTATATAAGCATGGGCAGCCATATGGGTGAATTATTTAATTCACAGGTAAAGAATTGCAGCCAAGAGGAAAAGTGCGCCCCATTTGAAGAAGGATTTTGCTCAGGCAAGGTGGAAACAAGGCATTTGAAGAAGGATTTTGCTCAGGCAAGGTGGAAACAAGGCATTTGAAGAAGGATTTTGCTCAGGCAAGGTGGCAACAAGGCTAAAAGCTTCCAAATTTGGTGCATGCTTTGAAGGAGGTTGATCTTTGTCTGCATAATTGTTTGCATAAGTGTTACAGGTGCTAAGGAATTCATTACAGGTGTTTTTCAAAAGAAAAGGAACTTATATCAATGTCCAATACATTGAATATTTCCTCCGAATCTGAAGGATTATCCAGATCTGCACCAATTTTGAAGAATTCCAGTCAAATAAGAAGAAAAAGAATTGTTCAGACAAAGCTATGGCGAAGAAAGATGAAAAAGAAAGCACAACGGAGTCATGCATCACTTCTAAATTTACAGATATTGGAGACATGGATCTAGGCTCGGAACCTCTTCTTTGAATTGATAGACGAGATCAGAGCGCAGAAAGACTTCACTCATGCATGCAGATTCAAAGCGGTGCAAGGAATTATTCGAGTTGTAGTTTTTCCATCCACTGACCCGATTGTCGAGTTTGTTATGCAGGTGCAGATCCATATCCAGATGCAGATGCAAATCCATATGTAGATCCAGATCCAGATCTCATAGTTGCAAAAGCTTCCGGCACAAAGGCTTCATCCTCTCATTTCAAATGTAGCCCATGAAGAAGTCGGTGCATGGAGAATTCCTTCCAATATCTTATGTAAATGATCCCATCTTCCAGTTGAAGCCTTCATTGAATTTTCATTCATCCAGGAGTGCTTTCAGAATTTTTAATTGCTCATATGCAATTAAAAATAAGGATGATGAGTTATCTATGGTAAACATTGCATTGATGCATGTACTGGAGAAGAACTGGAAAAGCTTCAAGGATAAAAAGAGAAGACAAGGTGAAGGCAAAATCAATTTGTTTCCAGATATAGCTTCTCCCGAGATCCAAAGTGAGAATCAAAGGCAAAAGAATCGGTTGCATGCGAGATGTGAAAAAGGACAAAACTACGACTTTACTACTTCCTTCTTCTTTCCTCGACAAAGTCAGCTTTCCTCTTCCTTCTTCTTTCCTCGACAAAGTAATTAAGCGATCAATTAAATTATACAACTTAAGTGATTGGGTTAAAAGCCATTACTTGAAGAAGTCAATTACTTGGAGATAGGTGGCAGACGTGCAAAATAGAAGGTTCTATTTTCAAGTTGCAAATCATACATGTCATGCAAAGAGGAATTCCAGGAGGGAGATTTCCAATTGTTTCCTTTCCCACTTTCACATGTGCCAGTTCAACTAAAAGCTTCCAACTTGTAATTGCCCCTCTACATTCTATAAGTAGAGGAAGAACCTTGAGTTAATGATCAAAATTTGTAAGCAACAATCTTGTGTTCTAGACTTTGTCTTTGTACCCTTGAGAGAAACTTGGAGCAAATGAATACAAAGGAGCAGGTTTCGAGAGAACTTTGTGTCATGGTGTCTTGTGTTTCTTGCTTTTAATCTTATATCTCTTGATAAACTTTGTGTTATTTTAGATCTAGATCTGGAGCTTCTTTTGTTTTATAATTACTGTGTGTTCATATCTATTAAGTTTCTTCTATGTGCATGCAATTAGCTCTGCTATCTAGTAATTGGGATGCACATCTTCCCCATTTCTTCTCTATATTTCCTTTACTTCCTTCTTCTATAAAATAATTCCTTTCTTGAACAACTGCTTACTTGCTGCAGAACTTCTTAGTTATGGTTCATGAACTAAGTGGTTAAAGTAAAACCCCTGATAGATAATAACACATTTTTATTGACAAATTTGACACGGGAGCCTCACCGGTTAAATGAGAGAGATTTATCTCATGACTACCTAGGTTTTGTGCTATGTAGAAAATCTAGCCAGCTGATTTTAAGCGACTTCGCTTAGGAACAACTATCTTTGTAGATCAAATTTTATCGTTTGAAGATCAGATTGTTTTAAATACAAATCTCAACTTGGCTCAATGTCCATTCACCCGATCCGTGAAGGCGCAAGGAAGGACTGATCATTTCTTCAGAATGTAGGAACAATTCAATTTCAATCATCCTCCTCAAGTTAGAAGCCGAGATCTAGATGTTAATGTGATGTTTAAATTCATAAGTGACTATATGTGCATTTGATTAAATGTTGAAAACCTAACCTAAGGTTGATATAGGAATGTTGATTTAAATAAATCCTAACCTATCTAAGGGATCCTATGACCTAACCCTAAAGACCTAACTGTGGTTATCATTTATGAAAGGGGTTAGTGGAATGGTTAAGCAAATTGGGTGTCATCCCATACTCGTACTTGGTAAATTAAATAGTTTTAATTGATGGCCACTGCCACCCTTTGGCAGAAGACCAAGTCAGACTTGGCCATGCACACTAAGTTTGTGGCTAATGGTATAGTGAAGGCTTGGAAAACTATTAGTGTGATTACTAATTTAAAATAGTAAGATGGCAGTTGGTGGGATTCATGGAGGTAACTGACAGTCCTACCTTGGCATTAATGGCATTGGGTGAACCAAAAACCACCTTGGGAAAACAATGATGGTTTTTGGAGAAAATAAAGGAGTTAGTTTTCATTGTTCATTTGGTCATGTTCGAGTTATTTTTCTCTGCATTTCTATTTTTGAACTCATAGTTCATTTTTGGATAAACATGAAGTTATCAATTGCATGGTGGAGGAAATAGTGGAAAAATTAATGTAATGGCTATTAAACTAGAAAGATGGAGAGAAAAGGGTTTATGTGGAAGTTATTTCATTTTCTCTGTGGGATTTTTCGTGAAATCTTGGAGAAGAACTTGGAGAGCTTGGAAAGGAATTTTAGGAGCTCTACTAGGCATGATAGAGCTCTAACTCTTGAGATATTTTCTCCATTTAATTGCTTCATGAAAAGAATTATACTCTTATATGAAATCTAGTTCTCTGGTTCTGGGTTTTGTATATTTGTTTCTATATTTTTATTATTTGTTTTTATCATGAAATATTTCTCTTGAATGAGGTTGTATATATCGTTATTATTGCTTCTAGGTTATGTGTGTTTGATTGGGAAGTAATAGTTAAAATTATAGAAATGTTAGGTTTTTTTTTTTATAATTGAATACTTTGATAGTTTCATTCGTGTGCTATTTCGAGGCACTATATATTTGTTTTATGGACACTTTTTCTTCATAGGATTTAATTAATGTTTTTCATGAGCTATTTTGTGCACTGTACGTTGGTGTGATGGGAGTACAAATCGATAGGTTTATGTTTTAAAGTATTCACCATTTTGACCTGTTAAGCTAATGGGTGTTTGTGTATATCTATGCAGCCCAACCTACCTATTGTTTGACATTGAGTATCAAGTTGATTTTTCTAATATTGAATATATAATTGGTTTCCATGGCTAAATTTTGAATGGAACTTCTTGTGGAATCAATACCCTTACTAGGTGTTTTATTTTCATTCCTTGATTATCACCTTGGAAAATGATTGGGTTTTTCTTATCCGGTTGTGTTAAATCCATTGGGAGTTTATGAGTAGGTTAAGACATTAACGAAGTATTATCACATTGTCTCCCATGGTGTAAGTCTCTACAACTTTAAAAAAAAAAATCTTTAGGTTGATGGCTTGGTGAGTAATAGTGGTTTCGTAGATGCATATTATTTTAACCATTGTTGCATCCTATATTTACTTTCAATTTTGTGGAAGGGATTCAGTATTTGATGAATGTGTGATTGGATTTCCTTCACTCAAGTGAAATAATTAAGGGAATTTCGGTTTGAGTTAAGTTAATACTGATTTATATTGAGCCTTAAGCTCGCTCATGTCAAAAAGATACCATTATCGACCTTATATTATTTGTTGTTATCGAATCATGTATGGATCGATACCGATTTGTTAAGTGGATGATTTTTGGGTATAATTTAATAGGAATTTTGAGTTTAACTTAACTTCATACATATGATGTGGTATACTAATTCTCCCATTCTCAGCAATCTTACATCGGTTTTATAGTCTCGTAATTTGATGATTATCCTTAGATACTTGTTACCTGTTATAAACTAGTTTGGAGCTCGTATAGAGTTTGGACTTTAGAATGTTGATCAATTAGCATTCATTGTTAAAAATATTTTTCGTTTGGATAACTATATAATCTTTATTCAAAAGTAGGGAGTCTTGACTGAAATGAAACATTAATTTGTTTTCTTAAGTTTTGGTTGATCCATTTAAAGTGTGGTTGTTTATATAGCCATTTGGTCACTTATACTACTTTTGTTTCAATAGAATGTTATCTTCATAACTTGAGTTAGGAGATAATTGTTTGATCATAGTATGTTTCTTAGGTTGATGATATAGTTGAGTGTATTTGATTCCATATCATCTACAGTTACTTGGTTCATATATGTTTTCTATGAATACTAATGAAGTATAAACTTATACCTCCTTTCTAACAAGTTTTTGTTTGTAATGACACTTACTTGAATGTTGAGTTATATTGTGAGTAACTTATGGAAAAAGTAACTCATTATGCTATGTAAGTACATGGATTATACTTGAATTCCATGATGAGTTAAGTAGTACATCTTATCTTAAATTCATACAAGTTATGTAATATATATAGCTTATAAGATTAGTTGAATAATTTATTACCCTCCAGGAGTATTGCTTGATTGAAATATAATAATTTTTTTGATTAAGTTATGTTATATATACTTCGATAAAATGGTTATAAAACAACATGATTATATAAGTATGGGATTATATGACCTGTAGCATTATTATACTAATACTTGCATTATTTAATTGATTGTGACAATTGTATTTGATTGGGTTACCTATGTGTCTTAAATTAATATTGGTATTGAATTATTGGAATGATGTAGTATGTTATCTTATCTTCTTTAGATAGTTTCATTTATGATGTCCTTGTAGCATGTTCAAAAGAGTTGCATGTTTTTCTTTCGAACATTAGAATAATTTCATAAAAACGTAGTGTTCATTTTATGAAATTATTATTTAGAGCATGTTGTTATGAAGATTTAGTACCTATCATGCTTAGTTCGTATGAACTAACAGATGCTAACAATCTTGTAGATGGACTTTGTGAAAGATGAAAGAAGAAAGACATATATAAATCTGCATTTGTTCCATTGATTGAAGATAGATGGTTTGAATAAATCATTATTGTATTAATTTCTTGATGTACTTCAGATTCATAAACAAGAAAGGCCTATGGCCTATTAATTGTAATTACTTGGAAAGATGTTGATTTCATTGATAGAAATATGATTGTTGATATTGAATTTGGAATAAAATAAAGATGGTTTACTTAATTTACATTATTTAAATGGAAGTGACTAGTTGTAAAGTGTTGAACTTAGTTGTGAATCCATTTATAAAAATGAGGTAGTTTGTATTTATTTCCATTACTATACTAAGCATATGTATCATCTATTGAAGTACTACATGTTGGATGTGATTGTATATCATTATGAGATAAATGAAAAGTGATTAAATACCTAAGTAACTTATGTAGTATGACAATTACAAGGTTGTTAGACTAAGTCCATTAGCTTGAATGGATTTAATTGTACTTATATGATTTGGATGATAGCTAAGTTATAACTATAAGGTAAATTAATGGTATAAGGATGATATGTTTATAATTGATGTGTTTTTGTTTCATTTAATAGTTTATGTTACTTGTAAAAGTATGAAAACATACCTAGACATAATAGTTACAAAGAGTTACATTATTCCTAAGAGATTTGTGTGAAAATGATAATGTATTAATGTTGTCTTATATTCTATACAAATGAAATAAGAACATGAAACTTATTTGTTTAGAAGGAAAATGTATGCTTAAATGATTAAGCATAATGCAGACTTAAATCTGCAATCTTGCACTTAAGTGAATAAAGTGTATTTACGATCCTTTCATAAATGAATATTCGATTTCAAACACTAGTTAATTGTTAGGAATGGCACCTAACGATGAGACTAATAAAGGGTGGATTAGAAATTTGTGAATTAAATAAATTAATAAACTTGTTAAGTTACAATGTTTCACTTAGTGGAACTCGACGTATTGTCGCAACATAGTCGATGTTGCACAGTACCCATTTAATGATGTGAGTCATTAGTTGGTTACTGTGGAGTAGCAACTATGGTGCAATAATCTACCTAGCTCCCTTAAGTGTTGCTATCGTAAATTTTGGATCTATGTCTCTGTTATACACTAATTAGTGATAGCAGTATGGCCTAGTGCTGATATCATCTTATGATGACTACGAGTAATGAATTGGATCTTAAGCAATGCAAGTCGATTTGGGTATGTTTGATTTCCCATAGTTTTCTTAAGAAGACTATCAACACTAGTCTATGTGAGCTATCTCTACTTAGTATCTAACATAGACATGGAAGTGGTTGACGTAAGTCAAGGTAGTCTAATATAGATAACAATTTCAAGTGTGGTGAAAGACATATTCCTTTCAATGAGTATGTTGTCTAGGAATAAAAGCATGGCATACATGTCTTATAATTTTGGCCAAAGTATCACAAGTTGTTGATTGCATTGTCTTGATTTCACCTAGACTAAAGATGTGTGATATCATATGGGTATCCATAATAGATACCTAGATAGGATCTTTAGATATTTACACTTGATTTACCCTTAATGGAATAAAGGAACCAAAAGTATACTTAGTATACACTTTGATATAAAGAACATGAGTAATCAATTTAATACTTGAGCCATGATAAATTGCATATGATTTACTATTATGTGATGGATTAGATAAATGAATGTTTGTTCTAAATTATTTGAATTTGGAATAGTGAACATTATGATATAAAAAAATCCATTGTATTGAGTGTGTAAAATGAGGATGTTACAGGTGACACATTCCACATAAATCTTTGATACGTATTTAAATCTCACACGTGCTTGGTAAATCGGAATGTGATATGGTATTAATAGTGGAAAGATGTTTTGAGCCACATCAGCATAAGTGCCATGCCTATTTAAACGGTTTACCAACCTTCCATTCATTTCCTATCTTTTCAGAGTGTTTCATTATCCATCTTTTAATCAACCATCTTGCTTCCATGTCTTCTCCATTCCGACCTTGAACCTTTTCGATGAAGATCTCAATCACTTGGGTGAGTTTTTAAATTAATGGGGCCAAATAGAGCCCTTATAAAGCATACATGATAGAAAGGTTGGAACTCTTGATCATTCATCCCTAAAGTATATGATCTTACCCTTCTACAAAGGCTATTAGAATTATGTGCATCCTTTCCACTTTTTCAAACTCTTAATTTTGACTTATTCCACATGGAATATCATATGGATACTAAAAATTGAAGTATCACCTTTGGATTAGCCACTTTAAGTATGTAAATGACAACCAGCGACACATGAATCCGAGGATATTACCATACTATTGTTTTATCACAATCACTACACCCTCTAAATGGCGAGAATGTAAAGCAAGGATGTTTGGTGAGATTGGGTAACATGGGATCACCTCTAAAGTTCTCGGACTTGGGCTCAAGGTGAACCTCCAAATAGGGCCAGATTTCTCTTCCTAAACTAAGTGTTATACTACTTCTAGTGTAATAAAATATTTATCTATACATATGCTAAAATTCTCATGGGATTTAGGGAGAGATATTTGAAATAAATAAAACTATACTAGGGATGGTGATGCACCAAATAAAGGGTGTTGCTATAATTAGGAAGGGTTAATTTGAAGAGGGTGTTGTGCACCACAAGACAACTTCACTGATGCAACTTGGAAATGGTAAGTAACTACCACAAACTAAAGAGCATGTGTTCCCTTTGTTAAAACTCAATTAGATAAACAAAATATCAGTCTTCCAGTGAAGAATGATGAAATTAAGAAGGGTGAATAAACACCACAACTCAAATGCATACAAAAATCCACCACTTGATAAGCATAGAACTCCAAGAACCTACAATAGAAACTTAAAATTGCATAGTGTTATCGTCAAACACGAGAAAGGCACAAAGAAGTAGGTGGAATGATGACAAGGACTACTAGTAGTCACAAACATACACTTTTATTACTTCAACAACGTGCACAATGCATCATTACATTTATAAGGGGCAATGATTTCCATTACTGATCTTGGAGAAGAGGCTTGAAAGTTCCCCAATCCACAAAGATAACTTTTAGAAGAGAGAGGATTCTTGAAAAATATACACTTGTCTAAGATGTCTAACTTGTCCAACCCCTTGGAATGAACTTCTCCTTTACATTTATAGAAAATATGCTTTAAGAGAAAGGATGGAGAAATCCTAAATTTGAGGTCATGAATAAGGGTACATGATGGCCTTCATGATAGTTACATAATTTTATTGCACCTATCCATCATGCCTAATAAATTCAAAAATGAAATTATCCTCCATTAATTAAAATAATTTTGTAAATAAAATATTTTAATAACAATGTGTGTGTGTCTTTGTTGGGACCCCTTAAGGTTTTATTTGTGCTCGGAAGGGGTCAATAAGGCTATTTTGGCATATTGCTTACCGATTAGCTCTAGCTCGAGCTACCTGGGAGCTACGCTTATGCACTAATTAAGTGCTCTCTACTTTATACACTCGATGCTAATTCCTAGCTCAAATGAGCTCTTCCTAAAATATTTAACCACCTTCCACTTTGAATGGGTATATTTAATCCATCACATTGAGCCCTTTTATTAGGCCGCTAAAGCATTTGGTTAGGCCACTCCATGTTTTACTCTGTCTAGCTAGATGGGTGGTTTTCCCACACAACACTTTTTGAACTCGCCACCTCGGACTCATGTTGATCGACCTAAAACTCAGATTATTATTCGACCTCAATACATTCTTCATATTCCTTGCAGCGTGACCAAAATGACCACATCCATAAACTCGACCTTCCTTAAATGCATTTTCCAACAACTCCACGAGAGAATATTGGGAGTCACCTTCTAATGGCGGGTTTGTGGGATGATTGATCAAATTGGAGATTCACTCACCATCATTCTCAAATATTTCTCCTTACTAGATCTCTTGGCTTGGGAACCCGAACATCATTTTTCCAAGCTTGATGGTGTTCATACAAAGAAAATCCACAAGTTATAAGTGGGAATCTTAGACTTTCGACAATGTTTTACCAACATACCAACTTAGTGCAGTGGCCCTAATCCCGCATTCCCACGAATTATCTTACAAAATCAACACACAAATCGACACTCGATGCGATCCTCAATATTTGATGTTGATCCAACCCATGACTTTATATGGAGTCAAGTTATTCCATTACATGAGCAAGCTCAAACAACTCATCCTCCTACGATCGAGCTGCAAGATGAAACCTGAGCCTCTCTATTTTCTAACTAGCTTATCCTATGAGTTTGAGCTCATCACAAAATCTCCTGAGCTCACTCTTTTTGTGAGATCCCGTGAACTCTAGACTTGGCTCAAATTGTGTGACCGCCAATTTCTCCTAATCCTCGTCACCCCGGTGTTATTGTAAAACATCTTGCCCATTCCTCTACACTCCATGAGCTCCTCAGTAGCCTTCAAATAAGTTGTGTTCAAGTTAATTTGATCTTCAATGCTTCACACCACATTTTGACTCGTTGACACAAGTTATTTGGAAATCTTGACTTAACTTAGCCTCACAACTTTGCATGAATTTTGGTCAATCTACATATCTCCCTACTCATCTTATTATATAATCTATGGTGCAGTGAGCTCATTAAACTCTGAAATTGGATCTACATTGTGTCAAACTCTCATCTAGATTGGAGGTTAATCCACTACGAGCTCACTGTTCTTCATCCCATGATCTTTGAGTGACATGGTTGTATCCCAAACTACTTCCCATTGTGCGCTCAACCCATTCTATGAAAACTAATGAGGTCAATTGCATTAATCTTCATTAATGTCGAGATCCTCTTTCTTCATGCGAGCTTCGAACTCTAATAATTATTGGGATTTCATCACCCAATAAGGAAATCGACTCGGTGTTCTACTTGAGTATAAATAATTGGTTTTTAGTATATTGGTGAAGCACATGACTCCCTTATCATTGTGGCACTTTGAAGTGAGCGGGTAGGCCCTAATACTAGGTCCTATATCGACACCAACATATATTTGGGCCACATGCACCTTCGGGTATATCGAGGACTCCCACCTTAAACAAACCTCGAAACAATCCTTAGATTGGCCATATCATTAGGTTCCCTTTGAACTTTTTCCTCCACATCTAAATTCTAATCAAGATAATTAAAATTATTTTAATTAACTTGTTTGTTATATTTGTAGCTCACTTAGGAATTTTCTTTATCATCTCCAATTTACTATCATTGATCAAACCTTTACATCAACATATTCTTTCACACCTTATGCATCATTTTTTACAAACATATTTGGTTGTTTCATCAACATATTTTTATACCAATCAATTTCAAAACATCTCCTATGTAGGATCTATTCCTTATCAATCTTATTATCCTATCACATCCCACTCAACTTCACTTAGCCCTGCACTTTTCCCAAAACCATCGAGATCTTATCTTATTCCCTATGTAATTTCTACTTTCAACGACCCCATCCAACAAACCTACAACTATCATTTACAACCAAACTACTTCCTAACTATCATTCCCGGCCCTTGTCGGATGTATCTCATTAACCGGTCCTTTCCGCATCTTGCCCTTCATCACAATCTCATAAGAATCTTTATATCCCCATATTTAATCCAATCAACCTATCTCGACTTCAATATCCTCTCAAGCTAAAGATCTCTCGTTACCTCACACATCCCAAACCTTTACACATATACCTACGTAGGCCCAATAAACCCCTTTCATCTAACAAAAATATAGTCTTGAAAATATCTCCACATCCTTTTATAACAACCTACTCTATAAATAATATCCTCTCAAGCTATCCCTCAACAACCCTTACATCAAGTCCACCCACAAAAACTATCCTTCTCCATAGAAATATATTCAATCAAATGAATCGCATGCTCATCTTCAATTATATTACTCCACATGTAATCCTACAAACGATCCCATACAAGATGTGTTAAATTGATTATACAATTTAGAATTAGTTACAAGGGATCAAAACATGCCCTCATGTATAATCAAGTTTGTAATGAAACCATCCATTCATCAGCACCATATAATCCTTATTCTCTGCATTGGGAATTCTAAGAATTTACCATATTCCATGGTCGAGGAGGAAGACATACTTGCCTTTCAACACTTGTGTTATCTCATCATCTATGATCAAGATATCCTTCTTAGAACCTTTCCTAAGTCACTAACATGACCTACCTTGGATTGGTATAACTCCCTCTCTTGACACTCTTTACTCTCTTTCACTCAACTATCCAATTTTTTTCTAGATCACTTCACTATAAATGTTACTAGGGCACAAACATGTAGAGGTAATTGGGGAAAATAGAGTCACACCCATGTAAAACATCATTTTGTAGTTGTGGTTGGGATCCTCCTCTCGCTCACCTATCAAACCCTCCTAGGTAGGTGATGGGGAGGCACCCAAATGAAGGGTGTGGCTAACATCCTTGCTTCTTACGACTCTTCCCTAGTTAGGGTGAGAGGACTTAGGATTTGTGGTCGAGGAGCACCAGATACAGTTAGATGCATTGATGATATTCTAGATCATTTAGAGTTAAACAATTAGGGCTCGCTTGAAAGAGTTGTCATTTAAGTTGTGCAAGTGCCTGGAGACCCAATATGGAATGCTAAACAAAGTGTTTTCCTAATGTACATTGATCCCCTTGGTTTACATACAAGTTCATTTGTAGGTCGATGAAGGGGATCTTTGGGTCGGGGTGAGAACATGCAAGGTATTATCTATTTGAAAATGTGTTCTCCTAGGAGTGTTAAACATGGCTTACCAAATATTATTCATTTTTTTTATGCTAAGAGAAATTGAAACAAAGGCTTGGAAAATGGGATAAGTTTCCCAAAAGGGGAATCATGGGAAAACCCGAAACAAAATTTCAACTATTATATATTTTCATCATCGGTGAATGCAAGTGAAGAAGTGAATGGGCCTTCTGCAGAGGCTAGTTTACAAGGAAATTTTTGAGAAAACCACAACCTAAATTCCTGATAATCCATCTTAGTAACCCTAAATCTTGACCATCTCGGGTGAATCAAGAAAAAAATTCCGGATCAAGGTACCCCAAGGGTAATCAAAATTATATCCTTAAGTGCTACTCGATCAGATGGAGATTTTTATAGGCTTCGTACATGATGTTTTATAGGTACCCCTAGAAAATGGCAAATGTTTACACCCTTCTTAGGAAAGATCCAAGAAATATCAAGATACTTTCATGGTTGAATTACTACCACAACTCACACAAAAATCATAATGAAAGACACAAATCACTTCATCCCTCACATCATTCCACAAATATAAAACAAAGAAATATCAAAAATCTCGATAAAGTTTCGGTGAAAACCATTTAAACTTAGGAAAAATAAGGGAGACATATATTTACACTCTCAAATCCAGTTCATGATTGTACACATGTAATCATTTTAACATAGATTCTTGATAATTGAGTTACACAAAAAAAAACTTCATCAAAAAGCTTCCTCTCCTAGTTGGTAGAAGTGCGTCTTTAAATTCCCTACAATTTTCTCATTGGGATCCTTGTGCCTTTTTTTTCCCCTTGCCAAGAGCCCTTGAAAACACCTCCTTATTTTATTTTTCCAAAATCCCTCTTTATAAACTTATTCCTTCAAGGTTTTAGGAATATTCCCATATTTCCAACAAATTGTCTGTTACTTCCAACTACTTGGGGCCTTGATGGAATAATATTGATGATTCTTCACAAATAACCTCTAATTTTTTTCTTATTGCCACCATGTCACTCATACGCCATCACGATTGTGAGCCAAAAAGTATTCCAAGTCATATCACATTTAATATTTGGAGTTTCTACATGTATATAAGGGTGATGTGGTAAGAAACTTAATGTGAAAAGATGTTCTTGAAAAATGTGGGACTTTTAAATACTCCATGGTGACACGTTCCACGTAAATATTTGATCTCTATTTAAATATCAAACGTACTAGTAAATCCGATATGTTATTAATAGTAGAATGATGTTTATTTGGAATGATAAATGTGAGGAAACATTTAAAACATTGAAAGAACAACTAACTACAACACCTATTTTGATTGTTTTGGATCCTAATGAAGCTTTATAGTTGTGTGATGCTTTTCTAGAAGAATTAGGGGAATATTACTGCAAAATGATCATGTAATAGCATATGAAAGTCGAAATATCAAGTTACATGAGTTGAAATATGCTCCCCATGACCTAGAGCTTGCTTCCATAGTACATGCACTACAAATTTGGAGATATTACATCTTCGGTAAGATCTTTGAGTTAAAAACAAACCACCTTGGGCTGAAATATATCTTCACTCGGCATAATCTAAATGCAAGGCAAAGAAGATGGTTATATTTTTTGTCTCAGTATGACTTTGACATTATTTAAATAAAGGTAAAGAGAATAGAGTGGCGGATGCGCTAAGTTGTAGGAAACATATTTTTAAATTTGTAACCTTGAGAACTTAGTTCAAGGAAGAGATAAAGAAAGTGATGTTAAGCGATCCGCTTCATTGGAAAGTGAAAAAAACACTATTTGTAGACTCTAATGATGTAATATACAAAGGATTAGAATTGATGGTGAAGGAATCCTAAGGTATGAAAATTGGGTGTATGTACCCTTAGAAAATGAGTTAAGGAAGAAAGTGATGAATGAATTTCACAATGCACCTTACTTTGGACATCCTGAAGTGACAAAAATGCTTGCTGATGTAAAACAAAAATATTTTTGGAAAGGGATGAAGAAATATATACTTGATTATGTGTCACATTTCTTAAAATTTCGGTGTGTAAAGGTGAACATATCCACCTAGATGGTTTACTATGCGCGCATAGCATATCTTTGTATAAATATCATGTAATAAGTATGGATTTTGTTCACGGGTTGTCTATATCTAAAAATAAACATGATGTTACTTTTGATCTAAAAATCAAGGTTAAAAGTTTTAATACACACACACACACACACGAGATATATATTACCTTCGACCTTGAACTCTTATATGCTTATTAAAATTATGATAAAATTTTACTTCGTTTTAAGTAAAACAATCCAAAATAATGCAAGAATATAAATGACATTGCACCTGATTGATTACGGAGTTTGGAAATAGCCTACGTCTCTAGGTTCTTATCAAACCGTTCCACTAGTCAAAATTTGTAAGTACAATGTTATATCTTACAATAAAACCTAATGGAACTTTACTTTCCTATAAAGTTCTCCAACCTTTCGAAGAACACCGATGATCAATCAGTCCATCCTCCACCTTCCTAGTGCCCAATAATCCTACAGAACTTGATCAACCTTCAGACGTTCGCAAGACGCCCTATGGCTCTCCGGTCAACAATTCTAGGCTTCGTAAATAAAAGTGTGGCGCTATGGGCCAATTGGTGAGTTTCCAATAACTCCCAATTTTTTACAATTTGCCTATTAAAATAATAGGACTTAGCTTCCCAATATTTTCCTATTAAATATTAAATAGGACTTACTTTACAAAAATATTTCCTTTAAAAATTATAAGGCTATTAAAATTGTTTGGAAGCTTATATCTTTTTCCCCATATTCCAATAATATACTCAAGTCCCTATTTATATTGATTAGGAGCTATGAATATATGGATATTTGATAATATCAATAGCTTATTTTTAAAGCTCTGTAATAATCCTCAATGATTCATCTTAGCAAATTCCTTGGCAACAATAATAACTTGGCCACCAAATATTTAAACAGATTTCAAACAATATCAAGGCCTTAATAGGCTTTGAGCGGGTTAATAGGGATTAATTCTCTTTTTTAAGCTTTTAAATAAGCTTAAGCCATATTTGAAAAAAATCAACCCCATAATAATATCCACTCTTCACGTGGATGGAGTAGATTTATGTGGGAAAATTCCACATTATATACGAAGCCTTTTAATAGGATTTATCAACCAAAATTTATTTTCACGTGGACTTTCTAATATAAATAAATAAATATATATATATTTATAAGATTCTTAAATTTTTTTAAGTGGATAAAAAATTAACCCACTTTTCATTCCATGTGCCCAATTCAAATCTACCAAGTTCCTAGAAACAATAGATCCACGTGTCCATAAACAATAATGTCGCATGTCACTCTTTGGGAGTATCCACATTAATGTCATGTCATCATTTTTTGTGTTTGACCGAACTTTGATTGCTCATATCTTTCGCATCGAGACTCGAATTTGGTTTGTTCAAAATGTGTTGGAAAGGTCTTAGAAAGATCTACATAATGGTCACTGAATTCAAATGTTATAAAATGATTCATTTTTCCATTGACCAACGGTGACCAACTATTGACCAAACTTTGGTGACACCCTTTGCACATGTGGACTTTGTTTTGACATTTAAATAGTCAAATGAAAACTCTTGGAGTCATCTTCCACATTATGCCGATCTGGGAGATTTAGGGAACATATTCTCTCTGCACTTTCCTCCTGGATCAATTTTGGTATCGTTGACAAATTAACAAAAGTGGCTCATTTCATTGTTGGTAAATCGAAGGATGATTCACTTTGGTTCTTGTAAAAGATTTGTTCATGAAATTTTCAGATTACATGGTGTACTTGAGTTAATTATATTTGATAGAGATCCAAGAATGACTTCACATTTTGGAAAACTCTAAATGTAGCCTTAGGAACAAAATTAAACTTTAGTTCCACGTACCATCTAGAAATGGATGGGAAGACTAAAAGAGTTAATCAGGTAATGGAAGACATGTTTAGGATGTACTGTATGGATCAATAAAGTACAAATGGGAAGAATACCTTCCTTTGGTTGAATTTTCATACAATAACATGTATCATTCCTCTCTAAAAATGGCACCTTTTGAAGCATTATATGGACGAAAGTACAGAACCCCTATTAGCTAGGATAATATAGAAGATAGAGAGGTAATTGGACTGAAATGCTTCTTTGAAATGGAATAATAAGTAAAATTAATCATGAGCAGTTAAAGGAAGCTATTGATAGAAAGAACAACTATGTGGACTGAAAAGGGTTGATAGGAAATTTGAAGTTAGTGAAAATGCCTTTTAAGAATCAAGCCTAAAAATATTTCTATTACTTTTGGCAAGGCAACCAATTTATCACCTCAATTTGTAGGACCCTTTGAGATAATAGAAGTGGTCAATCTTGTTTCCTATCACTTAACATTGCCTCCCACATTGGCATAGATGTATGATGTTTTTCATATTTCCTTTCTTAAGAAATATGTTTCAGATTTGTCACATGTATTAAATTGGAATTCTTTGTAGGTCCAAGACCTAGGGGTAATCGTGGTTGAACCCATAAGGGTGCTAGAAACTCACAAGTTGCACTTGTGTAACCATGAATAAGTCAATGCAAGGTCCAATGGGACTAGTTTAGTGAAGAAAGTACAACATAGGAGAATCTAGAAGACATGAAAACTATTTTTCCACATCTATTTTAGTAGAAATATCTTTGATTTTGTTGTTTTAAGTAAAACACTTTTAATAAGTGTTGTTACAACCATTTGATGTTGTTATGAACTTTTGGAAACTTGAATTTTTACAAGTTATGTTGACTATTTGAGAATTTTATGGTTGAATAAGTTATATTATTACCCGTGTTCTTAAAACTATGTTGATTTAAGTTAATCATCAAGAAGGCAATGATTTTTAGAGGCGGGTATGTAATGTCTCTACTATTTTGTTATATGTACTTGCTTCTTTATGAATAGTTGGAAAACATTGACATGCACAATCGGCTTTTGAGTTGTTTTCCTCTTTTGAACTATTTGATCATGTTTCTTTGGAATGATATCAAGTGCTTAAAATATTTGGATTGTTAATTATTCCTATGGTAGTATCGTACATACTTGTGTTGTTGATCATGAAGTACTTACTTAACTGGTTTTTAAAAAGAACTTAGTGATTTCAGCTTGTGAAAAGTGTAAATCAGGTTCTTGGAATAGCTAAGCAATCAAGTAACTGTAAGCTATTTAAGGTATTGATATAATTGCTACTTCTAAGACTATTGTATTGATATTGGATGTAGGATAACACCTTGGATCAATTGCAGTGATCCAAGGTATTCTCCTAAATCGATATGTTTTTATGACTATAAGTTTTAAGGCTACTTGACTTCTTGATGATTTCTGGAATTACAATTTTATATGCTCATATCATGTGGACTATGAATCTAATTTAGTTTTCGTGTTGTACTACTAAATTGAAGGTATGCAATTGTTAAAGCAAGTCTAGTTCGTTCTTGATAAACTACTTAGTGGCCTTAAGAAGGTTATTATGCAATAAGGTCTTGGTTGTTTCCATTGTTATTAGGTAACTTAAATGATACAGTCACCTCGCAAGGTGTATTCTAGAAAGATCCAGAGAAAAAGCTCTCACGAAGTGGAATGATGTTACACATGCCCCAATGATGATACAGTCATAGCATCCCAAATGCTTTATCCGTGTTCCTTGTGCTTTGTTTTATTCTCTTGCCTTCCTTTTCTAAGTGTTTTGACCTTTAGTGATGAAACCACCACCCCCAAGGCAGGCGGTCGGTCTCTATAACCGCCGCCCCGCTCAGTGGGCAATGGTCCTTCACATTTTCCAAAGACGTTCTTTTGATCATGACTTGCATAATTTTCAACTTTTACCAGCTTTTCTCAACCGCCTTAGCTTGTATTAATGTTTTATGTCCCCTAGAATAGTGTTTCTTCATTGTTTAATGGTAAAAGAGTTCTAATAGGAATTACCTTTGGGTGAATGTGAAATCTATAAATAGCCAACTTGTTTTCAAGCAAATGGCCCCTCAACTTCTCATTTCCATTGTTTAGTCTCTCTCAATTCTTGTTTAGAGCTCATTTTTTTTTCATGTTTGCATCCATGCTAGTTTTCCTTTGCTGTTAGAAGCCATTCGATCTTCTTGCTTCAGTCTTGTTCATTGTTGTTCATACAAATTAGTTTAGAGAAAAGTAGTGTCAGTTATAGATTGAATCCATTAGAGTTACAGGTTGTGTTCTTCATAGAAGGTAGATTCTAGAATCTCTCTGGTACACTTGTGTTGTATTCCCACAATAAATCCCGCTAGGAATTACATATGCCAAGCTCTGTCACTTGCTGCTATCCCTCTCCTACTCGCATTATATTTGGTCTATATCCAAAGCTGCCATTGTTCAAATACCTTCTTCTATTGATGCTAGCATATACACGCTCTTCTGGATTCACGTGAACATGAAGGAATGAGGAGATCATTCTGAGGGGACAAAGTCATACACTACTGGATTCGCCACTGTTCTGCAAATTCCAGGTTTTATCTATCAAAGTTCTAGTTAAAACATATCAAATAGAGTAGTGAAATATTTCATTTCAGTTAAATTTCATTTCGATATTGCCAGGAAGCTGTGGGGATTGATAGTTTCTGAGAAACTATGATTCATTCCTCACTTCTGAGGTAGGATCGAGAATCTTTCAATTAAGTTAATCAGCTATCTAGTTATTTAGGATAAACTCACAACTGCACATGAAAGTAGCTACACCGGGCTACCTTGTTTGTTTTAATTTTGTTATTAGATTAGTTGTCATTTTCTGAATATATTAGATTAGTTTCTCTTTCAATTCCATTCAAAATTCTATCAAAAATACAAAAATAGAGGAATATATATATATATATATATATATATATATATATATATATGTTGTAGATATATCTTGCATAGTTATTTATTTCATTTCAGCTTAGGTTTATATTGATCTTGTATGACAATCACGGGACCTAGGAGCCCAGGGAATTTTTGAGCCAATCGTGCCTCAACCAAATATTGTTGCAATTAATAACCGACATAGACCAAAATCTCGTAATTCAGTCTTCCTCCGAACAACAATAGACCTACAAGAAATCACACATAGTTAAGAGGATTAAACATAGAAGATGACAAAGCACACACGTTTAGTCAAATCAGCCAAATTATAGATTGCCTTGATAGATATCCGTATGACTGTAGAAGGACCTGAAAGAGAGACAAACATTTGGTTGTGATCCACTAGTCCCACAACCAGACACAAGAGACCTCCTCGTTGATATAGACACTAGCTTACGTATCCAAGTTGCCAGAACACCTGTTAGGTACTCCGAGAAAATCATGCAACTTCTAGTTCTAAACGTAGAGGCCGAAAAGGCATACGATTACTGGATACTGGAAGAAGGGATTGATTCTTCACATGACCATAGGAGGTCCACAACAACCATGAACTTATGGTTGTGATCCAAAGGTCCCACAACCCAACGGGCCTACAAATCAATCCAACATTGACACTGGTTTATGAACATTAGTGTTTAGGATCCTCTCCACTCCCACTAGACATTATCACACAACTATCATTATTAAATGTAGCAGCTAATCAAGCTAAAGATTTCTGGACTAGACCAGAGAATCATCCATAAAACACCAAAAGATCCACTACACATTTAGCCATTCCATTTTCATGACCTTGTTGGGAGACATATACGAAGCACCCATAGGTTATCTTCCACGTATTCCACAACCCATAGATCGGATCATGAGAGCTCGATATTGATTGGAGCCTTCGAGTAGCTATCCTCACCAAATGATCTATCACACCGTTCAGTTAGGAGGGCCTTCTTTGCCTTAGATTCGTAGATCCCATTATTGCGTGTTGAAGACATAAGATTACCTAACTAGCTTATCTGCATCCCCACGTGTATTCCATCCCCACCACGGCTATCTTGGCATGACCTCGGGAGGTCGGGTGCGAGGAAGAGTTACTTGTAGATTCCCATGCTCGCATGTCACTTTTCCATCATACAAAATTGGTGAACCCAACGTGAAACTTCCTACCTTCTGGTTCGGAGTCTTATTTCTACTTGTTCTTCCAATTAGTATACTTTTCATCTTTTCCATTCATTAGCCTTTCACATCAGCTTTCACCAACAAAATTTGTGAACTCGACATAAAAGGAACATTTCTTCACTTTCACACTTTCTTTTAATTTTATCCACTCTTCGCTTCTTCCCATTATTTTATGGGTATTCATATACCCCCCGAATATGTCGGGATACGATGCATGGTAGAAGACTCTCCTAGGTCTTGAAGCATACTACGATCAACTAAATAGACAACCATCACCCTCGCTCTCAGCATGGGGTGACAACTATTCAACTAACCAATTTTCAACACAAACTCCACCTCAAAGGACTAGATATAGTTCTTCTTTCCAAATAGAGGAGTTGGATCAGCTCACTCAAATGCAACAACCAGAGCCTTCAAGCTCAAACAATATGATGCTCACTGGAGAATCTGGTTCATCTCCTCAGGTGTTGCTTAGACCACAAATTAGTAGACAATCAGATCCATATCTATTTTTAGATGATGAATACTTAGCACGTTATGCTAGGAGTGAACAACGCTCTCAAAATATGTACCCACCTATAGGAGGTTTGCAAACACAACCCGAGGTCTCATTCCAAGAAAACACCCCCATCCCTCCACCTATAGGAAATGCCCTCGGTGAAACTTGGCAGGGCACCGATCAATTCATAGCAGGTACCATATGCCTATACAACCTCAAGGTATACAACAAACACCACTAAGGAAAAATACCATGTCTTCACCAAACGAGGTCATCTCAGCCTTAGTTGAGAAGGTTAGAGGGTTGGAACTTGCTCAAGCAAGTCAAAATTCACAATTCATGCAAGCAGGAACTTCCAATCCTCCACATCATCCTAGCCAAGTAGACCTCCTCACAGAATAGGCACATTGGGCATGCCTCCTCAAGTATTCACAACAAAATGCCAACTAGAACCACATTTTCTAATGCCGCTCCAGTGGAAAATATGATACCTCCCGTTTAGTACAAAACAATCCATTCCTGAGCAATGCTCCTCCATACTTAAACATGTATTCCAAATCACCACAGGGAGATATGTTCTCTTCTCCCAGCATGTTCACTCAACCACAGGATTCCTTATGCCCCTGCAAATACATATGCTACGCCATATCAACAACCCATTCCACCCCCCCTCAAAAACACCATCAATGGTCGAAACCTATGCGATAGGGACTTATTCAGAATATTTGAAAGAACCTTAGACTTCACTATACGAAGCATCATGCTTCCAAGACCTCTCCCGATCTACCCAAGTACAAAGGAGAGGGAGACCCAAATGCACATATTAAGGCCTATGCCACATAGCCATTCGAGAACTGCTCCTTGGGATGGAGTTGTTGCTAAAATATTCCCCAAAACTTTAGAGGGTATCACCCTCGATTGGTATTATAGAATACCTGAAGCCTCAATACATTCATTTAAACAACTCATTTTAGAGTTCATCAAGGTTTCGACATGAACAAATTGTTGAGAACAGAATCAAGGGAATTCTTGCATATTAAACAAGAACACAATGAATCTATTGCTCATTTCATCCAAAGATGGCGTACAGTCCTCTATTCTTCAGCAAGCACTCCAAACATGGATCAGATGGAACTATGTGATTTATTCCTTCATTCTCTCAGTAGAGAGATAAAGGAAGAAGTCTAGAAGTTCCCACTAAGAACTTATGATGAAGTGCTCGAGAGCGCTCTCCGAATAGATCAAGCTGCAATAGATAGTGGTCGCAAGACATATGGAACAAATGGGAGGTTAATCATCCCCAACCAAAACACTACGACTTATCCTACTACCACAAAATGCCAATCAAGGACCTAAAATCCTTAACAAAAACCGTGGAGTGACAACAGATGGAGTGATTGACCAAACTAAAAAAGCAAATGTTGTAAATGTTCCACCACCAGTTAACAATCAACGAAACAACAATTTTACCCCAACAATCAATGTGGTGGATTTTAATCATCCCCAACAACAACAACAACAACAACAACAACAAATGGCAGATCCAGACACAGGGTCCAAGTCAAAACTCAACTGGATATCAAAACCAAAACCAAAGACAACAAATGCAAAACTTTAATCCTAATAGTCAATGGTTTAATCAGAGTTTTGGACCACAACACGTGCCAAACCAACAACCTAGGAGTTATAATCCCAACTCGTATTGTGGTTTCCACAAAATTTGAGGCCATGACACTAGGACTTGCCATGATTACAATAAGTTCATGCAACATTTTCCAGAAGAACAAAGACAACTCTTCATAGATATGTTCTTAACAGATTCTGTGACACCTATGCCAAATACTTTCACAGGGGTAGTTTCCCTCAAAACGCACCTCTTAAGATCTTCAATGATCCACTTCCAAATCACAATAACAATAATAAATTAAATCCAAATGGGATGAACAAAGGTGTAATGACAGGAAATAATGATCATGAAGCCTCAACTTCACTAAATCCACCTGTCGCACCACAATTAGGAAATCAGCCACGAACCAAGATAGTTGGTCTAGTGGAGTTAGATACTGAGCTGCACATAGAAGCCATAACAAGAACACATGAGAATATTCTTCTCAACCAAATCCAATCTATCCACTAGAACTAGATAACATTCAACAAACATTGGTAAAACCCGTGGGTGCTTATGATTTAATTAATGACTTAACAAAGACCTTCTCTCACATCTCCTTTTTGGACTTGTTGAAAAACTCTCCTACCCATAGGGCTGCTCTTTTAGAAGCACTAGGTCTAGGTCATTTAATTAACATCACTCCACCTCCCGAAACACAAGTAAACCATATAGACTTGATATCCACCTCCAGGCAGCCAGATAGGGATACCAAGTTTATATTCGACATAAACAAAATGCCAACAGATGCTGAAATTACACGTAGAGGTGATCCGGCCTTGCATTTATAGGTGTGGGTTTACAATAATTACGTTAAACGTGCAATGGTGGATGATGGGGCAGCAGTTAACATTGTCCCCTTCTCTTTCCTTCAAAAGCTAGGATATGGAGAAACAAACTGTTCCACAACAAGAAATACGCTAAGAGGTTATGATAGCCTTAAAGCTACTTCAATTGGGACTATAATATTACCAGTCACCTTAGGACCCAAGACAATCCTCACCGAGTTTTATATCATAGATCGGGAAACCAACTATAATATGATCCTCTGGTCGACCATGGATACATCGCATGAAAGCAATCCCTTCTACGTTATTCCAGAAATAAGATTCTTACACCTAGGAAAGATATTCGTAGCAAAAGGTGACCCAAAACCATTCGACATACACCTAAGTAGACTCAAGAAAAGACAGTGTGTTCACTCGAGTTTGAACTCCCAACAAACCAACTTAACAAACCAATCGACTCAAAACCAGAAGAAAAATTAATACCTACAATAGAACTAGAAATTACGAACCTAGTCAAGGGCATCCCAACCCTCAAGGATGAAGCTAACATTGTAGAAACAAGTGTCATTAGGAACTACTACAAAAATTGTCAAATTACTGGAACAAGATCTACCAATTTTCCTACCATTTGATTCCGCAGGTATGGGATGTACCCTAGGAGTTGGTTCTCTTCCAGCAGAGGAACTTTGCATGGTAGAAGTAACCTAAAACAGAAGAAACAGATGCAAAGAATGTCCCAACATCCATCTTTCCTAGTAAATATTGGACTCTCCATTTCGATGGAGCTAGATGTCACTATGGAGCCGGGGTAGGTGTAATCTTTACTTCTCCTGAGGGAAAGATCCTACCTTTTGCTTTTAAGTTGAACTTTGAATGTACAAACAATGGCACTGAGTATGAAGCCCTCCTCCTTGGCCTCATCATAGCCAAAAGGATCGGTGTTAATGACATCAGAGTGTTAGGAGACTCACAATTAGTTGCAAACCAAGTCTCTGAAGTATATGAGACTAGAGCTGAGCACTTACAACTCTATAAAACAAGTGGTATTAGATCTAAGCAAAAGATTGACTTCATATCCATTGAGGCAATCCCATGAGAACAAAACCTTCTCGCAGATTCAATAGCAACCTCAGCTTCATGTTTTACCCCAAGTAATGAGTTAGAAGATACAAGTTTCAAGGTATCACTGTACTGAACCATTGGTGAAGAAAATGTCAACAAACCCTCTTCTAACACATACAACTGAGAATGAATCTCCTATCTTACATCATGTTGATAGTGATAAAGTCACTCTCGAATATCTAAACACCTATGCAGAGCTACACCTTGCTCACCGTATAGTTGATCTTTCCCTAATACCACATTCCTCTTCCTACTTTGGAAATCCCATGGTAGAGTCTCCTCCATAGAAGGATCTCGATATCTATGAGATAGAAAATGGAGAAAGCTTGGAACTACCTCCAGCCCCACCTGAATTTGAAGAAGGTAACGCTTCTTTGATAGAAGAAACCATTGACATAAACATTGGAATGGAGGAAGAACCAAGAATTTTGAAGTTGGGATCCTCGCTAACTCCGGAAGAAATAGAAATACACACCCAAATCCTCAAAGAACATCAAAAGGCTTTTGCATTTAATTATAAAGAAATGACAGGTATCGCACCACAAGTTGTGGTACATAATCTTGTCACTAAACCAGATGTGAAGCCAATTAAACAAAAGTCAAGACCAATGAAGCCAAAAGTGGCTCTCATGGTAAAAGAGGAAGTAATAAAACTTCTCCAAGTAGGATTCATCAAACCAGTTGATTATTCACAATGGGTATCTAATATCGTCCCATTCTCAAAAAGAATGGGAAGATACACATTTGCATAGATTTTTGGGATATTAACAAAGCTTGTCCCAAGGATGATTTCCCATTACCATCCATTGACGTCATCATTGATGCAACAACTGGATTTGAGCTTTTGTCTCTCATGGATGGGTTCTCAGGATATAATCAAATCAAAATATCTGAACAAGATCAAGCCAAAACCACATTTATAACTCCTTGGGGAACTTATTGTTATGTTGTCATGCCATTTGGTCTTAAGAACGCCGACGCTACGTATCAACTGGGCAATGACTTATATATTCCATGATCTTATCCATAAAATTGTGGAATCATATGTGGATGACTTGTTAGCCAAGGCCAAGAAATGTTGTGATCATCCGAGGTGCTCCGTATCATCCTCTCATGACTAATTGAGTATGGTGTCACATTAAACCCAGAGAAGTGTGTTTTTGGTGTAACAGGAGGAAAACTTCTAGGATACATTATATCTTCATGAGGGATTGATGTTGATCCAGCCAAAATATGGGTTGTTCTCAAAATGATCCCACCTTCGATGAGTCTAGAATCAGGTCATTTCTTGGGAAACTCGGTGCAATCCAAAGGTTCATCCTAGATTTAAGCTTTTCCATTCATCCAATCAACAATCTACTCAAGAAAGATTATAGTATCGATTGGACTGAAGATTGTAATGAGGCTTTCAAAGTAGTTAAGTGCTTCTTGTTGTCACCACCCACGCTAATGCCTCCCAAGCTAGACCACCCTTTGATCCTATACTCACGAGCCACTCATGTCTCGTTGGCTTGCATGTTGGCTCAAGAAGATGATGATAAATGAGAACGCGTGATCTATTTCATTAGCCAAACATTACTCGATTATGAAACACGTTATACACAGGTAGAAAGAGAATGCCTTGCCATAGTCTTCACCACAAAATGTTTAAGACATTACATGTTAAATCAAGAAACAAGGGTCATCAGAAGACAGACCATTTACGAACATTTCTCACACAAGGATCTTTATCTAAAAAGTTGGCCGTTTCATAACCCTAATGGGAGAATTTGAGTTAACATTCGTAAACCAAAAATCTGTTAAAGGAAAATCATTACAGACTAGTTAGCTGACAATCCACTAGATGGAGGTGAGCTGGTAGATCTAGACTTTCCCGATGAATGTGTATACTTTGTCAAAACCAGACCCCCATCTCTACATGTCCCTGGTATACTGATATCATCAATTTTATCATGGACCATACATACCCGAAAAGTGCCACGTCACAACAAAGAAGGTGGTTACGCATTATTACCGCTAAATATGTTGTTTTAGACCAAGTGCTCTATCACAGAGCCTTCGACGACATGCTTCTAAGATGCATCGACATAGAAGAATCCAAGAAGATTCTTCATGAATCCCATAGTGGGATATGTGGGGGCCACTTTGGTGGTCACGCCACCACTCACAAAATACATCGATGGGCTATTTTTGGCCCACTCTCGAACATGATGTAGTGGAATTTGTACGTAAGTGCCACAAATGTCAAGAATTCTCTCACGAGATTCACATGCCAGCACAATCCCTACAACCAATAGCGACTCCGTGGCCCTTCTCCACGTGGGGTCTAGACTTGATAGGGAAATTCTCTCCCTCATCAACCGATGGCCATAATTTTATAATCACAACCATGGAATATTTTACCAAATGGGTGGAGGCCATGCCTCTCACCACCGTACTAGGTTCGGTGATTGCCAAATTCATTTTGAACCAAATTATCTGTAGGTATGGTGTCCCACAAGTCATTATCTCAGATAATGGCACGTCCTTTAAGAATGATGAAGTTTATGAGCTATGTAGCAAGTTCAAAATAAACCATCACACGGCCTCTCTTTACTACCCTCAAGCCAATGGGCAGGCTGAAGTGACAAACAAAATGTTGAAAGCTATTCTCCTCAAAATGGTAAAAGAAAACAAATGAGATTGGCATTTAAAATTATATCCGGCCTTGTGGGCCCACCAAACCTCAATAAGAACACCAACAGGAGCAACTCCTTTCTCACTGGTATTCGGGGTAGAAGTAGTTCTCCCACTTGAGGTTGAAATACCCAGTCTCCGCATCTCACTACAAGGGATTCTAGATGAAGAAGCTTATAGGAGGCATGCCTCTCCCAACTAGAAAGCCTAGATGAGGCCAGGTTAAATGCCAAACAATGGCATAGAGCCTATGCTGACCGGATGTGCCGGCAGTATAAAAAAAAGGTCTATGAGTGAGAAATATATGAAGGAGATCTAGTTTTAAGACTAGACAGCCGGATCGATAAGAAAACCGGTGAAGGAAGAAAGTTTGGCCCAAATGGTTGGGCCCATATCGAGTCATGAAAGACTATGGAAATGGTGCGTATCTCTTGTGCACACTAGAGGGTGAGGAATTCAATGAATCAGTCAATTCCTTGCATCTTAAATGATTTTACGCATGAAGCATCAACACTATTTGTATAATTATATCTACATTACATATTCATTTAGATAGGTTCATTTTGTTCACTCGTTTCATAAAATTTGGTGATCAAGGGACTTATTCTTAAGCAATTCATTACAAACTTCTGATAGTATTGATAGGAGCATTCAAATCATACTTCTTCATTTTCATAACATCATCAACTATTTCAGAATCATTTCATCAATTAAAGCTAGATATGACAAAGTCTTAATGGTAGCCATACCAAGGCCTGCATGCTTGTTCTCACTTTTGGTTTCTTCCTAGGATAGGTGTCTTGCCTATGGTCTATTCTAGAAGCTTCATGGTGTCACATCTATCCCATATATATATCTCTTTGGAAATAAGAACATACTGACATTTTTCTCAAGTAAGTAAGTCAAATATAGATCAAACAGAAAATTTTACTTTTACACATTTCCTTGCCCTACCAACCTTCGGTGTTGAGCTTGCATCTCTTACTAGTGACGTAGGGTTGGGAAAGGATGGGAATGCCTTTACTCACCTATGCCTTGTCCATGGTGATAAGCCCATGCTTCCTACTAGTAGCATGGGGCAAGGTGTAGGGGGTCCTCTTTGATAAAAATGTTAAAAGTCATAAGAAAATAGTTCAAACAAACCTTTGAAATCTTGAGTCAAAAACAAATGAATCAGATGTCCAAAATTCCAAGAGAGTTCAAAACCCTGAAAACCAGATTTTGTCAACCAAGTGGCCATCTACGGATCTAAGTCTAGATAAACTGCAAAGCAAGTCACATTCTAAACTATGGAGTCACTTGAGTAAGATAGGTTTGTAGCATCCTAATTTGGTTCCACCAACTCTTTGTCTATCTCCCATCATTACCATTTCAACACACCTCATAGCTTGTGCCCTTTCTAGCTCGGTGGTGAGCCCTCGCATCTTACTAGTTGCGTGGAGTTAGGAGTGGGGCAAGTTCATCTGCTCATCATACCACTCATCATCACATTTTGTCAAAACAATATGAAGTACTGAAAATTGCTTATGAAAACTAAAGTTCAAGATCACAAGTTCATTTACATCATCATACATCAGCATCACGAAATACAAAAAGAAAACATTTGTGATATTTGTTCTCCATTGCATACATTCTGAAAAGCATATAAAAACAAAATTTTTTTATAAACATCTAGTATACATGTGAAAATGAATCACAAAACTCTAGGTACAAAGAGATCTAGATCCAAAAAGAGATGTATATATATATATCAAGTTTATGTACAATGCCATCATGCACTAGGCATGGTCAAAATGCTCAATGAGCCCAGAAAATACAAAATGGTCATATAAACAATCTAGCAAGAGTCACTACAAAAAGAGCCAAGTGGCCTCTCAATCCCTATGGGATCCCTTAGAAGGCACATGATCACGTCTAGGACTCGGCTACGCCATGCTCTGCTCGAGTGCACCGAGGGCTCATGGTCCCAAACAAGTAGTTGTAGCCTCGCTATGAGAGTGGCTCCTCCTCATCAAGTGCTCTGCAGCCCTATACCTAGGCTACCTCGGCATGGAGGGAAGTCACCATCTTGGCCACATGCCAGACAGGGGGAAAAACATCGGTATGCCTACCGGCTGCTCAAGGCTCCCCTGCATCCATGGATAGCTCAGCACATGAGTCTTCTCCATGGGGAGCATCAGGGTATCAGTACATACCCAAAGTGAATCAAGTCTCACCACTCATCAGCAGTCTCTGCAAGCAAAGGAGAAAACAAATTAGAAAATAATCAAAAGGTGAAACCAAGGATGAACAAAAAGAGAGATAGCAACTAAGGCAATCCTAGCTAAAAAAAAATATCAAAAGAAGAGTGACAACTCACTATCTCCGGGCCTCCAAGAAGGATCTCTAGGATCGCACTGCCACCACATGATGCCACCACGACCGATGATGTCCTCCTCCCATGTCTGGGACAACATGGCATCCTACCATGGACTCATCCTCTCCACCTAGGTCCTGAGAAAGTAACTCCTCTGAGACTAGAGTCACCCTCTCCGCGCTCTCGCTCCCCTCTCGGCCTGTAAATCTCCTGAGTGTCATGCCACTCGGGATCGCTATCCTCTCCCCACCCGACTCACTGACCTCCATGTCCTCGGTCTCCTCCTCTGTCTCTCTCCCTGTGAACTCCTCAGACTCAGAGTCTATATCAATGGGGTCATCGCTGCTATGGGAGGACTGCGGTAATCCAAAGTAAAGGTGCCTGAGGAGCACCGACTCTCTCTCAAGTGCGTACCACCCTCCTGGCTGCAATAGGGATGCCAGAGTAACAACAGTCCAACCCCGGCCTCTAGGACCTCCCCTAGCCTCCCGAATTGATCTGAACACTGGCACCACTGGGGGAAGCATGTCAATGTAAGCAAGGCCGAACTGCTGAGGCACTCGATCAAAGGGGTGTGTCTCTACCTTCCCCGTCCTATCCACAAGCTGACCCTATAGTAGAGCAGGAAATCAAAGTGAAGGTCTCCTCACCCCACAACCCCGCCATGGCCTGATAAGGTGTGGCCTCCATATCCTCAGTAGTCAGGGAAGCAACTGGCTGGTGGGGTGCTCTAAGCACCATCATCTCTATCCATCTAGCTGCCCTCATGGCCCCGGGATCCACCACCTCTATGCCTCTCCCATAAGGGATGATACGCTCATAGACCCAACTCATAACTAAGGTCGGATGGCTCAACGACTGTCCCTGTAATCGAACCACCCTGTATAAGTCGTGATAGGTGGTCCCAAGTATATCGGCTCCCCAGGCATAAATCCGACCATGTGCCTCAATCTGTGTGATGATGGGGGCCCAACAATAGAGTAAAGTATCCCCTCCCTTGTCTCCGATCAATCTCGAAGCAAGGATGCCCATAATGGCCTGATGGATCAGAGGGATGGGCAAGCCAGGAATAGAATGGACCTTCACCCCCTTCTTCGAACCAAGTGGAGACAATTGCATCTCCCATATAGGTGGCCCACTGAGTCACCTGAGCTCTGGATACTGTTGTATCAAATGAAAGTCTCCTCCCAATAATCGGGACTCCCAAAATGTGGTAGACATCCTCTAGGGTGATAGTCCACTCACCCCTAACACTGAAATCGGAAGGTGTTCCGATCTGCATCCCAGTAAGAAAATAAGTCACATAGTATGTGACTGGCAGGTGTAACGTGGGGGACCCGTGTGATCCTCAATATACCTGCCCTCTAAAGAGTATCCTGCTCATCCTGAGAGAGTGCATCTAGCACTGCTGGAAGCCAATCACTCTCTCTCTCGGCTCCATCTGATGTACTCTTCTTCTTCTTTCGCAAAACACACAAAAAACATGCAAAAAGGAGCAAGTTATCAAGATTGCATTAAAAAATCATTAAAGCAAGTAAGAATACTAAAAATGCAAAAATAAACTCAAATTAGTGTTGTTTTAACATTCTGAAGAGAACCGCCGCCACCCGAGCAGGTGGTGGGTTCCATAACCACCACCTTAAAAGGTGGTGGTCCTGTAACCACCACCGCCCTTACTCAGGGTGGTGGTCCTGTCCCACATTTAAAAATGGGTCACATGCCCTAAAATGCTTAAAAATGCAAAAAAATGACCATTTTAGCTAAAACAAAAGCCTACCCATTAGGCGCCCCCTAAGAGACACATTTAAAACTGACATTTCTAAAAATAACCCCCCACGACAAAGTTTTCATCATTTTTACATTTTGGGTGCAAAAATGTTAAATCAAGAAGAACTAACCTGAGATCTCATGGGTCGAGGTTCTACTCATGGAGGCATGATCGCTATCTCGATATGAACGTTTTGACTATACTCTCATTGAAAACCATCACCGTGGGTCCCAGAGCTCAAAAACTATCAAATCGACACACACAAATGAATAGGAAAATGGTCCCATATATATATATATATATATATATATAGTGTTTTGACTCATTTTGAATGCCCCTTTCACAGGTTTAGAGTGCCAATGGAGGTAAGTTCTCATCCCCACACAAATGGTAAGTCCTCATTTCATACTAATTTAGTATTTATTTTTTGATTTATTTTATCTATCTGCACTTGAGTCTTCTTTCCATTTTGCAGGTAGTGGGAACTTGGATGGTGACATTTCGACACACATGGGTGTGTCAGGTATAATTTCTAACTTCCCATTTTGGGACCGCCATACTGACCCACCATTTTATGCCTCTTCATGGCTAAAATGCTTCTCCGAGGGGGCAATATGTACGTACCCAAAATTGTAGGGTACTGTACCACCGAAATGATGTTACACATGCCCCAATGATGATACAGGTCACCTCGCAAGGTGTTCGGGATCCATAAAAGCTCATGAAGTATATGTTAGCATCCCAAATGCTTTATCCATGTTCCTTGTGCTTTGTTTTATTCCTCTCCTTTCTTTTCTTAGCATTTTGACCTTTAGTGATGAAAACCCGCCCGGGCAGGGCGGCGGTCCAGAACCGCCGCCCCGCTCGCTCAGGTGGTGGTCCATAACCGCCGCCCCGCCAGGTGGTGGTCCTTCACGCATTTTCCAAAGACGTTCTTTTGATCACGACTTGTGTAATTTTCAACTTTACCAGCTTTTCTCAACCGCCTTAGCTTGTATTAATGTTTTATGTCCCCTGGAATAGTGTTTCTTCATTGTTTAATGGTAAAAGAGTTCTAATGGGAATTACCTTTGGGTGAATGTGAAATCTATAAATAGCCAGCTTGTTTTCAAGCAAATGGCCCTCAAAACTTCTCATTTCCATTGTTTAGTCTCTCAATTTCTTGTTTAGAGCTCATTTTTTTCATGTTTGCATCCATGCTAGTTTTTCCTTTGCTTTTAGAAGCCATTCGATCTTCTTGCTTCAGTCTTGTTCATTGTTGTTCATACAAATTAGTTAGAGAGAGTAGTAGTGTCATTTATAGATTGAATCCATTAGAGTTGCAGGTTGTGTTCTTCACAGAAGGTAGATTCTAGAATCTCTCAGTACACTTGTGTTGTATTCCCGCAATAAATCCCGCTAGGAATTACATATGCCAAGCTCTGTCACTTGCATTATCCCTCTCCTACTCGCATTATATTTGGTCTATATCCAAAGCTGCCATTGTTCAAATACCTTCTTTTGTTGATGCTAGCATATACACGCTCTTCTGGATTCATGTGAACACGAAGGAATGAGGAGATCATTCTGAGGGGACAAAGTCATACACTACTAGATTCGCCACTATTCTGCAAATTCCAGGTTTTATCTGTCAAAGTTCTAGTTAAAATATATCAAATAGAGTAGTGAAATATTTCATTTCATTAAATTTCATTTTCGATATTGCCAGGAAGTTATGGGGATTGATAGTTTCTGAGAAACTATGATTCATTCCTCACTTCTGAGGTAGGATCGAGAATCTTTCAATTAAGTTAATCAACTATCTAGTTATTTAGGATAAACTCACAATTGCATAGGCAAGTAGCTACACCGGGCTACCTTGTTTGTTTTAATTTTGTTATTAGATTAGTTGTCATTTTCTGAATATATTAGATTAGTTTCTCTTTCAATTCCATTAAAATTTATAAAAAATACAAAAATAGAGGAATATATATATGTTGTAGATATATCTTGCATAGTTAGTTTATTTCATTTCAGTTAGGTTTATATTGATCTTGTATGACAATCACGGGACCTAGGGAGCCCAGGGAATACATTTTTGAGCCAATCGTGCCTCAACCAAATATTGTTGCAGCAATAACTGACATAGACCAAAATCTCAGAATTCAGGTCTTCCGAACAACAATAGACCTACAAGAAATCAGCACATAGCTAAGAGGATTAAACATAGAAGATGACAAAGCACACACGTTCTGGTCAAATCAGCCAAATTATAGATTGCCTTGATAGATATCCGTATGACTGTAGAAGGACCTGAAAAGAGACAAACATTTGGTTGTGATCCACTAGTCCCACAACCAGACGTAGGAGACCTCCTGTTGATATAGACACTAGCTTACGTATCCAAGTTGCTAGAACACCTGTTAGGTACTCCGAGAAAATCGTGCAACTTCTAGTTCTAAACGTAGAGGCCGAAAAGGCATACGATTACTGGATACTCGGGATCAAAAGAAGGGATTGATTCTTCACATGACCATAGGAGGTCCACAACAACCACAAACTTACGGTTGTGATCCAAAGGTCCCACAACCCAACGGGCCTACAAATCAATCAATCCAACATTGACGTTGGTTTATGAACATTAGTGTTTAGATCCTCTCCACTCCCACCAAACATTATCACACAACTATCATTATTAAACGTAGCAGCTAATCAAGCTAAAGATTTCTGGACTAGACCAGAGAATCATCCATAAAACACCAAAAGATCCACTACACATTTAGCCATTCCATTTTCATGACCTTGGGAGACATATACGAAGCACCCATAGGTTATCTTCCACGTATTCCACAACCCATAGATCGATCATGGAGAGAGCTCGATATTGATTGAGCCTTCGAGCAAGCTATCCTCGCCGAATGATCTATCACATATGCTTGTTTAAAAGTATTCACCATTTTGACCTATTAAGGTAATGGGTGATTGTGTATATCTACATGCGGTATCCCAACATACCTATTTTTGACTTTGAGTATTAATTTGATTTTTCTAATATTGAATATATAATTGGTTTCCATGGCTAAATTTTGAATGGAACCTTTTGTGGAATCAATACCCTTACTAGGTGTTTTATTTTCCATTCCTTGATTATCACCTTGGAAAATGATTAGGTTTTGTTTATCCGGTTGTGTTAAATCCATTAGGAGTTTATGAGTAGGTTGATACATTAACGAAGTATTATCAATTTGTCTCCCAGACCGTAAGTCTCTACATCTTAAAAAATATATTTAGGTTGATGGCTTGGGAGTAATAGTGGTTTCATAGATGCGTGACTATTTTAACCATTGTTGCATCCTATATTTACTTTCAATTTTTGGAAGGGATTCAATATTTGATGACTGTGTGATTGGACCTCCTTCACTTGGTGAAATAATGAAGGGAATTTTTGTTCGAGTTAAGTTAATACTGATTTATATTGAGCCTCAAGCTCACTCATGTAAAAAAGATACCATCGTCTCCGCTTATATTCTTTGTTGTTATCGAATCATGTATGGATCGATACCATGTTTGTTAAGTGGATGATTTTTAGGCATAATTTAATGGGAAGTTTGAGTTTAACTCGACTTCATACATATGATGTGGTACACTAATTCTCCCATTCTCAACAATCTTGCATCAGTTTTATAGTTTCTTAATTTGATGATTATCCTTAGATATACGTTACCTATTATAAACTAGTTTGGAGCTCGTATTGAGTTTTGTACTTTAGAATGTTGATCAATTAGCATTCATTGTTAACAATATTTTTCGTTTGGATAATTGTATAATCTTTATTCAAAAGTAGGGAGTCTTGACTAAAATGAAACATTTATTTGGTTTCTTAAGTTTCGGTTGAATCATTTAAAGTGTTGTTGTTTGTATAGCCATTTGGTCACTTATACTACTTTTTGTTTCAATAGAACAACGTCTTCATAAATTTAGTTAGGAGATAATTGTTTGATCATAGTATGTTTCTCGGAGTTAATGATATAGTTAAGAGTATTTGATTTCATATCACTTACAGTTTCTTTTTTCATAAATGTTTTCTATGAATACTAATGAAGTATGAACTTATATCTCCTTTCTAACATGTTTTGGTTTTTAATGACACTCGAATGTTGAGTTATATTGTGAGTAACTTATGGAAAAAGTAACTCATTATGCTATGTAAGTATGTGGATTATACTTGACTTCCATGATGAGTTAAGAAGTATATCTTATCTTAATTTCATACAAGTTATTATGTAATATATATAACTTATAAGATTAGTTGAATAAGTTATTACCCTCCGGGAGTATTGCTTGATTGAAATATAATAAATTGTTTGATTAAATTGTGTTATGTATACTTGATAAAATGGTTATAAAACTACAATTATATAAGTATGGGATTATATGAATGTAGTATTATTATACTAGTACTTGCATTATTTGATTGATTGTGATCAATTGTATTTGATTGGGTTACCTATGTGTCTTAAATTAATATTGGTATTGAATTCTGGAATGATGCACTATGTTATCTTATCTTCTTTAGATAGTTTCATTTATGATGTCCTTGTAGCATGTTCAAAAAGAGTTGCGTGTTTTTCTTTAGAACATTAGAATAATTTCATAAAAAAGTAGTGTTCATTTTATGAAATTATTATTTAGAGCATGTTGTTCAGAAGATTTAGTACCTATCATGCATTGTCTCGTAAGAACTAACGAGATGCTAACAATATTGCAGATGGACTTCGTGAAAGATGAAAGAAGAAAGACATATAAAAAGTTACATTTGTTCCATTGATTGAAGATAGATGATTTGAATAAATGATTATTGTATTCATTTCTTGATGTACTTCTAATTCAGAAATAAGAAAGGTCTATGGCCCATTTATTGTAATTACTTGGAAATATGTTGATTTAATTGTTAGAAACATGATTGTTGATATTGAATTTGGAATTAAATAAAGATGGTTTACTTTATTTACATTATTTAAATGGAAGGTGGTTATAAAGTGTTGAACTTAGTTGTGAATCCATTTATAAAAATGAGGTAGTTGTATTTATTTCCATTACTATACTAAGTATATGTATCATCTATTGAAGTACTACATGCTTTATGTGATTGTATATCATTATGAGATAAATGAAAAGTGATTAAATACCTAAGTAACTTATGTAGTATGAAAATTATATGACTGTTAGACTAAGTCCATTAGCTTGAATGGAATTAATTGTACTTATATGATTTGGATGATAGCTAAGTTATAAGTATAAGGTAAATTAATGGTATAAGGATGATATGTTTATAATTGATGTGTTTTTGTTGCATTTAATAATTTATGTTATTTGTAAAAGTATGAAAACATACCTAAACATAATAGTTATGAATAGTTAAACTATTCCTAAGAGATTTGTGTGAAAATGATAATGTATTAATGTTGTCATATATTAAATACAAATGAAATAAGAACATGAAACTTATTTGTTTAAAAGGAAAATGTATGCTTAAATGATTAAGCATAATGCAGACTTAAATCTACAATCTTGCACTTAAGTGAATAAAACGTTATGATCCTTTCATAAAGGAATATTCGATTTCAAACCCTAGTTAATCCTTAGGCATGACACCTAACAATGAGAATAATAAAGGGTGGATTAACAAGTTGTGAATTAAATAAATTAATGAACTTGTTAAGATACAATGTTTCACTTAGTGGAACTCGACGTACTATCATAACATAGTCGATGTTGCACATAAAGCACTGCCATTTAATGATGTGAATCATTAGTTGGTTTCTGTGGAGTAAGAACTATGGTGCAATAATCTTCCTAGCTCCCTTAAGTGTTGCTATCATAATTTTGGATCTATGTCTCGTTATACACTAATTAGTGATAGTAGTATGGCCTAGTGCTGATGTCATCTTATGATGACTACGGGTAATGAAGTGGATCTGAAGCAATGCAAGTTGATTCAGGTATGTTTGATTTCCCATAGTCTTCTTAAGAAGACTATCAACACTAGTCTATGTGAGCTAGCCCTACTTAGTATCTAACACAGGACATGGAAGTGGTTGACGTAAGTCAAGGTAGTCTAATATAGATAATAATTTTGAGTGTGGTGAAAGACATATTCCTTTCGATGAGTATGTTGTCTAGGAATAAAAGCATGGCATAATCATCTTATAATTATCGCTAAAATATCACAAGTTGTTGATTGCGTTGTCTTGATTTCACCTAGACTAAAGATGTGTGATATCATATGGGTATCCATAATAGATACCTAGATAGGATCTTTAGATATTTACACTTGATTTACCCTTAATGGAATAAGGGAACCAAAAGTATACTTAGTATACATTTTGATATAAAGAACATGAACAATAAATTTAATAATCTTGAGCCATGATAGCTACATATGGTTTACTATTATGTTATGGATTCTATAAATGAATGTTTTTTCTAAAGTATATGAATTTGGAACAGTGAACATTATGATATAAAAAAATCCATTGTATTGAGGTTGTAAATGTTACACGTGACACATTCCACATGAATATTTGATCTTTATTTAAATCTCACACGTCTTCAGTAAATCGTAATGTGATATGGTATTAATAGTGGAAAGATGTTTTTGAGCCACATCAGCGTAAGCACCATGCCTATTTAAATGGTTTACCAACCTTCCATTTATTTCCTATCCTTTTCAGATCATTTCATTATCCATCTTTTAATCAACCGTCTTGCCTCCATGTCTCTCCATTGCTGACCTTGAACATTTTGATGAAGAGATCAATCACTTGGGTGAGTTTTTCAATTAATGGGGCCAAATAGAGCCCCTATAAAGCATACATGATAGAAAGGTTGGAACTCTTGACCATTCATCCTCGAAAATATGATCTTACCCTTTCTACAAAGGCTATTAGAATTATGTGCATCCTTTCCGCTTTTCAAACTCTTCATTTTGAATTATTCCACATGGAATATCATATGGATACTAAAAAACGTAAGTATCACCTGGATTAGCCACTTTAAGTATGTACATGACAACCATGGCGACACATGAAGCCCGGATATTACCATACTATTGTTTTATCCAAATCACTACACCCTCCGAATGGCTAGAATGTGAACAGGATGTTCGGTGTGATTGGGTAACATGGGATCACCTCTCAAGTTGTGGGACTTGGGCTTAAGGTGAACCTCAGATAAGGCCAGATTTGTCTTCCTAAACTAAGTGTTATACTACTTCTAGCATAATAAAATAGTTATCTAGACAAATCCTAACATTTTCATGGGATTTAGGGAGAGATATTTGTAAGAAATGAAACTATACTAGGGATGGTGATGCACCAAATAAAGGGTGTTGCTAGAATTAGGAAGGGTTAATTTGAAGAGGGTGTTGTGCACCACAAGACACAACTTCACACGATGCAACTTGGAAATGGTAAGTAACTACATAAACTAAAAAGCATGTGTTCCTTTGTTAAAATTCAACTAGCTAAAAAAATATCATTCTTCCAAAGTGAAGAAGGGTGAATAAACACCACAATTCAAATTCATACAAAAATCCACCACTCTATGTTACGTAACTCCAAGAACTCGTAATAGAAACTTAAACTTGCATAGTGTATCTAAACAGAGAAAGGCACAAAGAAGTAGGTGGAATGATGAAAAGGACTAATGGTAGTCACAAAACATACACTTTTATTACTTCAACAACATGCACAATGCATCATTACATTTAGAAGAGGCAATGGTTTCCATTACAGTCTTGGAAAAGAGGCTTGAAAGTTCCCAATCCACAAAGCTAACTTGTAGAAGAGAGAGGATTCTTGAAAAGATAAACACTTGTCTAAGATGTCTAACTTGTCCAACCCCTAGAATGAACTTCCCCTTTACATTTATAGAAAATATCTTTTAAGAGAAAGGATGGAGAAATCCTAAATTCTAGGGCATGAATAAGGGCACATGATGGCCTTCATGATAATTACATCATTTAATTGCACCTATCCATCATGCCTAATAAATTCAAAAATGAACTTATCCTCCATTAATTAAAATAATTTTGTAAATAAAATATTTTAATAATAATATGTGTGTCTTTGGTGGGACCCCTTAAGGTTTGATTTGTGCTCAAAAGGGTCAATAAGGCTATTTTGGCATATGGCATATGTTGATTCACCCTACAAACTCGGATTATTATTTGACCTCAATACATTCTTCGTATTCCTCACAACGTGACCAAAATGACCACATCCATCAACTCGACCTTCCTTAAACACATTTTCCAACAATGCCATGAGCATATCGAGTCACCTTCTAATGGCGGGTCCAGCAGGATTATTTTAATCAAATTGGAGATTCACTCACCGTCATCCTCAAATATTTCTCCTTAATGGATCTCTTGGCTCAGAACCGAACATCATTTTTCCAAGCTTGATGGTGTTCATACAAAGAAAATCCACAAGTTATAAGTGGGAATCTTAGACTTTCGATGATGTCTTACCAACATACCAACTTGGTGCGTTGGCCCTAATCCCCGCATTCCCATGAATTATCTTTCAAAACCACCACACAAATTGACACCGATGTGATCCTCAATATTTGATGTTGATCCAACCCATGACTTACTATTAAGTCGAGTTATTCAATCGCATGAGCAAGCTCAACAACTCATCCTCCTATGATCGAGCTCACAAGATGAAAACCTTTGAGCCTCTCTATTTTCCCGACTAGCTTATCCTATGAGTTTGAGCTCATCACAAAATCTCCCGAGCTCACTCTTTTGTGAGATCCCCGTGAACTCTAGACCTCGCTCGAATTGTTTGATCAGCAATTTCTCCTAATCCTCATCACCTCGGTGTGATTGTAGAAACATCTTTCCCATTCCTATACCCTCCATGAGCTCCTTGTAGCCTTCAAACAAGTTGTGTCAAAGTTAACTCGATCTTCAATGCTTCGCACCCACATTTTGACTCGTTGACGCAAGTTATTTGAAAATTCTGTCTTAACTTTCTGCCTCTACAACTTTGCATGAATTCTGGTCAATCTACATATCTCCCTACTCATATTCTTATATCAACTATGGTTATGAGCTCATTGAACTCGAAATTGGATCTACATTTTGTCAAACTCTCATCTAGATTAGAGGTTAATCCACTACGAGCTCACTCAGTTCTTCCTCCCATGACACCAAGTGACATGGTTGTATCCCAAACTACTTCCCATTGTGTGCTTAGCCCATTCTATGAAAATCGATGAGCTCAATTGCATTGATATTCATTAATGTCGAGATCCCTCTTTACTTTGAGCTTCGTGAACTCTAATAACTATTGGGATTTCATCACCCAATAGGAAAAGCGACTCGGTGTTCTACTTGAGTATAAATAATTGGTTTTTAGTATATTGGTGAATCACATGACTCCCTTATCATTGTGGTTGTGAAGTGAGGCAAGAGGGCCCCAATACTAGGCCCCATATCGACACCAACATATATTTAGGCCACACACACCTTGGGTATATCGAGGACTCCCACCTTAAACAAAACTGAAACAATCCTTAGAATGGCCATATCATTAGGTTCCCTTTGAGCCTCTTCCTCCACATCTAAATTCTAATCAAGATAATTAAAATTCTTCTCCATAACTTGTTTGTTATAATTTTAGCTCACTTAGGAATTTGCTTTATCATCTCTAATTTACTATCATTGATCAAACCTTTACATCAACATATTCTTTCACACCTTATGCATCATTTTTTACAAACATATTTGGTTGTTTCATCAACATATTTTTATACCAATCAATTTCAAAACATCCCCTACATTAGGATCTATTCCTTATCAATCTTATTATCCTATCACATCCCACTCAACTTCACTTAGCCCCGCACTTTTCCTAGAACCATCAAGATCTTATCTTATTCCCTATGTAATCTCTACTTTCAACGACCCCATCCAACAACCCTACAACTATCATTTACAACCAAACTACTTCCTAACTATCATTCCCACCCCTTGTTAGGTGTATCTCATCAATCGGTCCTTTCCACATCTTTCCCTTCATCACAATCTCATTAGAATCTTTATATCCCTCATATTTAATCCAGTTAACCTATCTCGACTTCAATATATCCCTCGTTACCTCGGACATCCCAAACCTTTACACATATACCTATGTAGGCCCAATAAACCCCTTTCATTCAACAAAATAGAGTCTTCAACATCTCTCCACATCCTTTTATCACAACCTACTCTATAAATAATATCCTCTCAAGCTATCCCTCAACAACCCTTACATCAAGTCCATCCACAAAAAAGCATCATACTCCATAGAAATATCATCAATCAAATGAATCGCATGCTCATCTTCAATTATATATTAATTACTCACATGTAATCCCGCAAATGATCCCATACAAGATGTGTTAAACTGATTATACAATTTAGAATTAGTTACCAAGGGATCAAACATGCCCTCATGTATAATCGGGTTTGTAATGAAACCATCCATTCATCGTACCATATAATCCTTATTCTCCGCATTGGGAATTCTAAGAATTTACCATATTCCATGGTAAGAAGGATCCTCAAAGCACCACATACTAGCCTTTCAACACTTGTGTTATCTCATCATCCATGATCAAGATATCCTTCTTAGAACCTTTCCTATGTCACTAACAGGACCTGCCTTGGATTGGTATAACTCCCTCTCTTAACACTCTTTACTCTCTTTCACTGAACTAGCCATGTTTTTTCTAGATCACTTCACTATAAATGTTACTTTCAAAATTACCATTTCTGACCTTTATACCATAAAACAATCTGAAAATGAATCCATTGTAGAATTTTTCACTCAATGACAAAGAATTATCAATCAATTGACCTTCTCACCGCCTTAATCAAAACTAAGCAAGTAGTTTGCTCAATCATGTTCCACTTGTTAGCTCCTATATTTATACCTTGGCGAGGGGGAAGAGACTGGGGCACATACATGTAGAGGGAATTGGGGAAAATAGGGTCACACCACGTAAAACATCATTTTGTAGTTGTGGTTGGGATCCTCCTCTACTCACCCATTGAACCCTCCTAGGGAGGTGATGGGGAGGCACCCAAACGAAGGGTGTGGCTAACGTCCTTGCTGCTTATGACTCTCCTAGTTAGGGTGAGAGGATATAGGATTTGTGGTTGGGGAGCACCGTGTACAATTAGATGCATTGATGATATTCTAGATCCTTCTGAGTTAAACAATTAGGGCTGGCTTAAAAGAGTTGTCATTTATGTTTTGTAAGTGCTGAGACCCAATATGGAATGCTAAATGAAGTGTTTTCCTAATCTGCACATTGATCCCACAGGTTTACATACAAGTTCATTTTATAGGTCGATGAAGGGGATCTTTGGGTTGGGGTAAGAACACGCAAGGTATTATCTATTTGAAAATGTGTTCTCCTAGGTGGATCTGTAAGGTATGAATATGTGGTCTGCGAGATCCACATGGTGTGTTAAACATGGCTTACGAAATATTATTCAATTTTTTTATGGGAGGAAGGAAATTAAAACAAAGGTTGGCAAAAATGGAATACATTTCCAAAAAGGGGAATCTTGGGAAACCAGAAAAAAGCGCACAACAATTATATATTTTCATCATCAAGTGAATGCAAGTGAAGAAGTGAATGGGCCTTCTATAGGAGGCTAGTGTACAAGGAATTTTTGAGAAAACCACAACCTAAATTCCTGATAATCCATCTTAGTAACCCTAAATCTTGACCATCTCGGGTGAATCGAGAATAAAATTCCAAACCAAGGTACCCAAGGGTAATCAAAATTATATCCTTAAGTGCTACTTAGTCCGCATGGAGATTTTTACAGTTGCTTCGAACATGATGTTTTATAGGTACCCTTAGAAAATGGAAAATGCTTACACCCTTCCTAAGAAAGAGCCAAGAAATATCCAGATACTTTCATGGTTAAATTACTACCACAACTCACACAAAAATCATAATTAAAGACATAAATCACTTCCTCCCTCACATCATTCCACAAAAATAAAACAAAGAAATATCACAAATCTTGATAAATTTTCTAGGTGAAACCCATTTAAACTTAGGAAAAACAAGGGAGACATATATTTATGCTCTCAAAGCTAGTTAATGACTGTACACATGTAATCATCTTAACATAAATTCTTGATAATTGAGTTACACAACAAAAACTTCATCAAAAATTTGCTTCCTCTCTAGTTGGCGGTGCGTATTCAAATTCCTACAATTTTCTCCTCGGGATCCTCATGCCCTTTTTTTCCCCTTGCCAAGAGCCCTTGAAAACACCTCCTTATTTTATTTTTTCCAAAATCCCTCTTTATAAACTTATTCCATCAAGGTTTTTAGGGAATATTCCCCATATTTCCAACAAATTGTCAAGTTACTTCCAATCGCTTTGGGGCTGCCATGGAATATTATTGATGATTCTTCACAAACAAGCACTAATTTTTTTCTTATTGCCACCATTTCACTCATACGCCATCACGACATAGCGAAAAAGTATTCCAAGTCATATCACATTTAATATTTGGAGTTTCTGCATGTATATATAAGGCGATGTGGTAAGAAACTTAATGTGAAAAGATGTTCTTGAAAAACTTGGGACTTTTAAATACTCCATGGTGACACGTTCCACATAGATATTTGATCTCTATTTAAATATCAAACGTCTTTGGTAAATCCGATATGTTATTAATAGTAGAATTATGTTTATTTGGAATGAAAAATGTGAGGAAACATTTAAATCATTGAAATAACAACTAACTACAACACCTATTTTGATTGTTCTCGATCCTAATGAAGCTTTATAGTTGTCACCGATGCTTTTGTAGAAGAATTAGGGGAATAATACTGGAAAATGGTTATGTAATAGCATATGAAAGTAGAAAGATCAACTTACATGAGATGAACTATGCTCCCCATGACCTAGAGCTTACTTCCATAGTACTGCACTACAAGTTTGGAGATATTACCTCTTATGTAAGCCATTTGAGTTAAAAACAAACCACCTTGGGCTGAAATAAATCTTCACTCGACATAATCTAAATGCAAGGCAAAGAATATGGTTAGATTTTTTGTCTTAGTATGACTTTGACATCAATTACATAAAAGGTAAAGAGAATAGAGTGGCAGATGTGCTAAGTTGTAGGAAACATATTTTTGCACTTGTAACCTTGAGAACTTAGTTCAAGGAAGAGATAAAGAAAGTGATGTTAACTCGATCTCGCTTTATTGGAAAGTGAAAAAAACACTATTTGTAGACTCTAATGATGTAAGATACAAAGGATTCTAAATTGATGGTGAAGTAATCCTAAGGTATGAAAATTGGGTGTATGTACCCTTAGAAAACGATTTAAGGAAGAAAGTGATGAATAAATTTCACATTGCACCTTACTTTGGACATCATGAAGTGACAAAAATGCATGTTGATGTTAAACAACAATATATTTGGAAAGGTATGAAGAAATATATACTTGATTATGTGTCACATTTCTTAAAATTTCAGCGTGTAAATGTTGAACATATATGCAGATGGTTTACTATGCCCACACAACATATCGTAGTATAAATATCATGTAATAAGTATGTATTTTTTTCACGGGTTGTCTATGTCTAAAAACATGATGTTATTTTTGATCTAGAAATCAAGGTCAAAAGTTTTAATACACACACACACAAATATATATTACCTTCGACCTTCAAACTCTTATATGCTTATTAAAATTACCGATAAAATTTTACTTCGTTTTAAGTAAAACAATCCAAAATAATGCAAGAATATAAATGACACTGCACACGGATTGATTACGGAGTTTGGCAATAGCCTACGTCTCTGGGTTCTTATCGAACTGTTCCACTAGTCAAAATTTGTAAGTACAATGTTATATCTTACAATAAAACCTAATGGAACTTTACTTTCCTATAAAGTGCTCCAACCTTTCGAAGAACACCGATGATCAATCAATCTGTCCTCCACCTTCATGGTTTCTGGTGCCCTATAATCCTACAGAACTTGATCGACCTTCCAGACGTTCGCAAGATGACCTATGGCTCTGTCAACAATTCTAGGCTTCGCAAATAAAAGTGTGGCGCTATGGGCCAATTGGTGAGTTTCCAATAACTCCCAATTTTTTACAATTTGCCTATTAAAATAATAGGACTTAGCTTCCCAATATTTTCCTATTAAATATTAAATAGGACTTACTTTACAAAAATATTGCCTTTAAAAATTATAAGGCCTATTAAAATAGTTTGGAAGCTTATATCTTTTTTCCCCATATTCCAATAATATACTCAAGTCCCCTATTTATATTGATTAGGAGCTATGAATATATGGATATTTGATAATATCAATAGCTTATTTTAAAGCTCCTATAATAATCCTCAACGGATTCATCTTAGCCAAATTCCTTGTGGCACAATAATAATTTGGCCACTAAATATTTAAACCGTTTCAAACAATATCAAGGCCTTAATAGGCTTTGAGCAGGTTAATAGGGATTAATTCTCTTTTTTAAGCTTTTAAATAAGCTTAAGCCATATTTGAAAAAATCAACCCCATAATAATATCCACTCTTCACATGGATGGAGCAACTTTATGTGGGGCAAATCCCACATTATATGCAAGCCTTTTTAATAGGCTTTATCCACCAAAATTTGTTTTCACGTGGACTTTCTAATATATATATTTTTTTATAAGATTCTAAAATCTTTTTAAGTGGGTAAAACATTAACCCACTTTTCATTCCATGTGCCCAATTCAAATCTGCCAAGTGTCTAGAAACAACAAATCCACGTGTCCATAAACAACAGTGCCACATGTCACTCACCGGGAGTATCCACATTAATGTCATGTCATCATTTTTGTCAGTGTTTGACTAGAACTTTGACTGCTCATATCTTTCGCATACAGACTCGGATTTGGTTCATTCAAATGTGTCTGGAAGGTCTTAGAAAGATCTACATAATTGTATCTTGACTTTAGATGATTTAAAAATCATTCATTTTTCCATTGACCAACTGTCAAGACCAAACTTTGGTCGACACCCTTTGTACATGTGGACTTTGTTTTGACATTTAAATAGTCAAATGAAAACTCTTGGAGTCATCTTTCGCCATGTGCCGATCCGGGAGATTTAGGGAACATATTTTCTCTCGCACTTTCCTCTAGATCAATTTTGGTTGTCATTGACAAATTAACAAAAGTGGCTCATTTCATTGTTGGTAAACCGAAGGATGATTCATTGGTTCTTGTAAAAGATTTGTTCATGAAATTTTTAGATTACATGGTGTACCTGAGTTAATTATATCTGATAGAGATCCAAGAATGACCTCACATTTTTAGAAACCTCTAAATGCAGCCTTATGAACAAAATTTAAATATAGTTTTGCGTACCATATAGAAATGGATGAGAAGACTAAAAGAGTTAATCACGTAATGGAAGACATGTTTAAGATATACTCTATGGATCAACAAAGACAAATGGGAAGAATACCTTCCTTTGGTTAATTTTTCATACAATAACATGCATCATTTCTCTCTAAAATGACATCTTTCGAAGCATTATATGGACAAAAGTACAAAACCCCGTTAGAATGGGATATTATAGAAGATAGAGAGGTAATTGGACCTGAAATGCTTACTGAAATGGAACAATAAGTAAAATTAATCATGAGCGATTAAAGGAAGCTACTGATAGGAAGAAAAGCTATGTAGACCTGAAAAGGGTTGATAGGAAATTTGAACTTAGTGAAAAAGTATTTTAAGAGTCAAGCCTAAAAAGAGTTCTATTACTTTTGGCAAGGAAACCAATTTATCATCTCAATTTTAGGACCCTTTGAGATAATAGAAGTGCTCAATATTGTTTCCTATTGGTTAACATTGCCTCCCACATTGACACAAATGTATGAAGTTTTTCATATTTCCTTTCTTACAAAATATGTTTCGATTTTCACACGTATTAAATTGAAATTCTTTGTAGGTCCAAGACCCGGGGGTAATTGTGGTTGAACCCATAAGGGTGATAGAAACTCACAAGTTGTACTTGTGTAACCATGAATAAGTCAATAAAAGGTCCAATGAGACCAGTTTAGTGAAGAAAGTACATCCTGAGAGCATCTAGAAGACCCGAAAACTATTTTTCCACATTTATTTTAGCATAAATGTTTTAATTTTTTATGATACTTGAGATATTTGGTCTAAAATCTATCTTTCATTTTGTTTTTTTGAGTAAAACACTTTTAATAAGTGATGATATTGCCATTTTGATGTTTTTTAATTAATGGTAATAAGTTTTTGAAGGGACTATACCCTTGTATACAAAGAGGGCCTAGAAGCCAGAATAGGAATGAAAAGCATCACAAGAAGGATCAAGATCCAGATAAGACATAAGAACCCAAGGTAACCAAAGAGAAGTTACCCCAAAACAACTAACCAGTTCGAACACTGCAGAAAAGTAGCCAAAAAACAACAAAAAAATAGCAAAAAACACGAAGGAAGGCAACAACATGGTGCAAATCCACAATTACTTCTTGGCGGCTTTGGCGATTCTAGATTTAATAGTTTGCCAAGAGGTGAACATAGCCAATGTCATCATATGAGTAGGGTCAAAAATATCCAGCTGTTGAATGGTCTGTTTGCTTTCCTTTTCCGTGCCCCAAAGAGTTGCTGGTATTTCACTGAAAGTAGAGATGTTGCGGACATGTTGCTCAATAAATTCTTCGATTGCACTAAATATAGCCATATTATGGTCATGGTGAGTCTTGGATTTCCCTATATGGTTGTCCAAGGAGTTCAGTTTTTTGTAGATATCCTCAACCTATTTATTGTCAAGATCAACCTCCTCCTCCTTCCTCTTACCTTTTTCTTAGCCAAGTTTTTAACTTCTTCTTTCAGCAGCAACATGTCTTTTCTAAGGCTTCCAGCCTTTTTGTGGAGCTCTCGGTGTGTGCCTCCTATGAACTAGTACTGCTAATATGAAGGAGATTATGAGCAACCTCCAAGTCCTGAGGAATGTTCCCCGAAATAGGGGTATCAGATTCAGTTTTTAGAAGACCTAGTTATAGGTCTGGTCAAAGTGGAGGTGAAGGGGGTGGGAGAAGAGGTGGAGGGGATGACATTGGGAGCTGAGAAGGAAGGCAAATGGGTAGAAGCAGCGGTGATGGGGATAGAAGGAGAAGAGATGGGGGTAGTGGTAGCGGTGAGGGGAATAGATGGAACAAAGAAGGGGGAAGTTGGAATGCTAGGAAACTTGAGGAGACAAAGTTTATGCAACAAGAAGATGAGACCTTGATGAAGGGACCGCACGAGTATGCTTTTGGAACTCCAGAATGGAGCACTCAAGAGAATTAAGAAGATAGTGAGGGAAACATACCGTGAAACTTCGGAAGTGATTGAGGAACACAAGATGTTTTAAGGGCACTGTGACGAATCTCCCCTCCAAAGAGATGTATCGAACCATCATACGGGTGACCTCATCAAAAGGTGGAGGGATAGAGCTGACCTACAAACCCGCCATGATGAAGACCAGTTTCTCATTACCCTCAACAAATTTCCTCTCCTCAATAGCCCTATCAATCCTTTTATTAAAAAAGTGGTACCCATCCATCCCAAGGCTGTTGCTTCGGCTATTAACTCTTCATTAATTAAAATTTTCTACCCGCCATATTCAACTTTACAATCCTTCCAATCCTTCACAAATTACACGGAAATGCTTTGGTCATGACCCTGTATCTTCTCAATAAAATTTGTGATGCCTCCCTGGTTGAGAAGATTCCAAAGCTCTTCATTATTCTTCCATCTCAGGTCCTTGTTGGGCTCTATCTGACAAGGGGCTCCTCCCATTTTCACCGTGCTTAAGTGATTGAAAGTATAATCTTCAAAATCCCTATGAGGAATTCTATAATAGATGTAGTTTCCAATCCGCTTTCTCTTTTTTCTCATGCGATGGGAATGATGTTTAGTGTAGCCATTGTTGTCATAATAGTTCCCACAAATGCCAGCGTGAATGCTGCTATGTACTTGGGAAATCCTACATGCACGAACTTCAGCCCCCTTAGAAACCCACTCCAAGTCATCATCATCCTTACTACGGACTTGAAAATCACAAAAACTGTTTAAAATCTGTTATAGGCAAAAGATTTCCCGCATGTGTGGCTTTAATCTTCATATAAATCCACTTTAAGTCATCATTATGTTTTCTATATCCTTGATTGCCCGTCAAGATCTGCTTGAGTGTTGTTTTAAACTTATCAGCACATGTGAAAGTCTTATTCTTAAAGACCCACTCCAAATGCTCATTTATCTTACCCCGAATTTGCATGCCCATAAGTATCCACTTGAATGTTGTTTTGAATTTGCTCAGGAATGTGATCACTATTATCCCAAATAATGTGATTAACATTTATGCCATAGTTAGCCAATGCATCTGCCACCTTGTTACCCTCCTGGTAAGTATGCTTGATCTGAATATTGTTGAAGGTTTGGCAAATACTTATGGATTCCAAGATGAAGTCCTTGATGTTCCAACTTGGAGGAAAACACTGATTAAGATGATTAATGATATTAAGCGAGTCTCCTTCCAGAATGAGATTTTGGATATTATGAGTCTGAGAAATTCTAAGGCCCCATAAAGCGGCTAATGCTTCAGCAAAATGATTAGTTTGTATTCCCATTTTACCAGCATAAGCAGCTATCAAACTGCCTCTATGATCCCGGATCACTCCTCCCCCAGCTACAATCCTAGGGTTACCCTTAGAGGCCCCATCAAAGTTCAACTTATACCAGTTGAGATTAGGAGGATGCCAATGTATCAAAGATCTATCAATATTATTACCGGAATTATTGATATTGTCAGCGCCAATCTTCCATTGGGACAAGATATGCTCTTCATTTTTGGATAACTCTTGTTCTTGGGGGGTTTAAATCTATCAATATTCTCTTTAATAGCATTAGAAATTTTACCAATCTTGAGCTTATGATTCTATTTACTATTTATGAAGATGACATCATTTCTATCTTTCCATATCCTCCAAATAACATGAGGCATTACCAAATTCTAGAGCCTTCTCACAACACAATGTTTATAGGGTGGGCTCCATTGGGTCTAGAGTTGACTGATGTCCTTCGGCATCACCCAGGAAGCTTTAAAATTAGAGAGGGAAAAACTCCAAATTTTGGTAGCATATTCACAATGGATAAACAAATGACTGATATCCTCAGAGTCTTTTTTACATAGATGACATCTATTAGGCATTATGAAACCTTTTCTTATCAAGTTATCAGTGGTAAGAATTCTTCCCCTGAGAGCAAGCCAAAAGAAAAAGTTAATTTTAGGTGTTAGCTCAGTCATCCAAATTCTACTCCATTTAAACTCAGTTTGACTATTGTCGAAGAAAGTATTATAACTAGTTTTAACAGAGTAGTCCCCATCAATAGAATTGCTCTAGACCAATTCATCCTTAACATCCAGCTGACTTAAGGGGATAAGGTCCAACTGATCTTGTAGGGAGGAAATAGTTTGGATCAGATCATCTCTATCCACAGAAAGTTTTTTCCATTTCTTTTTGTTACCATTTCTTTCAATATAATCCATGATTCTAGTGCCATACTTACTTTCAAGACTATCTTTGACTACACCAAATCTATCCATAAGGCTGCAATTAAACCAGTTATCATCCCAAAATTTTATATCACAACCATCTCCCACTTTCCATTTACTTCCTTGTTTGATGAAATTTCTGCTCTTCACTAAATTATTCCAAAAATGGAACCATAAGGAAGATGCTCATCTTGAAGAAAAGAAAAGATTGCTTGTTGATTAAGGTATTTAGCCTTAATTAATTCTATCCAGGGTTGCTTCTCAGATAGCATTCTCTAGCCCATTTTCACAATAAGAGCCTCATTCATTTTCTTTATGTCTTTTATGCCCAGGCCCCCAATAGATTTTGGAGTACAAACCTTATCCCAAGCAACTAAGTGATATTTAAACTTCTCCTCCATGCCCTGCCATAAGAAGTTTTTCTGAATCCTCTCAATTATTTCTCTGAAGGTAGAAGGGATCTTATATAGAGACATGATATAGATAGGCAGATTTTGAAGAGTGCTTTTTATGAGCAGGCACTTACCAACACTAGATAGAATGGCTCCTTTCCATCCAGACCATTTTTTTGAAATCTCACCAATCAGATCATTCCACACCTTGGTAGAAACTTTTTAGTGCCAAGAGGGAGTCCTAAGTATGTGGTTAGAAGTGAACTTATTTTACAGCCTAGAATTTTTGTAATTTTAAGTTGTCTTTCCTCAAGAGTGTTGAAGAAGAAAATGGAGCTTTTATCATAATTGATCTCTTGCCTAGAAGCAGATTCATAAAGTTGCAGAATAGCCTTGGTAGCCTTAGCTTCAAGGATGGAGGCCATTAAAAGAAGGATTGTATCATCCACAAATTGCTGATGAGAAGCTTGCTTGGCTGATGGAAGTGGGCTTTGAACCTTTTAGAAGACCGTCAATAACTACTTTACCAATTGTTCTACTAAGACTGTCTGCCATAAGAATGAAGAGCGGGGGGATATGGGGTCCCCTTGTCTTAGCCCTCTGCTGCTTGTGAAAAATCCCACCAGCTCACCATTAACCACCACTGAGAATCTGACCATAGAGATGCAAGCCTTAATAATTTTTCTGAATTTAGCAGGAAAACCAAATTTAATCAAAACTTTGTCTAGAAAAACCCAAGAGACCTTGTCAAAGGCTTTATTCATATCAAGCTTAAGGACCATATTTGATTTTTTATTATTTTCCATAGAGTGTATGGTCTCATGTACCATAATCACTCCATCTTGGATAATCCTGCCTTTAATGAATCCACTCTGTTGCCTTGAGATTAAATCCTTCATAATAAATTATAGCACAGTAGCAAATGATTTTGGTAAAGATTCTATAGATAACATTCACAAGGCTGATGGGTCTGAAGTCTTTGAAGTCCTTAGCATCCATTTTTTTGGAGCAAGCACAATGTGGGTGTTATTTAGCTCTTTCAAAAGATCCCCAATTCTATAGAATTCATTCACCGCTCTAAGAAGATCATCCAAACATATTTCCCAAAATTTCTGAAAAAAGTTAATAGAAAAACCATCCGGGCACAGAGCCTTGGTGCCTTCTAAAGTAAACACAGCTTTTTGTACTTCTAGTGTGATAGCTTTAGTGATATCTTTAAATCTTTTCTCCTTAATTTTTCCTTAGGGAATAGCCTCCAACATGAAAGAAATTGCCTCATCAGCAATGATATTCCTCTCATTAAGAATTTTTTTATAGAAATTGAGAGCTTCCTCTTTGATGCTTTTGGGATATTTTATAACAGTGCCATTACTTTTAGCCACTTCCATAATCCTATTACAAGCTCTGTGCTTTAGAGTGGTCATATGAAAAAACTTCGTATTTCTATCTCCTCCTTTTAGCCAGATAGCCCTAGATTTTAGTCTCCATAAGGATTCTTCTCTGCTACTGATTGGATCGTATGCGGTTTAAAAGAATATTTTTTCCTCAATTTGATCTTCAAAATATCTCCCCATTTTATTCATTTTTATTTCTAGATCTTGGATTTTTTGTTTTAAATCCTTTTTTTTCAAACACATTACCAAAAACTCTTTTATTCTAGATTTTAACTTGTTTTTAACATTTTTGAGCTTGAATCAATCTAAATTGAGTAGTGCCTTCACCATTCCAAACCCACCACTCTTTAATTTTTTTCATAAATTTCATCATGCTCCATCCACATCTTTTCAAATTTGAAGGAGCTTGATGGGCTTAGTCCAATTGAGAAGATTTAAGGCAATCAAATTGTGATCCGATCCACCTCGGGTAGGAAAGAGATGGAAGTCACATTGAGAATCCAACTAGCAGAAATCAGGGCTCTATCCAGTCTAACTTAGATTAGATATTTTCCCAACCTTTTATTGGTCAGGTGTATTTATTCCCATGGAGATCCACATCCAAGAGATTAAGATCAGCAACAAAAATCAAATTCATCCATACCTGTGGAAAAGTGGAGATTCCTCCATATTTTTCACCTGGGTTTAGAGGAGAGTTAAAGTCACCCATGATAAGCTAGTTGGCTGTAATATGCTGGTTTCTAAAGATCTTAAGATCAATCCATAGTTTACGTCTCCCACTAACCGTATTAGGGGCATAGATATTAGAAAGGATCCATTCACCATTGTTCTCAATAGCATGAAATTTAATAGCAAGATGATTAGTGCTAGCATTAAGAATCATACCAGTACAATGTATTTTATCCCAAAGAGTAGCCAGACCTCTAGAGGCTCCCTGAGAGTCCACCACAACCATGTCAGAATTTTCCTAGAAATTCTTTTTACTAATTTCAAGGATCTTAGCTTTCATCTTAGTTTCCTACAAAATCAAAATACTAGGACTACTAGAATCCCATAACTCCTTAATGATTCTCTGTTTGGAGTTTCCATTTAGCCCTCGGATGTTCCAAGAGATGATCTTCATTTAATAGGAGTGGGAGCTGGGATTGCCTAATGGCTCAATTGATGTTGAGTGCCATCTGCAATGTCTTTCTCTATTCTCTTGGATCTAAGAGTCTTTTTTGAGGGCCTTCCTCTTTTAGAACTACTTCCAAAATCTACTATTCTTCTAGCAAAAGATCTAGTAGTTTTGGATGTTGAAGTTTCCCAATTGTCAATTTTCTTTTTCTTTTCACTATAGAGTGATTCTGGGATCATTTCAAATCCTTTCATTCTCTTTTTTTTAAATGACCTCTATGAATCCAGAAGTTAGCTCCTCATCTTCCTTAAATGGCGTTACTTCTCCCTCCTCTTTCTCTCCCTGTTTACTATCAATATAGTGTAGATCTGCTGATCTGTTGCTGAAACAAGGGTTTCCATTTGTGGGTGAGATTTTACTTTCGACCCTTGGAGTGTTTTTCTGCAATGCTTCTTCTGAACCCATGTTGTCCTTCTCCAACATTTCCTCAATGATGCACAAAGAATTATCTATCTCAGCTTCCTTAGTGTCATTTTGAAATTCCAAAGTCTGAGCTAGATCCTTAGGAATGATATTTACCTTTACTGTTCCTTCTTGTTCATCCACCTCCATAGTCACCTTTACTAGATTTTGTATTTCTAAGTCTTATTTGTTTCTGATTGGTGCTCCAAGCAAAGCTGCCGTTGGGGTTTTGGACGCTAGACTAGGTGTTTCCTTATAGGAGTTCTAAACCCCCTTTTTTTCCTTTTTTGTAGTTCAACTCAGGCTGGTTAGGGGCTTTTTCTTCTCTCCGACTTTCCTTGTCTAGCACCCTACTTTCCTTTGTCATTTCTAAATCACCCTCAAGTTGTTCTTTCTTTTTGTGTTTATCCTCCTCTGTAGAGATCTCCTTATTAGGCATTTTTTGGTGAAGTGTCCTATATGATGACATTGCTTACATCTTAAATGAAAGGTTTCATATTCGATTTTTTGGATCCACATTCCACACTTAGATTTCAAGATGATGTGCTCTGGTAACTCCTACTCCATTTCAGAAGAAATGCAGAATCGAGCAAAAGAAAGTCTGGATCTGTTTCTCGTGGGTCCATCCAGCCCGATCAGAGCACCTATGGATTTAGCAATGTTTAGCAAGATTTCATCATCCCAAAATTGCAATGGTAGCCCTGGGAGTCTACACTGATTGGAATGATGTTTATGTTTTCAATGTTCGGGTCAAACCCTGGATACCATTTTTTCAAAAAGAGGCCCATATTACCCAGCCACCACGGGCCTCCCAGAAGCACCGATTCCAAATCAGTCTACTGATTAAATTTTTCTAGAAAAAACCCCGTGGCATAATGGTAATACTCAAATCCCCCTTAGGTTTCCACTTTCTAAGAGCCCATTTTCTAATAAAATCAATATTAGGTTTGGATCCTAGAAACTTACCAACAAGGAAAGATTTGCTTTGTCCAAAGCCCTATTTATGTAGCCATCTGGAACCATTAGACAGGTAGCACCTTCATTTTCCTTTTCCCATGTGAACTGCCCTCTTTCAGGAGATTGTGGACCCACTTTTCTGTTAGGGTTTTGAAGAATCTTATTCTAGGCCAAAGGTGTGGATCCCAGTGTGTCCACTTTTTCAGTTTGTAGCTTTTCATCCATCTGATTCTGGTAGCAGCCTCCTCTCAGCTATATTTGGCCTAGATTGTAGACATTCTGTAGCCAACACAGCTGAAACCGCATTGGATTTGTACTTCCATCGCTATCTCCATCACTCGCTATCTCCATAGGAAAACCATATATTTAGGTAATTTTAATGTTTGTTGAAAGGGTGGCATAATCAAATAAGTATTATTTCATCACAATCCCAATATGATATCACAATCCCAATACTTACAATCACAATCCCAATAAGAAAATTAGATTCATAGTCCACTGATTCGAGTAAGTGGCCATTTGATGTTGTTATGAGCCTATGGAAACTTGAATTTTTACAAGTTATGTTGACTATTTGAGAATTTTATGGTTGAATAAGTTATATTATTACCCATGTTCTTAAAACTATGTTGAATTAAGTTAATCATCAAGAAGATGATGATTTTTAGAGGGGAGGTATGTAATGCCTCTACTGTGTTGATATATGTACTTTCTTCTTTATGAATAGTTGGAAAACATTGACATGTGATTGTGTTTTGAGTTGTTGTGCTCTTTTGAACTATTTAATCATGTTTTTGGAATGATATCAAGTGCTTATAAGATCTGGTTTGTTAATCATTCTTATGGCAGTATTTGTACTTGTGTTGTTGATCATGAAGTACTTACTTAACTAGTTTTTGAAAGGAACTTAGTGATTTCAGCTTGTGGAAAGTGTAAATCAGGTTCTTGGAACAGCTAAGCAATCAAGTAATCTAGTAAGCTATTTAAGGTCTTGATATAATTTCTACTTCTGAGACTATTGTATTGATATTGGATGTAGGATAACACCTTGGATCAATTGCAATGATCCAAGGTATTCTCCTAAATCGATATGTTATTATGACTATAAGTTGTAAGGCTACTTGACTTCTTGATGATTTCTGGAATTACAATTTTATATGCTCATATCATGTGGACTATGAATCTAATTTAGTTGTCATGTTGTAATACTAAATTGAAGGCATGAAATTGTTAAATCAAGTTGGTTCGTTCTTGATAAAATACTTAGTGGCATTAAGAAGGTTAGTATGCAATAAGGTCTTGGTTGTTTTCATTGTTATTAGGTAACCTAAGCTAACCTATGTTAAGGTGATGTTTAAATTCCTAAGTGACTCTATGTGCATTTGATTAAATGTTGAAAACCTAACCTAAGGTTGATATAGGAATGTTGATTTAAATAAATCCTAACCTATTTAAGGGATCCTATGACCTAACCCTAAGGATCTAACTGTGGTTATCATTTATGAAAGGGGTTAGTGAAATGGTTAAGAAAATTTGGTGTCATTCCATTTTCATACTTGGTAAATTAAATAGTTTTAATTGATGGCCACCGCCACCCTTTGGCAGAAGACCAAGTCAGACTTGGCCATGCATGCTAAGTTTGTGGCTAATGGTATAGTGAAGGCTTGGAAAACTATTAGTGTGATTACTAATTTAAAATGGTTAAATAACAGTTGGCAAGATTCATGGAGGTAACTGACAGTCCTACCTTGACATTAATGGCATTGGGTGAACCAAAAACCACCTTGGGAAAATAATGATGGTTTTTGGAGAAAATAAAGGAATTGGGTTTCATTGTTCATTTGGTCATTCGAGTTATTTTTCTCTGCATTTCTATTTTTGAACTCATAGTTCATTTTTGGATAAACATGAAGTTATCAATTGCATGGTGGAGGAAATAGTGGAAAAATTAATGTAATGGATATTAAACTAGAAAGATGGAGAGAAAAGGGTTTCTGTGGAAGCTATTTTGTTTTCTCTATGGGATTTTTTGTGAAATCTTGGAGAAGAACTTGGAGAGCTTGGAAAGGAATTGTAGGAGCTCTACTAGGCATGATAGGCTCTAACTCTTGAGATATTTTTCTCTATTTAATGGCTTCATGAAAAGAACTCTGCTCTTATATGAAATCTAGTTCTCTAGTTTTGGGTTTTGTATATTTGTTTCTATATTTTGATTATTTGTTTTTATCATGAAATATTGCTCTTGAATATGGTTGTATATTGTTATTATTGCTTCTAGGTTATGTGTGTTTGATTGCGAAGTAATAGTTAAAATTATGGAAATGTTAGGTTGTGTTTTTATAATTGAATACCTTGATAGTTTCATTCATGTGCTATTTTGAGGCATTGTATATTTGTTTTATGGACACTTTATTTTCACAAGATTTAATTAATGTTTTTCATGAGCTATTTTGTGCCTATAAGTTGGTGTGATGGGAGTACAAATCGATAGGTTCTTGTTTAAAAGTATTCACCATTTTGACATGTTAAGGTAATGGGTGATTGTGTATATCTATGCAGCCCAACCTACCTATTGTTTGACTTTGAGTCTCAAGTTGGTTTTTCTAATATTGAATATATAATTGGTTTCCATGGTTAAAGTTTGAATGGAACTTCTTGTGGAATCAATACCCTTACTAGGTGCTTTATTTTTCTTTCCTTTATTATCACCTGGAAAATGATTGGGTTTTGTTTATTCGGTTTTGTTAAATCCATTAGGAGTTTATGAGTAGGTTAATACATTAGAAGTATTATCACTTTGTCTCCTAGGGATTTGTAAGTCTCTACAACTTAAACAAAATCTTTAGGTTGATGGCTTGGTGAGTAATAGTGGTTTCATATATGCGTGACTATTTTAACCATTGTTGCATCCTATATTTACTTTCAATTTTTTGGAATGGAATCAATATTTGATGAGTGTGTGATTGGATTTCCTTCACTCAAAGTGAAATAATGAAGGAATTTTGGTTCAAGTTAAGTTAATACTAATTTATATTGAGCCTTAAGCTCGATCATGTCAAAAAGATACCATCCTCTGCCTTATATTATTTGTTGTTATCAAATCATGTATGGATCGATCTTGGTTTGTTAAGTGGATGATTTATGGGTATAAGTTAATGGGAAGTTTGAGTTTTACTCAACTTCATACATATGATGTTGTTTACTAATTCTCCCATTCTCAACAATCTTGCATCAGATTTTTATAGTCTCTTAATTTGATGATTATCCTTAGATACGTGTTACATGTTATAACCTAGTTTAGATCTCGTATTGAGTTTGGACTTTATAATCTTGATCAATTAGCATTCATTGTTAACAATATTTTTCTCATTTCGATATTTGTATAGTCTTTATTCGAAGTAGGGAGTCTTGATTGAAATGAAACATTTATTTGGTTTATTAAGTTTCGGTTGATCCATTTAAAGTGGTGTTGTTTGTATAGCCATTTGGTCACTTATACTACTTTTGTTTCAATAGAATGGTGTCTTCATAACTTTAGTTAGGAGATAATTGTTTGATCATAGTATGTTTCTCAGGTTGATGATATAGTTAAGAGTATTTGATTTCATATCACTTATAGTTTCTTGGTTCATATTTGTTTTCTATGAATACTAATGAAGTATGAACTTATATCTCTGTCTAACATGTTTTGGTTTTTAATGACACTCACTTGAATGTTGAGTTATATTCGAGTAACTTATGAAAAAGTAACTCATTATGTTTTGTAAGTCGTGGATTATACTTGAATGCCATGATGAGTTAAGTAGTACATCTTATCTTAAATTCATACAAGTTATTATGTAATATATATAACTTATAAGATTAGTTGAATAAGTTATTACCCTCCGTGAGTATTGCTTGATTGAAATATAATAATTTTTTCATTAAGTTATGTTATATATACTTGATAAAATGGTTATAAAACTATAGTTATATAAGTATGGGATTATATGACATGTAGCATTATTATACTAATACTTGCATTATTTAATTGATTATGACCAATTGTATTTATTGGGCTACCTATGTGTGTCTTAAATTAATATTGGTATTGAATTCTTTGGAGCGATGTAGTATGTTATCTTATCTTCTTTAGATAGTTTCATTTATGATGTCCTTGTAACATGTTCAAAAGGGTTGTGTTTTTCTTTTGAACCTTAGAATAATTTCATCAAAAATTAGTGTTCATTTTATGAAATTATTATTTAGAGCATGTTGTTGAAGATTTAGTACCTATCATGCTTTGTTCGTAAGAACTAATGAGATGCTAACAATCTTGCAGATGGACTTTGTTAAAGATGAAAGAAGAAAGACATATATAAATCTGCATTTATTCCATTGATTGAAGATAGATGGTTTGAATAAAATCATTATTATATTCATTTCTTGATGTACTTGATTCATAAACAAGAAAGGCCTATGGCCCATTTATTGTAATTACTTGGAAAGATGTTGATTTCATTGATAGAAATATGATTATTGATACTAAATTTGGAATGAAATAAAGATGGTTTACTTAATTTACATTATTTAAATGGAAGTGACTGGTTATAAAGTGTTGAACTTAGTTGTGAATCCATTTATAAAAATGAGGTAGTTCGTATTTATTCCCTTTACTATACTAAGAATATGTATCATCTATTGAAGTACTACATGTCGGTTGCGATTGCATATCATTATGAGATAAATTAAAAGTGATTAAATACCTAACTAACATATGTAGTATGACAATTATACTGATTTGTTAGACTAAGTTCATTAGCTTGAATGGAATTAATTGTACTTATATGATTTGGATGATAGCTAAGTTATAAGTATAAGGTAAATTAATGGTATAAGCATGATATGTTTATAATTGATGTGTTTTTGTTGCATTTAATAGTTTATGTTGCTTGTAAAAGTATAAAAACATACCTAAACATAATAGTTACAAAGAGTTAAATTATTCCTAAGAAATTTGTGTGAAAACAATAATGTATTAATGTTGTCTTATATTATATACAAATGAAATAAGAACATGACACTTATCTATTTAGAAGGAAAATGTATGCTTAAATGATTAAGTATAATGCAGAATTAAATATGCAATCTTGCACTTAAGTGAATAAAGCGGTACGATCCTTTCATGAAGGAATATTCGATTTCAAACCCTAGTTAATCCTTAAGAGTGACACTAACGATGAGAATAATAAAGGGTGGATTTGAAAATTTTGTGAATTAAATAAATTAATAAACTTGTTAAGTTATAATGTTTCACTTAGTGGAACTTGATGTCTTGTTGCAACATAGTCGATTTTGCCTGTGCCCATTTAATGATGTGAGTCATTAGTTGGTTCTTGTGGAGTAGCAATTATGGTGCAATAATCTTCCTAGCTCCCTCAAGTGTTGCTATCGTAATTTTTGGATCTATGTCTCGCTATACACTAATTAGTGATAGCGTGATGGCCTAGTGTTGATGTCATCTTATGATGACTATGGGTAATGAATTGGATCTTAAGTAATACAAGTTGATTCGGGTATGTTTGATTTCCCATGGTCTTCTTAAGAAGACTATTAACACTAGTCTATGTGAGCTAGCCCTACTTAGTATCTAACACAGGACTGGAAGTGGTTGATGTAAGTCAAGGTAATCTAATATAGATAACGGTTTTGAGTGTGGTGAAAGACATATTTCTTTCAATGAGTATGTTGTCTAGGAATAAAAGCATGGCATACATGTCTTATAATTGTGGCTAAAATATCACAAGTTGTTGATTGTGTTGTCTTGTTTCATCTGGACTAAAGATGTGTGATATCATATGGGTACTGTAATAGATACCTAGATACGATCTTTAGATATTTACACTTGATTTACCCTTAATGGAATAAAGGAACCAAAAGTATACTTATTATACATTTTGATATAAAGAACATGAACAATCAATTTAATACCGAGCCATGATAGCTACATATGGTTTACTATTATGTTATGGATTATATAAATGAATGTTTTTGTAAAGTATATGAATTTGGAGCAGTGAACATTATGATATAAAAAAATCCATTGTATTGAGGTCGTAAAATGAGGATGTTACAGGTGACACATTCCACATAAATATTTGATCTCTATTTAAATCTCACATGTCTTGGTAAATCGAGAATGTGATATGGTATTAATAGTGGAAAGATGTTTTTGAGCCACATCAGCGTAAGCACCATGCCTTTTAAGCGGTTTACCAACCTTCCATTCATTTCCTATATTTTTGAGTGTTTCATTATCCATCTTTTAATCAACCATCTTGCTTCCATGTCTTCTCCATTGCTGACCTTGAACCTTTTCAATGAAGAGATCAATTACTTGGGTTAGTTTTTTTCAATTAATAGGGCCAAATAGAGCCCTTATAAAGCATACATGATAGAAAAGTTGGAACTCTTGATCATTCATCCACGAAAAATATGATCTTACCCTTTCTACAAAGGCTATTAGAATTATGTGCATCCTTTCCACTTTTTCAAACTCTTCATTTTGACTTATTCCACATGGAATATCATATGGATACTAAAAAGCTGAAGTATCACTAGATTAGCAACTTTAAGTATGTACATACGACAACCATGACACATGAAGCCAAGATATTACCATACTATTGTTTTATCCAAATCACTACACCCTCCGAATGGCCGAATGTGAACAAGATGTTTGGTGTGATTGGGTAACATGGGATCACCTCTCAAGTTGTGGGACTTGGGCTTAAGGTGAACCTCTGGAGAAGGCAAGACTTCTCTTCCTAAACTAAGTGTTATACTACTTCTAGTGTAATAAAATAGTTATCTAGACATATGCTAACATTTTCATGGGATTTAGGAGAGATATTTGTAAGAAATGAAAATATACTAGGGATGGTGATGCACCAAATAAATGGTGTTGCTATAATTAGGAAGGGTTAATTTGAAGAGGGTGTTGTGCACCACAAGACAACTTCACTTTTTGATGCAACTTGAAATGGTAATTAACTACCACAAACTAAAGAGCATGTGTTCCCTTTGTTAAAACTCAATTAGATAAACAAAATATCGGTATTCCGGTGAAGAAGGATGAAATTAAAACAGGTGAATGAACACCACAACTCAAATGCATACAAAAATCCACCACTTGATAAGCACATAACTCCAGAACATCCGTAATAGAAACCTAAACTTGCACACGGTGTATACGTAAACATGAGAAAGGCACATGTAAGTAGGTGGAATGATGAAAAGGACTAATGGTAGTCATAACACATACACTTTTATTACTTCAACAACGTGTACAACGCATCATTACATTTATAAGGGCAACGATTTCCATTAAAGTCTTGGAGAAGAGGCTTGAAAGTTCCCCAATCCACAAAGATAACTTGTAGAGAGAGAGGATTCTTGAGAAATATACACTTTTCTAAGATGTCTAACTTGTCCAACCCTAGAATGAACTTCCCTTTACATTTATAGAAAATATGCTTTAAGAGAAAGGATGGAGAAATCCTAAATTCAAGGTCATGAATAAGGGCACACATGGCCTTCATGATAGTTCTGAAATTTTATTGCACCTATCCATCGTGCCTAATAAATTCAAAAATGAACTTATCCTCCATTAATTAAAATAATTTTGTAAATAAAATATTTTAATAACAATATGTGTCTTTGGTGGGACCCCTTAAGGTTTGATTTGTGCTGGGAAGGGGTCAATAAGGATATTTTGGCATATGGCTGCTGCACAACTAGCTCTCAGAGATAGCTAGAGAGCTACGCTTATGCACCAATTAAGTGCTCTCTACTTTATACACCGATTGCTAATTCCTAGCTCAAATGAGCTCTTCCTAAAATGTTTAACCACCTTCCACTTTGACCGGGTATATTTAATCCATCACATTGAGCCCTTTTATTGGCGCTAAATCATTTAGTTAGGCCGCTCCACATTTACTCCTATCTAGCTCGATGGGTGGTTTTCCCCACAACACTTTTTGAACTCGTCACCTCGGACTCATGTTGATCCGCCTACAAACTCGGATTATTGTTTGACCTAAATACATTCTTCATATTCCTTGCAATGTGACCAAAATGACCACATCCATCAACTCAACCTTCCTTAAACACATTTTCCAACAACTCAGAAGTGGAGCATATAAGGAATCACTTTCTAATGGCGAGTCGATAGGATGATTCGGTCAACTTGGAGATTCACTCACCATCATCCTTAAATATTTCTCCTTACTAGATCTCTTGGTTCGGGAACACGAACATCATTTTTGTAAGCTTGATGGTGTTCATACAAATAAAATCCACAAGTTATAAGTGGGAATCTTAGAATTTCAACGATGTCTTACCAACATACCAACTTGGTGCATTGGCCCCTAATCCTCGCATTCCCATGAATTATCTTGGAAAACCACCCCACAATTAGACATTAATGCGATCCTCAATATTTGATGTTGATCCAACCCATTACTTGCTATTGAGTTAAGTTATTCCATTACATGAGCAAGATCAAACAACTCATCCTCCTATGATTCAGCTCGAGAAGATGAAAACTTGAGCCTCTCTATTTTACGACTAGCTTATCCTACGAGTTTGAGCTCATCACAAAATCTCCCGAGCTCACTCTTTTTGTGAGATCCTGTGAACTCTAAACTTGGCTCAATTGTGTGATCACCAATTTCTCCTAATCCTCGTCATCTCGGTGTTATTGTAAAACATATTTCCCATCCCTCTACACTCCATGAGCTCCTTGTAGCCTTCAAACAAGCTGTGTTTAAGTTAACTCGGTCTTCAACGCTTTGCACCCACATTTTGACTCGTTGATGCAAGTTATTTGGAAATACCGACTTAACTCGGCCTCTACAACTTTGCATGAATTCTGGTCAATCTACATATCTCCCTACTTGATCTTCTTATATAATCTATGGTGCGTGAGCTCATTGAACTCTAAAATTTGATCTACATTGTGTCCAACTCTCATCTAGATTGGAGGTTAATCCACTACGACTCTCACTACTCGCCTCCCATGGCGCTTGAGTGACATGGTTGTATCCCAAACTACTTCCCATTGTGCACTCGGCCCATTCTATGAAAGCGATGAGCTCAATTGCATTGATCTTCATTAATGTCAAGATCCTCTTTCTTGTGAGCTTCTACGAACTCTAATAACTATTAAGGATTTCATCACCTAATAGGAAACTAACTCGTTGTTCTACTTGAGTATAAATAATTAGTTTTTAGTATATTGGTGAAGCACATGACTCCTTATCATTGTGGCACTATGAAGTGAGGGGTAGGCCCCAATATTAGGCTCCATATCGACACCAACATATATTTGGGCCACACGCACCTTCGGGTATATCGAGGACTCCCACCTTAAACAAAACTGAAACAATCCTTAGATTGGCCATATCATTAGGTTCCCTTTGAACCTTTTCCTCCACATCTGAATTCTAATCAAGATAATTAAATTTATTCTCCGTAACTTGTTTGTTATAATTTTAGCCCACTTAGGAATTTGCTTTATCATCTCTAATTTACTATCATTGATCAAACCTTTACATCAGCATATTCTTTCACACCTTACGCATCATTCTTTACAAACATATTTGGTTGTTTCATCAACATATTTTTATACCAATCAATTTCAAAACATCCCCTACGTAGGATCTATTCCTTATCAATCTTATTATCCTATCACATCCCACTCAACTTCACTTAGCCCTGCACTTTTCCCGAACCATCGAGATCTTATCTTATTCCCTATGTAATCTCTACTTTCAACGACCCCATCCAACAACCCTACAACTATCATTTACAACCAAACTACTTCCTAACTATCATTCCCAGTACCCTTGTTAGGTGTATCTCATTAACCGGTACTTTCCGCATCTTGCCCTTCATCACAATCCCATTAGAATCTTTATATCCCCATATTTAATCCAATCAACCTATCTAGACTTCAATATATCCTCGTTACCTCGGACATCCCAAACCTTTACACATATACCTATGTAGGCCCAATAAACCCCTTTCATCCAATAAAAATAGAGTCTTCAACATCTCTCCACATACTTTTATCACAACCTACTCTATAAATAATCTCCTCTCAAGCTATCATCAATAACCCTTACACCAAGTCCATCAACAAAAAAACCCTCCTACTCCATAGAAATATCATCAATCAAATGAATCACATGCTCATCTTCAATTATATATTAATTACTCCACATGTAATCCTACAAACGATCCCATACAAGATGTGTTAAATTGATTATACAATTTAGAATTAGTTACCAAGGGATCAAAACATGCCCTCATGTATAATTATGTTTGTAATGAAACCATCCATTCATCAGTACCATATAATCCTTATTCTCTGCATTGGGAATTCTAAGAATTTACCATATTCCATGGTCTAGAGGATCCTCAAGCAAAGCGACACATACTAGCCTTTCAAAACTTGTGTTATCTCATCATCCATGATCAATATATCCTTCTTAGAACCTTTCCTATGTCACTAACAGGACCTGTCTTGGATTGGTATAACTCCTCTCTTGACACTCTTTACTCTCTTTCACTCGACCATCCATGTTTTTCTAGATCACTTCACTATAAATGTTACTTGCAAAATCACCATTTCTGACCTTTATACCATAAAACAATCTGAAAATGAATCCATTGTAGAATTTTTCACTCGGTGGCAAATAATAATCAATCAATTGACCTTCTCACTACCTCAATCAAAACTAAGCAAGTAGTTTACTCAATCATGTTCCACTTGTTAGCTCCCATATTTATACCTTGGGGAGGGGGAAGAGAATGGGGGCACAAACATGTAGAGGCTGGGAAAATAGGGTCACACCACATAAAACATCATTTTGTAGTTGTGGTTGGGATCCTCCTCTGCTCACCCATCGAACCCTCCTAGGGAGGTGATGGGAGGCACCCAAACAAAGGGTGTGGATAAGGTCCTGCTTAACATTATGACTCTTCCTAGTTAGGGTGAGAGGACTTAGGATTTGTGGTCGGGAGCACAGGGTATGGTTAGATGCATTGATGATATTCTAGATCCTTTAGAGTTAAATAATCAGGTCTCGCTTGAAATATTTGTCATTTAAGTTGTGCAAGTTCGGAGACTTGATATGGAATGCTAAATGAAGTCTTTGCCTAATCGTACATTGATCCCCTTGGTTTACATACAAGTTCATTTGTAGGTCGATGAAGGGGATCTTTGGGTGGGTGAGAACATGCGCAAGGTATTATCTATTTGAAAATGTGTTCTCCTAGGTGGATTTGTAAGGTATGAATATGTTGTCGAGATCCACACGGTGTGTTAAACATGGCTTACCAAATATTATTCAACTTTTTTATGGGAAGGAAGGGAAATTGAAACAAAGGTTGGAAAAAATGGGATAAGTTTCCCAAAAGGGGAATCATGGGAAAATCCAGAAACAAATTGTCAACTATTATATATTTTCCTAATCGGGTGAATGCAAGTGAAGAAGTGAATGGGCCTTTCTGTAGGAGGCTAGTTTACAAGGAAATTTTTGAGAAAACCACAACCTAAATTCTGATAGTCCATCTTAGTAACCCTAAATATTGACCATCTAAGGTGAAGTGAGAGAAAAATTCCAGATCAAGGTACCTAAAGGGTAATCAAAATTATATCCTTAAGTGCTACTCGATCAGTGCAGGAGATTTTTATAGGCTTTGGACATGATGTTTTATAGGTACCCCTAGAAAATGGCAAAAGCTTACACCCTTCCTAGGAAAGAGCCAAGAAATATCAAGATACTTCCTTGGTTGAATTACTACCACAACTCACACAAAAATCATAATGAAAGACACAAATCACTTCCTCACTCACATCATTCCACAAATATAAAACAAAGAAATATCACAAATATCGATAAATTTTGTAGGTGAAAACCATTTAAACTTAGGAAAATAAGAGAGACATGTATTTATGCTCTCAAATCTAGTTAATGATTTGTACACATGTAATCATCCTAACATAAATTATTGATAATTGAGTTACACAACAAAAAAACTTCATCAAAAATTTGCTTCCTCTCCTAGTTGGCGATTGCATCATCAGAATTCCCTATTTACCCGGACACGGGAACTGTTTGTGACCTTTGACCTCATGTGTTCACTATACCTTGTGCACTTTATTACTTGTGTTGATTGACCTAATGACCTTACCTTTCCTATTTCCATGCCCATTTATCACGACCCTACGGGGTGTCTGGAACATACCTAAACATTCCTGCACCTAACCTACATTTTGTTTTGTTACCTTATCCTATACCTTGGATATCGAGAATCACTTCAATCTTGTTTGGATAAACCTATCGACCATAGATGATGTAGAGTTTGCAAGCTCTTCAACACGGTACCATGTCACGGTTTATACGTCGTGTGCATTTAATGCCACTACCTTTGACCTTGGCTCGTTTACCGTTACCTATATGCTCGATTTTCCCTTTACCCCACTCCTAATTTCTCATCATTCGCTTCACATCCACTTTTACCAAACCACTCGCGATGTGCTCTACCACCTCATCGAGTTCTTGGGTTAAGGGGATCACCCTCATTCCCACTTGGGGTAACCACACTCTATTCTTGTTCACGTCACTTACCAATACAAGCTACAAAACAAGAAGGAAAAAATGTAGACACCAAAATCGTGTTGTAATCACCTTATCACCTACCTCTTGCACCCACACATGTTAATTTAATTACGTTAATTAAATTAATGCCATTTATCACTATACATATTAATTTAATTATTTTAATTAAGTTAATGACCTTTTACCCACACACATATTAATTTAATTAGTTACATTAAATTAATTCACTACCCTCATACACCTATTCAATACAATTGCCTTTATTAAATGCACCTCACCTAACCACCCCCATCATTTGACCCATTAACCTAAACCCTAAACCAATGTCCTAAATAAAACCTAACATTACACCCATTCCCTCACCTCACATTAAAATCCTCCTAAGGTCGGTTTTCTCCCGAGGAAAAGAAGAGACCCTTATCAAATGGCGGAACAACTTCCTAGGAAACTTTTGAACAACCTGAGATATCTCACCCAAACCGACATCGGTTTACCCTAAACCGATGTCGAGTTCCCCTAAACCAATGCCGGTTATACCGGGATGGACCAAATGGCCTATTTAGACCCATCTACAGCTTTGTAAAATAGGTTATTGATTGTTGGTGATTCATCATTGATTTGAAACTTCTTATCATGAATTCAATCTCTACAGATGCAACAGCAGAACAAAGTGATTGGAGATCAACAAAGGCAACCAAATACACTGGCACAACAGTGAAACTTTCTACCCAGCATTCTCCAACATAGCAACCTCTTCATCATTCTTCAGACCCGTACCTCATAGAAGAGTAAGTATCCTCCTCCAACCTATTTCATCTGCTTATCAACATCTGCAATACTTTTGGGTAAAGGAACTTAATCTTTCACCCTTCGTCCATTCCCTCTCTCCAGTTTCAGCCACCTTCTATACCCAATCGTCTTAATACCTTGCCCAATTATCTATCTGACCTCTTCAGTAATCTTAGACCTTCGCAACATATTTACACCCCCTCTGTGATCAATCCCTACCTTCCACCAACTCCACTTTTGCCCCAAAACTCCCAAAACTCAGACTGTGTGATTTTACCAGTTCCAGGACACAGTATCATCGGTTCCCTCTAACCGTCCATTGGTTACGAGTAAGACTACCATCAGTTTTGTAGAACCATGGTCAGTCTCTATTTTCCCTGATCTCTACCAAAACAGCAACCTGTTTGTGACTCACATTCAACCTGACCTCATTACTCCTAGCCTTTACCTACCGATCACCTATTTGACCTCACGAATCTCCTTCTAGCCTATCCTATTAGATTAGATCTATCCTATTGCATTTGTATGATATGCCTAAATCATATTAAACTATAGTAGGACAATATTTACTTTATTTCAACATTGAATTGTTTTAAGCAGGTGGGCTAATGACCATCTAAAAAGTATTGCACTTCTAGGATCTAGCACATGTTAGGCAGTCCACTGCATATATCGTTTAACTCTCTTTGGTGGTCTTGTTTTGATTCTTATACAGGTAGTTCCTCCCAGCCAAAAGGAAGGTCTCACAATCACTTTTATTCAAAATTTAGATACGCTCACATACGACCTTCAACCATCCTAAAAATAGGTATTCCTCTTACCACCTTTACCTTATCTGTTTGGCGTCAAGTACTTCTGAAAACTAAGAAATCGGGTGAAACATTTGGCACACCTGGTGGGACCCATTCGGGTTCATTGCATCTTTTTCATGCCTAGGTGAAAATTGTGTGTGCTTGTTTCCATTCTAATAGCATTCACATTAATACCTTCTCCTTGGTAACATTCTCTTCTTTCTATTTTCTCTGAAAGACACATTCCTTTTGGTGTATTTAAAAAGAACCTTCTTCCCCTTTGTTTTCTACATTTTAGTGAAAGAGCATCCCTCTTCCTATTCATCTATTGTTGTCATCGAATATCATACTTTCGATTTGGGTTTAAAACAAGTGCATTCCATTCTGATTTGTTGCATTAGCTCACATTAATTGAGGGCAACCTATACGCTGGAAGTCATGACCAGCTGATGGTTGACAAACGAATCATAGAAAATCACTTCTATCCTTTTCTCTTTCTCCGAGTCTTACCAAACTACACAAAAATTCAAAATACATACATTCTTAAACAACATCCTACCTGGAAGAATTTGTAGGTGATCACATGATCACGGTACAATGTGCACCAGCTCATTGCTCTGTCGAGTCATACTTCAGAGTGAAGCCCACCCCCACCATAACATTCCTGAAACCTCACCCTTTAGAATTCTTTCTTTGTAGGAAGCCTTCCTCACCAAGAAATTCTATTGTTCTATTCATAACAATCAGTCCACACAAATAGCATAAGCTAAACAAACATAATAGAATAGGCACTCTAGGAACGTTCTTTCTTAGTGTTCTGCTTGATTTGTGTTTTGAGGTGAGAGATTTCGATCATCATTTTTGTCTTTCCTTGCACACTCCTAATCATAGTCGGTGTATTCTGACTTTGTCTGAGTGTGCCTAGACCACATCTACATCATTCTCAGACTTCTGGGTTTGATTCAACACCAGATTTTTAAATCACAACCATCTTTCTTATTCTCTATTTCAATTTCATAGTAACTGGCTATGGTTACCTTTAACCGGCATTGGTTTAACCCAACTGGCATCAGTCTAAAGTATTCTTGGATACCTATCCAAAAGACACCTATTTCACTTTCTGAGTTGTAAAAGGCTCCTATCACCTTTCATATTGTTGTTACTTCAATCATAGTTACCTTACATCTCATCCTGTGTGAAAATTGTCACTCTGGGACTATCATTTAATAGACTGTTGGTTTTTCATAAGTAACCAGACTAGTTAAGCCTAACCGGCATCGGTTTACCCGAACTGGCATTGGTCACCCTGTGCTATTTTATAGCTCACCAGCTGACCTAATTCATTCACCGTTGACTATTTTCCTAGTTCTGTTGTGTTATGTGTCATTCAGACATAATACAGTCTTGCTAAATCAGTTCCTATCCACATGGTGCTAACCCATAGTTAGGAAAGCACCCTCGTATTTCACACTAGTTGACTACCACTCCCACCTAGCCCTTCATCACCTAGTCCTTCGCCACCTTCCATCTCATCATCCATGGATCCTAATCAACCTATCACCATTCCTATAGGTGACACGGAGTTTGCACGACTCCTGGATCAGAATCCTGTTGCTTTGAGCCACTACCTCACCCATGCCTCCACTCGAGATGCCTCGGGTCAATTGATCTATGGCATGCCCGTATCCTTATCTCCATCCCTAATGATCACTTCCACCTCGGTTCCACCTCCTACCATGGTGACCTCACCCATTTTATCCCTAGTTGTGATGCATCTCGGTCCCACGCCATCTTTGATCGTCGCATCCACCATACCTCCGTCCACCACCCAAAACATAGCATCATCCGCTTTTGTTGTCTCGGATATACCAATCACAACGCTACCACCCTTTGTGTCGATAACCTCTACCCCATTTCAAAACATTGTCCTTTCTATTCCCCAATCTCTACCTCCCATCTCTACCGGGGTCACTACAGAGTGTCCCACCCTCACATACCTACTACCAGCTGCCTCCTGTTTCATCAGTCATTAAGTTTGGGTATATAACCTCTATGTCTATCTATCAATTCCCACCTACTTATTCGATACCACCATACTGGAGTGTCATATTCTTCATATGTCCCATAATAACCTCCTTTCGCTCGGGGTACCCAATCTTCACAACCTAATAATGAATTTATCAAGTTAAAGATGGATAAGATGCAAAAATTAGAATCATTTGTTTCCATCTCTCGTAATTCTCTCACCTATGACGAGATTTGTAATGAGCCCATTCATCCATCCATTCCCATTCACCCATATCTCATACACTGGGAGATGCCTAAGTTTAACCACTTTAACAGTAAAGAAGACCCGCAACAACATTTGTGATCTTTCAAACATGGGTGTTACTTAATTGCCCATGATGATGTTTTGCTTTTGTGAACCTTTCCCATGTCCCTAACTAGTCTAACATTGGACTGGTGTAGTGGATTACCTAGACATTCCATCTTCTCATTCAACCAAATAGCCCAAGCCTTCTTGGATCATTTTTCGATTAACATCATCAATGACCGATCTTTATTCCACGCATCAATATGACGATGAATCTATCACAGATTTTGTCACTCGTTGGCGTAGCCTAATCAACCAACTCACTTTCCAATTACCACAAATTGAACTCATAGAGCTCTTCACATGAGCATGTACTAGACATATCTCAGCTACCTTATAGTGCAAACCTTCCACACATTTAATGAGGCTTTCACCATGGCACGTAAGCTTAAAATTTGCACCATCGAAGAGAAGAGGATCTGATTATGAAATAAGAACTCTTTGTCTAAATCACATGATACTTCCTCTTTCTCAAAACCTCGGGTGAGTTATTCCAAAGCCAAGGGAAGTGCCAATGTAGTGGTAGTTAAGGCTGGCCACGCCCATCCATCCAATGATGCTAAACCTTCATCCAATCTATCACCGGTCAAGCCTTCCAATTCAAACAGACAGGAAGAAATACACCTCAATTGGGGAACCATATTCATCTATTTTAGAAAATCTTATTAAATTTAATGCCATCACCCTTCCTCCTATCAAACCACATATTGGTTTTGACCCCTCTCGCCCCATACCAGGTTGGTACAAGGAAAATGACTACTGTAACTATCACCGTGTAAATGGCCACAGTGATAGCAATTGTATCACCTTTAAAAACATTGTTCAAGGAATGCTCGAAAGTGGTGAGTTAGTCCTGGATAACCCCAATGCACCTACCAATCAAGACCTTCATATTTTCAAGAAACCATTCCCTAACCATTCCCCATCTAATGATCAAACTGGTAATGCCTCACACAACAAAATTAATACACGTGAGGTACATGTTATCTTTACCGACTTACAACTTGATTCCCAAATATCTCATATCCCATCCATCAAAGAAATCCTAGCCCGAAATCCTCTACCCGCACAGGAACCTACTTTATCCGTTCCTCTACCCATAGAGGAAATCCCTTCACCTCCTTGTACACCTGCGGAGGAGTCTCTCATTAGCACTGACAACATTTCCCCTACAACTTCCCTACCTAATGAACCACTACCAATTGTACCTCCTCCACCCATAGAGGAGTACCCATCATCTTCTCCACCTATTCAGGACCCAATATATTTTCCATTACCACTTGGTGACCATTCTCCAACAGCTACCCAAGATCATACGGACCTACTTTCAGCTCTCTTACCTACAGAGGCTGAAGCCAGTGAATTCCCTATTTCTTAAACACATTTTACGGGAATACCCACTCGCTCCACATCTACCTCATCTACCACAAAGTGTCGTTCTCACATTTGGCTGACCGCCTAGATTATGTTGATAGGTCTTTACTTTGGGGGCGTCTCTTATTCCGGTCTCGACCCAAATGCAATCATCTTCCACTGACACTTCTACCATTTATCTGAAGGAGTTTCAACAACCCAAACCGCACATGAACATAACTCTCGCTACATCTTCTACTGCATCATCCTCATCTATACCCACCTCTCTACCTACTAGCCGACATGTTCCAACACCATCACTTGTATCTAAACCCACTAGTGTTCTAGGGGTCACACCCACATCAAACCTTACACATCCTCCTATCAGGATACACTTGACCACATCTTCCCATATACCTATGGAACCAATCCCTCAACCTAAACGAAAAACCCAACCTTCTAATCTGCATGCACCGACCTCACCAACTACACCTTTATCACCTTCACCCTTACCATCCATCTTGGGACCTCACCCCTCTACCTTAACAAAATCTACCCTCTCCAGGGGTAAACCTAAAATTCCCTTGACCCCTTTACCACATCCTATAGCTCTACCTAGGTGAACCTTACGTCCTTCATCACCATCTATAACTTCTTTACCTCCTATACCACCATTACCTTCTATACCTCCTTCACTACCCATGACATTTTCTTCCACCTCACCTGTACCTCCCTCTTGACATCGATCAATACCTACCATTACACCTTATTTGTCCCCTTGAGTCACTCGTCCTCTCCCACCATCTACCTTGCCATCTACATCACGTGCTCCCCTACACCTCTACCTAATGATAAACACCAAACATCAAAAAAATCAGTAATTTCCAAAGAGGTGGTTAAACCTACCCCTCTTCCTATTGCTACACCTACACCAAAGAAAGTACAACCCAAATCCAATACTACATCACCTCAACTACCACCACAATTACCCAATCTTCCAACCAAACCTACTTTTACTTCACATTGTGATCCACTGGTGGGATCATACGCCACCATCTTGGCTAATCTCCTAGAAAGCTCTGTTATCACCCTCCCTCCTCTTAGACCTTATGACCCTCTTAAACCTAAGCCGGAAGGGTTTGATGATACTAAAATTTGCACTTACCATCGCATGCCAGGACATGATGTTGAGAACTATAAGGGGCTAAAGGCTTCCCTCATTCAATTATGTCCCTTTAACCCCAATTTTGATGACGATGACCTCCTAGATGATGAACCTATTTCACCCTCACCACCTTCTTCACATCTTCCTCCTACACCTATACCACAACCTCCACCCTCACAACTCATAGAGCCACCACCAAAATTTGAGATTAACATGGTTCGCATTAGAGAACTTGCCACACCTCCACCTAAATGTCGTTGTGCCCAACTAACCTCACAAGGATTTTCTCCTCCAGTAGGTTTTTTCCCTTCATGTCATTATACCACTTACCCTACACCTTCTCCATTTTCCAACTTCCCTCAAATCAACATGGTACACGTCACTACACATGTAGAAGGGCAAAGAAAAGGCAACTGACCCACCAACCAATCTTATACCCAACATACCATCTACACCCCTACCTAAAATAACTATCCGTGGCCCCATGTACCCCATTTCTAATGGCATCACACATCGCACCATGCTCAAACAACTACACCAATCTCCCCTCAAAATGTCCTTATATGATCTCATCCAAACCTCAGAGTCACATCGTCAAGCCCTCATGGAGGTCCTTCAATCTATTGAAGTTTTACCTAATGACCCCACACCTGTAGCATCTATTATCACACCTCATCATGTCACCTCACTCACCAAATTTCCATCTACCTCATCACCTCCACCTGTTCACCAAGTTGCTATCCTTAGTTTCTTGGATGACGAAATTGTCCCCCACCAAACCGATGACCCAGATCCTACGTTTTCATCTCCATCCATGTCGATAATATACATGTTCGATGTGTTATGATCGATGGGGGCACTAGCATTAATATCATCTCCTCTCACGCATTCGAAAAAATGTGCATACCCAACAACTGCATGCATAAACATCTAGTCATGTTGCATTCATTCAATGATGCTATCACCTCTACACTCGGCACTATCATCCTCCACGTTCGTGTGGGTCCGTATTATTCGAGTTGTTCTACGTGCTAGAAGGGAGTTTCAATACAATTTGTTGCTCGGTAGACCCTCGGATTCGTGTCATGGGTTGTGTTCCTTCTACTTTACCGATGTGTAAAGTTCAAATATGAAGGACATTTCTATTCCATTCCAAGTGACCCATCACCTTTCAAAACCTACAACATGCTTTCTTCGACCCAATGATGTCCTTGTACCTATTAAGGCATCTACCTTCATGCCTACATCTTCTTCACACACAACCCCATCCACCAAGTACCATTCCCACCTCACCTTCACCCAAATCGTCTATTCTTACATTCTTGCCGTCATACTTCTGCTAGTCACACATTAGCTTCCCACCTAACTAAAACCTCTGCTGATCTAACTTCTAATGCTTCATCCATTCCAACCACCGATATATCAACCGTTGTTCCCTTGGAAGGTGTTTTCCAACACCTCACTATGGGGGAGTATCACTGTACAATGTCAATACATGCCTTACTCCACAAGAGTATGGAAACCTTCACCTACATCCTCACTATGATCACCGCATAGGTGAGCATATCCTTTATGGTCCTCCCCACCTCCATACCCATCTTACCTATGGGGGACTTGACATTTCCACTTACACACCCAAACCACCATCACAAACCTAACCATTTATAGTTGACCTTTGGTCACTTACTAACCGCTACTTTGCTCACACTTTCCTACACCACTTTGTGCTCTGAAGGGTTTCAACTTTTGGCCTTTACAAACAAGGTCATCACACCGTTATTTCATGTACCACGTGTAAACACAATGATCATAGTGGAATCAGTTTTTACAACTACTTGCAAAAATCTCTCTGTATTGAACTCATTGAAGACATTGACCCCTCTCCACCTTCTTCACCTACCCCACCTTCACCAATGATTCGATGGATCCTGAATCTATCCCTCCTACCTTTTTTTCCATAAATACCATTTCCTTGGGGCCTCTGACCTATCACCGTGATGGTGAGGCTCCTTCCTCTCTTCCTTTCTTGTATCCTGATATGATAGGGGATGATACTCCTTCTATTAATGTCATTCAATGTCAGGATGATGAGTCCATACTCACCTACCTTGGTGCTGAAGAATCTTATATTCACTGGTCGTTACCTTTTGAGATGTAAACAATGTTGAATGAATCGACTATCGAAGTCAACATCCACACTCAGACGACCCCCACATTCTCAAGATTGGTCAATCTTTGGATGCTACTGAACAGGAAGCCCTCACTTCTTTTCTTAAAAATCATAGCCATGCTTTCACTTGGTCCTATGCTAACATGCTTGACATTGATCCCACTATCATGGTCCACAATATTGTAACCATTCCCGATGCCAAACCCGTAAAACAAAAGTTGAGGAAAATGCACCCTTGCATTTCTCTTCTTGTCAAAGAAGAACTTCAACACCTTCTCTCAGTTTCCTTCATCTTACCCATCGATTACCCCCAATCGATTTCTAAGCATTGTCCTTGTCACTAAGGCAAGGACACTTTGCATTTACACTGATTTCCGTGATCTTAACCTTGCCTACCCTAAAGATGATTTTCCTCTACTTGGTATTGACCAATTGGTTGACCTTACCACTAGCCATGAGATGCTATCACTTATGGATGGTTTCTTGGGTTATAACCAAATCTTGCTCGCACTAGAGGATCAACACAAAACCACATTCATTACCCCTTGGGGGACCTTTTGCTATTAAGTCATGCCTTTTGGCCTTAAAAATGCTAGTGCCACCTATCAAAGGCTATGACCTACATCTTCCATGATATCATGCATCGCATATTGGAAGATTATGTGGATGATCTCTTAACCAAATCTAAACATCGCACCGAGCACCTCACCGTCCTCAAAACCATCTTTGACCACCTCATTAAATAATGCATTCACCTTCAACGTGTAAAATGTGCATCCTCACGGTTCTCTTAGGAAAGCTCCTGGGATTTATCATTTCCTTACATGGTATAGAAGTTGACCCTGCTAAAGTCAAGGCCATCCTAGAAATGCCTCCGCCCACTAACCTTAAACAAATATGTAGCTGCAAGGTAAATTGTGAGTCCATTTTCCATTTTATTTCCCAACTCTCGACGGGTGTCAACCATTTCATCACCTTCTCAAAAAGTATGTCTTTTCCAAATGGGATGACGATCGCACAACACTTTGAGGCCTTAAAAAATACCTTCTCCAACCACCCGTACTTATTCCACCTAAAGATGACCAACCCTTCTACCTATACATCTCTGCTACCGATCACTCTTTAGGGGCTATGCTTGCTCATCATCGTGATGAACAACATAGGGAGTAGGTGGTTTATTACATAAGTTGTACCCTTCTGGACTATGAAACCTGATACACTCACCCTGAAAAACTTTGCTTAGCCTTAGTTTTTGTTGCCACCAAACTTTGCCATTACCTACTCAACCACAAAACCTATGTTGTGACCAACACTGACCCCTTACACTTCATGTATGCTAAACCTTACCAAAATCAACGTCACGTTGGCTCATGCTCCTTGCTGACCTAGACCTAGAATTCATCCACCAAAAATCTATCAAGGGCTCAGGCCATTGCCGACCAGCTCGTTGATGTGCCTCTTTCTGGGAATCAACCTTCAAATTTTGATTTCCCTAACAAATCCATTGCTAACCTCTCTTTGGATGATGACCCTTACCAAATGACCTTATTCTTCGATGGTTCCAAATGTCAGTGTGGGGGTGGTGTAGGTATTATCCTCATTCCTCTTGATGGTGAACCCATGCCTTTATCATTCAAACTCGACTTCGAGTGCACTAACAATATCACCAAATATGAAGCACTTGTATTGGGTCTCATGACTGCCTATGCCTTAGATGTCAGATCCATTAATATCTTTGGTGATTCTCAACTGGTAGTAAACCAAGTCAATGGTGTTTATCAATGTCATAATGAAATACTTCAAGAGTACAAATGTTATGTCAGCATCATGTTGACTACATTTGATTGCTATAAAATTCAAACCGTTCCGCGATCCACCAATAAATTCACGGATACCATGGCCTACCTCGCTTCCCAAATACCTACTTCACCTACCGACTCAGACATCTTTGTTACAATAAAACACATACCGAGACCATCTTATAAATCTTGTTGTGTTAGCCTCATCCAAATGGCCTCACTAAACACACAAGACCTTTGGTATAAGCATCTTGCGGACTATCTTTCCCTTTCTATATTTCCTCCTAATCTCACACGTAATGGACAACGCACCTTTCTCAAGAAGGCCTCTCGTTATGTCATCATGGGTGGCCTTCTCTATAAACATGGCTTTGACAGAATCCTCTTATGTTGCCTTACCAGCTCTAAAATCCCCTATACCATTAAAGAAGTTCACGATGGCATATGCGGAGGTCACTTCAGTGGCCTTGCTATTACTAAATACATTCTTCACCTAGGCTATTATTGGCCAACCTCAATCATGATTGTTATGACTACGTTAAGCATTGTGTAAAATGCCAACAACATGCCAATCTTCATCATACACCTAGTCATGCCTTACAGGTCGCTCGTGACCTTTGGCCCTTCTCTTAATGGGGTTTGGATCTTGTCGGAGAGATCAATCCCCACTCTTCCCTAAGACAACAATGGATCATCACCACTACCAAATATTACACCAAATGGGTTGAAGCCATACCCCTCATCTCCACTAAAGCTGAGAAAATATGTGAGTTCATTAATCATCACATTATTTGTCGCTTCGGTGTTCCACATCACCTTATCACTGATAATGGAAAATAATTCAAAAACAAAACTCTACAGAAACTTTGCGATGCCTTCGGCATCTAGCTTAGCTTCTCCTCCCCATATTACCCCCAAACCAATGGCTAGGACAAATCCACCAACAAAACCCTGAACAAAATTCTCATGAAAGTGGTTAATGATACTGGGAAGGATTGGCATATGCACATTCCTTTTTCCCTTGGGCATACCATACTAGTATTCGCACCTCCACCACTGCCACTTCATTTTTTTTGGTCTATGGTACCGAGGCTATTTTGCCTCTCGAAGTCTAGATCCCATCTCTCTTTGTATCTCCCTTCAAGATATGCTCACTGATGATGACTTTCACCAAGACCGTTTAGCACAACTTGAGTTATTAGATGAACGTCGTCTTCATGCCCTCGACCATCTCCAAGTCTACCAAAATGCATCAAGTGTGCCTATGAAAAATGTGTCCATGAACGCACCTTCAAGGTTCGGTGACCTTGTCCTCAAGGAAAATCAACACGTAACCAAAGCAGAAAAAATAAAACAAGGAAAATTTTCTCCTAATTGGCTTGGACCATACATTGTGACCCATGACTATGGATCAAGTGCTTATCACTTATCTTCACTTAATGGTAAGCCCGAACCTGAACCCCTCAATGCCTTGCATCTTCGACCATTCTACTATTGACTTCTAGTCCTACATCACTATTTATCTAGTTCATGCTCATCCCTTGAGCGCCATTTACCTTTTTCTTTTCCACACCTCATCTCTAATGACTAAATAAGAATCATGTGATTACCCGTCACCCTTTTCCTTATCTTAAATATGTGCACCACGGCTCTGCACATGGCATGATTCTCATGGATACTTTTCATCTTCTTTTAGATGAGATCCCATGGTCATTCACCCTTTCCTTTTCAACAAGAACCAAATGCTTCATTAAAGTCTAGTCCATGACTTAAAAGCCAAAAAATTTATTTCCAAAAATAAGGGATTAACCCCTTGAGTCAAACTTCCAATATAAAAGTTGAATCTCTTAAAAGGAAATCTTCTGATTTCAATTGTTGCTATAAGTAGACTATTCCCTCGAAGGACAGCTATATAAAATCTCACAACTCTCTACATAGTTTTTGCAAAAAGAATACTATTTTATCAAAATCAAAATTAGAAGCTTCCCACATCAATCAGCTTTGCAAAGACCTCAAGGATCCATATATTCATCCCATATAGACTTCCCACATTGATCAGTCTATCTCGAAAGTCAAAAAGAAAAAGGAAAAGAAAAACAAGATTTTTCGTCATGGACTTGCCTATTGTGATCTTGGCTCTATTGCCCAAGGCATTCCTTTTCCCATTTTTTGACCCAATTACCTTCACCTCCTCGCCCATTGTCTCTTCACCTCATACTGCCTCAAGGGACCTTTGCTGAACCTACTGACATTTGGTGATTTTGTGACTATTCTTCACCTTTAGAGTAATCAATCATGCAATGTCTTTAGGGTCTTACGTTCACTAGCCTATCTGTAGATGTGTTTCATATGTTTTGATCCTTGCCAATTGGGTGGCTTTCTTGCCCCCTCCTATATTTTCTCTTCTTCATTACCTTTTGATCTTCCTATATAGGACTAGACCCTCGACACCTATCTTTTGGGATTTTTTTACCCATACCTATCGACCTAACATCACCCATACCTATCTACCTATATTCCACCTAACCTAATCAACCTTGACCTAATTAAACCTATGACTGGAATCAACACTACCTATTGACCTAAAATCACCCATACTTATCTACCTATATTCCACCTAACCTAATCGACCTTGACCTGGAATCCACACTACCTATCTACCTATCCTCCACCCAACCTAATCGACCTTGAATGAAACCTCACTACCTATTCTTCTATCTTCTCATATTCTTCCCTAAACTTATGGGAGAACTACATTGGTTTGAGGTCTCTTTTCACTGGGACTATGTAGGCAGCACTTCTAGGGCATGAGGCCTTGGAGGATTAGCTCGACCACTCTTTACCTAACCATTTTTGCCCCACCTTTACCTAATTTATTTTTCATATCATAAACCTCGACATCTAAACCATATACCACATGAATTTTACCACTTATATTATTTCACATTTTCATACATAACAAAATACAACATTTTCCACATTTTACACCATCTCATACATTTACATTGCCATTTGCTATCAAAATACTGAAATTAATATCCATTCCTAAACCAAACTAACTCAATCCATGCCTATAACCTAAATCAATCCATGCCTATCACCTGCCTCGATCCATTCCTATCACCGACTCGATCCATGCCTATCACCCGACTCCATGATGCCTCCAACCACCTTGAATAAATCCATGCCTAAACCAACCTTGTTTGGATAAACCTATCAAACTTAAACGATGTAGATTTTGCAATCTCTTCAACTCGTACCGTGTCACGGTTTATACGTGTGCGTGCATTCAACTACCACTACCTTTCACCTTGACCCATTTACCCATTTACCCATATGCTGATTTTCCCTTTACCCCATTCCTCATTTCTCACTATTCTTCTTCACATCCACTTTTATCAAACCACTTGCCGATTCACCTGTCACCTCATCGGTTCCTGGTTTGAAGGGGATCACCCTCATTCCATCTTGGGAAACCACACTCTATTCTTGTTCACGTCGCTTACCAATACAAGCTACGCAATAAGAAGGGGCAAAATGTAGACACCAAAATCATGTCATAATCACCTTATCACCTACCTCGTGCACCCCACACATATTAATTTAATTACTTTAACTAAATTAATGTCATTTATCTCCATACATATTAATTTAATTATTTTATTTAAGTTAATGACCTTTTCCTACACACATATTAATTTAATTAGTCACATTAAATTAATTCACTACCTCATACACCTATTCAATACAATTGCCTTTATTAAATGCACCTCACCTAACCACCCCCATCATTTTACCCATTAACCTAAACCCTAAACCAATGTCCTAAATAAAACCTAACATTACACCCTTCCCCCTCACCTCACATTAAAAGCCTCCTGAGGCCGGTTTTCACCCAAGGAAAAGAAGATACCCTTATCAAATGGCGGAACAACTTCCCAGGTAACTTTTGAACAACCCGAGATATCTCACCCAAACCAACGTTGGTTTACCCTAAACCGACGCCGGTTCACCTAAACTAATGCCGATTATATCGGGATGGACCAAACGGCCTAAACCCACCTATTTAGACCCATCTACAACTTTGGTTTTTCATCGTTGATTTGAAACTTCTCATCAAAATTTGATCTCTACTGGATTGTAGCAGCAGAATGAAGTGATTGGAGATCAACAAAGGTAACCAAACACATTGGCACAACAAAGTGAAACTTTCTACCCAACGTTCTCTAACACAATAAACCTCTTCATCATTCTTCCGGACCTGCACCTCACGTAAGAGTAAGTATCCTCCTCCAACCTATTTCATTTTCTTATCCACATCTGCAATGCTTTTGGGTAAAGGAACTTAATATTTCACCCTTCGTCCATTCCCTCTCTCCGCTTTCAGCCACCTTCTATACCCAATCATCTTAATACCTTGCCCAATTATCTATCCGACCTCTTGAGTAATATCGACCTTCACAACATATTTACGCCCCCTTTGTGATCAATCTCTACCATCCACCAACTCCACTTTTTCCCCAAAACTCCCAAAACTCATCGTGTGATTTTACCAATTCTTGACCTAACTATCATCGGTTCTCTCTAACCGTTGCGGTTATAGTAAAAATCATCATCGGTTCCATCAAACCATGATCGGTCTTTGTGTCACCTGATCTCTGATAGAATAACAACTTGTTTTTAACATATACCTACGAACACCTATTTGACCTTCAGATTTGTATCTAACCTAGCTTGTTAGCTCAGATTCACCTATAACCAACCTATTTGACCTCTGGATCTCCTTCTAGCCTAGCCTGTTAGATTAGATCTAGCCTATTGCATTTGTATGAGATGCCTAAATCATATTAAACTACAAGTAGGACAATATTTACTTTATTTTAGCATTGAATTGTTTTAAATAGTGGACTGACAACCATCTAGGAAGTATCGCACTTCCAGGATCTAGCACATGTTAGGCAGTCCACTGCATATATCATTTAACTCTCTTTAGTGGTCTTGTTTTGATTCTTATACAGGTAGTTCCTCCTAGCCAAAAGGAAGGTCTCACAATCACTCTTATTCGTAATTCATAAACATGCACATATGACTTTCAACCATCTCAAACCAAGTATTCCTCTTACCACCTTTACCTTATCTATTTCATCAAGTACTTCTCTGGAAAACTAAGAAATCAGTTGACTACATTTGATCGCTATAAAATTCAAACCATTCGCGATCCACCAATAAATTCATGGATACCATGGCCTTCCTCACTTCCCAAAATACCTACTTCACCTACCGACTCGGACATCTTTTTACATAAAACACATACTAAGATACCATCTTATAAATCTTGTTGTGTTAGCCTCATCTGAACAACCTCACTAAACACATGAGACCTTTGGTATAAGAAGCTTGTGGAATTCCTTTCCCTTTCTATATTTCCTCCTGATCTCACACGTAATGGACAACGTGTCTTTCTCAAGAAGGCCTCTCGTTATGTCATCATGGGTGGCCTTCTCTATAAACGTGGCTTTGACGGTATCCTCTTATGCTACCTTACCAGCTCTGAAATCCCTATACCATTAAAGAAGTTCATGATGGCATATGCGGAGGTCACTTCAGTGGCCTTGCTATTGCTAAACGCATTCTTCGCCTAGGCTATTACTAGCTGACCCTCAATCATGATTGTTACGACTACGTTAAGTGTTGTGTAAAATGCCAACAACATGCCAATATTCATCATACACCTAGTCATGCCTTACAGGTCACTCGTGACCTTTGGCCCTTCTCTCAATGGGGTTTGGATCTTATCAGAGAGATCAATCCGCACTCTTCCCTAAGACATCAATGGATCATCACCACTATTGAATATTACACCAAATGGGTTGGAAGCCGACACCTACCTTTTGGGGTTTTCTTCTCACACCTCAATCATCCTAAAATCACCTTTACCTATCTACCCAAACATTACCTAATCATACATATGGCCCGGAATCAACACTACCTATCGACCTAAAATCACCCATACCTATCTACCTATATTCCACCTAACCTAATCAACCTTGACCTAATCATACCTATGGCCTGGAATCAACACACCTATCGACCTAAAATCACCCATACCTATCTACCTATATTCCACCTAACCTCATCGACCTTGACCTAATCATACCCATGGCTGGAATCAACACTTTCTATCGACCTACAATCACCCCTACCTATCTACCTATATTCCACCTAACCTAATCGACCTTGACCTAATCATACCTATGACCTCGAATTCAACCTGACTATCAACCTCACTACCTATTCTTCTATCTTCTCTCATTCTTCCCTAACTTATGGAGAACTACATCGGTCTTAGGTTCCTTTTCACCGGGACTATGTAGGCAAGCACTTCCAGGCAATGGGGCCTGGAAGGTTATCTTGACCACTCTTTACCCTAACCATTTTCCCCACCTTTACTTGATTTCCTGTTCATATCAAAAACCTCAACATCTAAACCATATACCACATGACTTTTACCACTTATATTATTTCACATTTTCATACATAACCAACATTTTCCACATTTTACACCATCTCATACATTTACATTACCATTTGTTATCAAAATACCGAAATGGAATGAATATCCATGCCTAAACCAACCTAACTCAATCCATGCCTGAAACAACTGACTCAATCCATGCCTAAACCAACTTGGCTCAACCATGCCTAAACAACCTGACTCGATCCATGCCTAAACTGACCTAACTCCATCATGCCTAACTCACCTAATTTCCACCCATATCAAACCAACAAACCCATATCTCATCTAATACAAAGTAACAAATCCACATCTTATCTAACACAAGCCATAAACCAATATCTCATACACATCACAACAACATCACCCGAATATCATCTATCTCCTCATATATACATGTGTGTATCAATACAATGTATACCCATATCACATAAATGTGTATCTCCAAAATAATCATCATCGGCTCGCAGGCCACTATCAATACAAAAATGTCTTTGGCTCAGGCAGTATCATGTACAAAAATAAATACAATATCTCTTCAGCTCGCAGGCCGGTATACATCTAAAATCCAACAATACAAAAATAGGTGATATATTGTCTCACATCTACTATAACATATCTGCCTCATCTATAGTGTCGACAGTCCCCTCTGACCTAGAGTGGCAGCTCACTACTCTCAATCTACCACTAGACAGCCCAGCATCTGATGTTGACCCCTGTGCACTAATAGATGTCCTCTACTCTCTCCTTTGGGCTCGCTGGCCACCTACACTCTCAACACTATACGTGCGAGACTATGTCTACTCACTCGAGACTATCCGTGGTGGTCTCATCACACCATCTACTAATATCTACAACTGGGATCCTCCTCCTATACCTGTACCTGAGGCTCTCGCCTCTCTACCTATATCTATGGCTCTGGCCTCTTGGCCTATACCTATGACCCCTACCTCCCAGTTGTCCCTACCTGACCCTACCTCTGTATGCCCACCATTGGCTATATGCCACTATCACCCTCGTATCATCTCGTGGCGATGGTCCATGGGATCCTCCTCCTCCTATTGACTTTCTTTAGATGGGGTGGAGACAAATTTCTCTCCACCTCATCTCTCCTATATTGTGGGAAGGGCGGGGCACATCCTGCACTAAACCAAACTGTCACCTCACTCGGTCGACAGGTATCATCTTTGCTCCCCGGCATGGCATCCCTCTATCCACCTCTGTAATTGTAGTCCCTCCAGCTCTACATACATCCCTTTGTAAGAGGGATAGGTCACATAGGGTCTCCAAACTATATCCACACTAGACAGGCTCTCTAGTCTCTGTCTATAATACACTACGTCGTATGTAGCCTGGGCTCTCTATACACCACCCTCTAGCACCCATCACCTATAACCAACTCGAATGACTCCCCACTCAAATGCATGTCTACCTGGGGTAGGCCCATCAGGTCGCACACACAATGTGCTCATAGGCCCAACAGTGTAGAAGAAAAATGCAACATAGACTATATCTCCACAATAGCCCATAGGCCCACAACTCTCTATATAACTGCACCAAGAAAGTCGGTGCCCATGCAAAACTGGCATGATCAATCATCATGTCCTGAAGGACACCCATCAGTGACCATGGGAACCTCCCACCCTCTAAATCTAGTAATACGTAGCACCCGATCGCCTCCATCATCAACACTGTCAACCTCATCTCCTCCGGATGGGCAGCATAAACCTCTTGGTAACTCAGGATAGCGCTATGGTAGTGCAACTCCCTTGCTCTCTCTCTAAACACCTCATCTATACACCTCTCTATGACCTCATGATGTCACTAAGTAAACCTAGTCTCCACTAATCGGTAGCCTCAATATCCTATATATATCCTCTAGGGTGATGGTCATCTCCCCTATCGGTAAGTGGAAGGTGTTGGTCGCAGAATCCCATCTCTCGATGAGTGCGACCATCAAACTCTGCTCTCTCACAACCCACCCATAATGGCGGATCCTAATTAGGTTGACATCATCAATGTGACTCCACTCCTTGAAAGTCACATGTTCATGCAACTCTAGCAATATAAGTGGCTCTTGGTCCCTCATCCGTAGCTCATCTAAAGCCGCATCCCACAAAAGCAATATATTAGTCCACATTCCCAACTTACCTTATTTTTACCCCACATCCCAACCTAATCTCTTTCCCCACCCCCATCCCATTGGCCTTGTCACTCACCCACACCTACCCAAACCCATCCACCCGAACCTACCTACCCAAACCCATCTACCTGCACCTATCTACCCTACCTATCTACCCCACCCACACCTATCATAACCCTCACCCATATCTACCCAAACCCATCCACTCAAAACCACCCTCAACCCTTACCCACCTACCCTACTTTCTCACCCTAACCCTTCCCCTCTCACCTAACTTCTTTCCCACCCTACCCTTACTCTCTTCCTTTTTTATCCCAATTTACACTTAGGATTAATCGACCTCGGTTATTCCCTGATCGACCTGATCTCCCTTTGACCGGCTTTGGTCCACTGTTCTTGTGACAATATCGATCACTACCCACCGACGTCGGCCACAAGTCAACCAACGTCATCTCGACCTACCACCCGCCCCGACTTTCCAACCCTACTTTTTTCCCTTCCTAGACATTCTACCCACCCAAATCCCTCTTTACACCCTTAATTGTTCCTACATTACCCTTTTTCATTACCCCCTACCCTTCACTATTACCTTTTCCCTCTCTTTTTCCCATTTTGAAAGATTTTTCCCCAAACCCCCATTTTTAATATTTTCTACATTTTTAAACCAAATTCACTAAAAAATCAATACCAAAAGGTTTAAATCCTACTCCGATCTCTTGCCATCGCTGTGTGGTGGAACCTCCGGCCTCCACGCCACTCCTCTCGATCCCTCTCTAACCTCCACCATCCTCTCGACCTCCAACTCTCTCCACCAATCTCCTCACTCGATCTAATCTCGCAGCCCCACCTCTCACTCAACCAATCTCACCTACGTGGCTTCCAACCAAGCTCTCTGCCATACTCTTTTGTCCTCTTCCTCTTTTCTCTCTTCTTGTCCTTTTCTCCTTTTCCAAATGCACAAATGAATTTTTAAAATGTGGGTTTTTCACTTTTTATAACCTACCCGACTCAACCAAATCGGTTCACCCTTGATCATTGCCGGTCGATGCCTAGCTCACCACCATCGGTTCCTCTCCACCGTCATCGATTCATACGGCCGTTGTCTTTACCCCCGCCTATTCCTTGCCCTCACATTGACCTCATTTTCCTTACCTCCACTTTCTTTTTCCTCCCCTACACCTACTTGGACCCCTTTACCTTCCCCTCTGGCCCTCCACCTTCTTTAACCTCACCTCATTCACCGATTGGTGTTTCCTTATTTTACCCCTACCTTGGCCTTACCCGTGCTGTGACCTATTTACCTGGACCCAAGAACCTATTTGTGACCTTTGACCTCATGTGTTCACTATACCTTGTGGCACTGTTACCTATGTTAATTGACCTAATGACCTTACCTTGTCTATTGTCATGCCCATTTATTACGACCCTACGGCGTGTCTGGAACATACCTAAACGTTCCTTCACCTAACCTGCGTTGTGTTTCCGACATTATCCTATACCTTGGATACCGGAATCACTTCAACCTTCTTTGGATAAACCTATCGACCTTAGATGATGTAGAGTTTGCAAGCTCTTCAACTTGGTACCGTGTCGTAGTTTATACATGTGTGTGTTCAACTACCACTACCTTTGACCTTGGCCCATTTACCCATTACCTATATGCCCGATTTTCCCTTTACCCCATTCCTCATTTCTCATCATTCTGCTTCACATCCACTTTTATCAAACCACTCGCCGATGTGCTCTGCCACCTCATCAGTTCCTGGTTTGAGGGGATCACCCTCATTCCCACTTGGGGCAACCACACTCTATTCTTTGTTCATGTCACTTACCAATACAAGCTACACAACAAGAAGGGGCAAAATGTAGACACCAAAATCATGTCGTAATCACCTTATCACCTACCTCCTACACCCCACACATGTTAATTTAATTACTTTAATTAAATTAATGCCATTTATCTCCATACATATTAATTTAATTATTTTAATTAAGTTAATTACCTTTTTCCCACACACATATTAATTTAATTAGTCACATTAAATTAATTCACTACCCTCATACACCTATTCAATACAATTTCTTTTATTAAATGCACCTCACCTAACCACCCCCATCATTTGACCCATTAACCTAAACCCTAAACCAATGTCCTAAATAAAACCTAACATTACACCCTTCCCCTCACCTCACATTAAAAGCCTCCTAAGGTCGGTTTTTAAGCAGAGAAAGAAGAGACCCTTATCAAATTGTAGAACAACTTCCTAGGAAACTTTTGAACAACCCGAGATATCTCACCCAACCGACATCGGTTTTGTAGACACCAAATTTGTGTCTTACGACCCCTTGTGACCCGCATCTCATCTCGCAACCTAACCTCATCACCTAAACCTTACACAATTATTTATTAATTACCTTGTAATTGACAAATCCACATCATCTCACCTGCCACCTCATTTTGCCACTTCATCATGACCTAGCCCTAACCCTAAACTAACCTAATTAAGACCTATAACTTGGTCTACACCTACACCCATGACTAATGACCCCTTTCTCGCACCCAAAACCGACCTTCTAGTCATTTGACCAAGCCCGCAACTAATCTCTCGGGAGAAAAGCAGGGAAGGTGGGCTATTTTACTAAAAATAGCCTACTTTTTCCTTACCGATGCCGGTTCCTACTCGACCGCCATCGGTTACGTAACCGCCATCGGTTCCCTGTAAATGGGCTCCCCGAACCAAAATCAAAGGTGGAAGGATTTTAGGAATCAAGAGAGATCATTTGGGAGCGATAAAGAGAGTCCAGATCTTCACTTGACCGAGCAGAGATGAGTGAAGAAGCCAGAAGAGTTGCAGCAAAAGGAGATCAAGCCCAAAACCGCCTTGCAACAGGCCAGAGTTCTCAGATACTTAGCTGATCATCGGGAGGGAGATATTTCATCTTTTGTTTGTCCAGCCATCCTACCTAGAGTTCTACCTTTGTCATCAGAGTTCTTGGACCTGCATCTTCGTCAATAACCAGTAAGTTACATCTTGCATGTCCTCTTTAATAACATTTCTTAGACTTTTTGAAGCACAATCCTCACAAATCCATTCCTAGATCCACTACCCAGCGTGCTATTGCATCTAACTATCATTCATCTACCTCTCATCACCTTATTTCCTAATATCACCTATATACAGCCTTACAAATAACACAACTACCAAACAACACAACCACCCCACAAAACAACCAACCTTCAGATCTTAGACCATACCGATATCGGTTATCAGCAACCAGTATCGGTTATCCTGACTATAACCAAAAACCAGCCTTTCCCCTACCCAATTCAACGAAGCAATTTAATTGATATCTTACAGTCTTTTGTGTTAATTCATATTAGCAGGGGAACTGACCACCTTCGAAAGGAAGTTTTATATTTCCTGGGCCCAAGGTAGTTCCCTCATTTATTGTCTAATCAAAATCGTGTGGTCTTGTGTTCTTATTTGCAGGTAGTCCTTCCAAGACAAAAAGGAGTTCTTCGCAGTCAACCTGATCTTTCTCTGCACGCGCACACCATCTCAATGTTCAAGCGGGTATTCCTCCTAGCCCTAACCTTATCTATTTCTAAAAGGAATGAAACATTCGAGTGAATCATTTTGCACGCCCTTTTTCACCAACATCGCCTATATCAACCTTTCATGCAAACATTTTACCCATTTGGCCCGACCCAAGGCCGCAACCAACTAATCCGGCCCGACCCAAGGCCGCAACCAACTACTTTGGCCTGACCCAAGGCCTCAACCCAACCATTTGGCCCGACCCAAGGCCGTAACCAACTAATCCGGCCCGACCCAAGGCCGCAACCAACCATTTGGCCCGACCCAAGGCCGTAACCAACTACTTTGGCCCGACCCAAGACCTCAACCTACCCATTTGGCCCGACCCAAGGCCGCAACCAACCCTTTGGCCCGACCCAAGGCCGCAACCCAACAACTTGGCCCAACCCAAGGCCTCAACCTAACCATTTGGCCTGACCCAAGGCCTCACCCCAACCATTTGGCCCGACCCAAGGCCGCAACCCAACAACTTGGCCCGACCCAAGGCCGTACCACTTCAATACCTCGCCCAACATCAACAACATACACTTTTCTCCACCCATCATGTACCTTCTTGTTCAATTGAGCTCACCTGTTCGTGTTTTAGCATGATTCGGGTCCTTGACTTGCTCTGTCGACCAACTTTGCCTAGACCTAGACCGTGATGTTTATCTCAACCAAACCAACCATTTGGTACTGCCGAACAAGCCTAAACGTTCCTGTACCTTACCCGTTATATACCCTGGGGCTACTTCCTATGCCTTGGATACCAGGATTATATCACCCTTGTTTGGATAAACTATCGACCTTTGCCTATGCATTGCTGGTTTGATCGTCAAATCATGTACCCTAGTCGCACTATTGCATTTCAACGTGCGCCTGCTTTCTTGGACCTACCCCACCCTCTCACCATTATCTCTACACCATTTACCCTTTATCAACCCTATCCCTGATTTCACGCTACCTCAATCTGTGATAGATTTGAGGGGGATTACCTATACCCTTAACGGGAGAAACCACTTCATATTATCCGCACAGACTTTACAAAACAAGCTACACGACAATAAGGGCTAATGTAGACACAAATTTGTGTCTTACGACCCCTTGTGACCGCTTCTCATCTCGCAAACCTAACCTCATCACCTAAACCTTACACAATTATTTATTAATTACCTTGTAATTGACAAATCCACATCATCTCACCTGCCACCTCATTTTGCCACTTCATCATGACCTAGCCCTAACCCTAAACTAACCTAATTAAGACCTATAACTTGGTCTACACCTACACCCATGACTAATGACCCCTTTCTCGCACCCAAAACCGACCTTCTAGTCATTTGACCAAGCCCGCAACTAATCTCTCGGGAGAAAAGCAGGGAAGGTGGGCTATTTTACTAAAAATAGCCTACTTTTTCCTTACCGATGCCGGTTCCTACTCGACCGCCGTCGGTTACGTAACCACCATCGGTTCCCTGTAAATGGGCTCCCCGAACCAAAATCAAAGGTGGAAGGATTTTAGGAATCAAGAGAGATCATTTGGGAGCGATAAAGAGAGTCCAGATCTTCACTTGACCGAGCAGAGACGAGTGAAGAAGCCAGAAGAGTTGCAGCAAAAGGAGATCAAGCCCAAAACTGCAACAGAATAGCCAGAGTTCTCAGATACTTAGCTGATCATTGGGAGGGAGATATTTCATCTTCTGTTTGTCCAGCCATCCTACCTAGAGTTCTGCCTTTGTCATCAGAGTTCTTAGACCTGCATCTTCGTCAATAACCAGTAAGTTACATCTTGCATGTCCTCTTTAATAACATTTCTTAGACTTTTTGAAGCACAATCCTCACAAATCCATTCCTAGATCCACTACCCGGTGTCTTTGCATCTAACTATCATTCATCTTTGTCATCACCTTATTTCCTAATATCACCTATATATAGCCTTACAAATAACACAACTACCAAACAACACAACCACCCCACAAAACAACCAACCTTCAGATCTTAGACCATACCGATATCGGTTATCAAGAACCAATTATCGGTTATCGACTATAACCAAAAAAACTAGCCTTTCCCCTACCGATTCAACGAAGCAATTTAATTGATATCTTACGGTCTTTTGTGTTAATTCATTAAGGAACCGACCACCTTCGAAAGGAAGTTTTATATTTCCACTGGCCCAAGGCAGTTCCTCATTTATTGTCTAATCAAAATCATGTGGTCTTGTGTTCTTTACGGAGTAGTCCTTCCAAGACAAAAGGAGTTCTTTGATCAACCTTATCTTTCTCTATGGTACGCGCACACCATCTCGATGTTCAACGAGGTATTCCTCTAGCCCTAACCTTATCTCTGTTTCTAAAAGGAATGAAACATTCCGAGTGAAACAAGTTTACCCTAAACCGATGTCGGGTCCCTAAACCGATGCCGATTATCTTTGGGATGGACCAAATGGCCTATTTAGACCCATCTACAACTTTGTAAAATGGGTTGTTGATTGTTGGTGATTCATCATTGATTTGAAACTTCTTATCGTGAATTCGATCTTTACAAATGCGCAGCAGTGAGAATGCGGTGATTGGAGATCAACAAAGCAACCAAATACACTAGCACAATAGTGAAACTTTCTACCTAGCATTCTCCAACACAACAACCTCTTCATCATTCTTCAGACCCGTACCTCAGAAGAGTAAGTATCCTCCTCCAACCTATTTCATTTGCTTATCAACATCTACAATACTTTTGGGTAAAGGAACTTAATCTTTCACCCTTCCTCCATTCCCTCTCCTGGTTGACCACCTTCTATACCCAATCATCTTAATACCTTTCCCAATTATCTATCGACCTCTTGATGATCATAGACCTGCACAACATATTTACACCCCCTCTCGTGATCAATACCTACCTTCCACCAACTCCACTTTTGACCCAAAACTCTCAAAACTCGACTATGCATGATTTTACCAATTCGAACCTGACCATCATCGGTTCCTCTAACCATCACTGCTGCTATGGTAAGGCTGCCATCGGTTTTGTAGAACCGTGGTGGTCTCTCTATTTTCTCGGTCTCTGCCAAAAATAGCAACCTATTTATGACTCACATTCAACCTGACCTCATTGCTCCTGGCCTATACCTACCTAAACACCTATTTGACCTCTAGATCTCCTTCTAGCCTAGCTTGTTAGATTAGATCTAGCCTATTGCATTTGTATGAGATGCCTAAATCATATTAAACTATAGTAGGACAATATTTACTTTATTTCAGCATTGAATTGTTTTAAATAGTGGGCTGATAGCCATCTAGGAAGTATCGCACTTCCAGAACTAGCACATGCTAGGAAGTCCACTGCATATATCGTTTAACTCTCTTTGGTGGTCTTGTTTTGATTCTTATATAGGTAGTTCCTCCTAGCCAAAAGGAATGTCTCACAATCACTTTGATTTAGAATTCACATACGCATGCATACAACCTTCAACCATCCCAAAAATAGGTATTCCTCTTACCACCTTTACCTTATTTGTTTCATCAAGTACTTCTCAGAAAACTAAGAAATCAGGTGAAACACCTATAACTTGATCTAATATTTGTTTGTGAATTCAAGTGTCACTTATCATTTGAAACATATGGTCTAGTTGACCCTCACCTTTGTTGACTTGGTTAACTAGAAATGTATAGATCAAATGGGTGTTAAATCCCGATTCATTTTGTTTAAACAAACCTTTATGGAGTTCTTTATCTTTTGTTTGAATCGTTTTGTCTTTGGAATAGAGAAAAATTTGTGTAAATATATAGTGAGTATATTTGGCTCCTTTTGAATCTTCTTTGTCTAATGGCATCCTTTTGGGATAGTGGAAGGGTTTTGGATAAAAAGGTTTCTGAGACATTATTATGTTCATGTCAAGTCATTCATGTTTGTATATCAATTCCTTTTAGATTGATGATAGGGAATTGGTTGTGATATAGTGGAAACTTATGGCTTGGTGAATTATATTGATATTAATGAGGTCTGATCATGAACTTTTATTAATTCTCCTCTTTGATAAGTAGGTTTCAAATTTTAAATTTATTTTGTTTGAATGATTATCATGACTATGATTTTGTTGGAGTTAATTTTTTAAAAATATTTAACCTCTTTTCTTGGGCAAATGGAACTTAACGAGATTTAGCAATTCCTTCTCCTTTTCTAACATTATGGATTTTTGGGCAGTCTATTAAGTTGACTCTATTTTGATTACTTGGAACATTTTCATAAACAACAATGTTCCTTTTACAAAATTGTTTGATAAAAGCATATTGTTTTAATGTTATAGCACTTATAATGCCAGTTCTTATGAATGAATCATGCTAACAATTTTGCTGAGATGGACTTCATGAAAAGTGGAAGGATAAAGACATAAAAATTTAAATTTATTTCATTAATGAATTCATTTTCTTCATTTAGATGTTTTATGTATTGAAATTCTCTTGAAAGGAACTTTTTGGAAAAACTATGAGGATGTATCAAATTAGTTTTGTACTTGCTAAAAAATGTTTTCTTATAATCATATGGAATATTTATTGAGCATGGAGTGAAGTGAAATCTCTTTTTAATAAATGAATTATTGTGTAATTTTTGGTGATTACTGATTTATTTAAGGGTCATATATGACTTAGATTTTATTAATATTCTTAAATATTAACATGCATGTCTAGATTTTATTAATATTCTTGAATAATGTCATGTATGGATTAGTAGAATCTAAAGTATAGAGTGATGTAGGATAATGAATTAGGTATATTTTTGAATCATTTAATCTTGGGGTAATGGTATAGCCATGATAATTATGATTTATAGATCCTTATTCGGAAAAGGGAATAAGATAGTTATTATATAGTTGAATGTGGAATTATTATTATATATATACTCCTTATGTTTTCGATTTCATGAATAGGATGATAGTCCTTAATTATGATGAAGATAATACTTCATTTTTATCATTAAATCAAAATTAAGTATGTTACTCTTTTTATGTGATAAATTATAATCATTAATGATGATTGGTTGTATGCTCTACTTTATGAAAATGATAAATGGTAATTGGAAAGCTTTAAAAAATTAGAAAGATGGTTTTAAATATTATGATATCACTAAGTCTAATTAACAAGATTTCAATCAATATTGTTTACATTGTTAAACTATAGTAAGGAAACTTAATGATCTTACTTACTTGATATTGGAATAATATTTATCGATAAATGGAAATAATGGTTTAGGATTAAAGAGTTCATATGCATGAATGCATATTTTATCTGCATACCTTCAACTGGTGTAAAAGTACATTTCTACGCTTTCTTTGGGTCAATCATACTTAGTGGACCCTTAGGTACGATGTTTATCAATTAATTAAAAAACATAATCAAATGAATGTTAATAATCTAATGTTTCTTAAGTGTGTTAGTTTTGTTGAAAGAACTTAGTAGGTTGTTATAATATAGGGTTTTCCATAGATTACCCTCTTAATGATGAGAGTCATTATGGGGATACTGTGATGCATGCAATTATGTTTCAACACCCCACTTAGTTCGATTAACTCAATTGACATAAGTGGAAATCCAGTTCATAGTTCTACTCTAAATAGAGATAGACACATGGAAAAGTAGTGTGGTGGTCAACTCATGTTGACTTAGGGTAACTAAACACACCCAATCAATGAAATTAGATTGATTATGTCTACTTATCCTTAGCCACCATGAGTAGACTGCAACACTAGTGTATGCAAGATGCCCCTATTTAGTGTGAAAATTTGACTCAGGTTTGGTTGACAAAAGTCAAGGAAGACCAATATAGATAAAAATCGAGTGGGCTGAAATACATATTCCTTTTGACAAGTATTCCATCTTAGAATGTAAACATGGTAAACATGTTTAAAACTTTGGCCAAAGTATCACAAACTGTTGGTTGCATTGTCTTATGTCACCTAGTCTAAGATTGTGGGATTTTAGATGAATATCAGTAATAGATATTCAGATAGGATTCTTAGATAGAACACTTGAGTGACCCATAATGGGTAAAATAACCAAATTATATATAGTATACATAGGAACAAGTTAAACATGAGAGATCAGTTTAATAACAAGTCATGAAATGAGAGATCGGTGTTACACTCGAGTCATTACAACTACATATGGTTTTCTGTTATGTGATGGATTGGCATAAGAATGTGTGTTTTGAATTATATGAATTTAGAACAGAGAAAATTATGTTAAAAAAATCCTTTCTTCTAAGTCATAAATAGTGGATGTTACATTTGATTCCCCTAGATCTTCCTTATATCCCGATGAGACTACCATGGATGATGCCATTACTTGGCTTCTTAACCCATCATCTTTGATAGATTCATCCCATATAGATATTTTGCATCCCTTGAGTCATATCATCAATACTATTACACAGGAGCTTCCCACATGAGGATACCCTTTCATCACTAGTGCTTCCTCTTGAAAACTTCGAGCCCCCTGGATCCTATTTTTGATGATCCTCACACACCGATATTGAATGTGTCAACTAACCAATCATTCATTACCTCCTTACAATCGTTATAATTTACCTTGGAGACCATTACTAAGGATGAATTCATAATCAATGATCTCTACATCCAACCACTTTTCAAAGTAATCGAAGAGTTATGAAGATCACATGAAAAAAACTACCTCAATTATGTCACGAAACAACATCTCCCTCATCCGAAGTAGACTCAACCCTATTCATGAATCTTTACTTGTCATCTGATCAGAACCCTATCCTAAATCAAACATTATATAATCAAATACCATCACATCCATGGCCTCAACCTCTTCATATGATGTGATATCTTCTCCATTATCTAAAGAAAAATTTACAAAATGAAACCTATCACATCCACCACCTCATCCTCATCATCTATTGAAAAACCCCTCCTTTACCTAAAATCAACAATACAAAATCAAAACAAACATCATCTAAGGTCTAACCCTTATCATTTATTTTTGAACCTCATCCTTCATCACAATCCAAATCTAGTAAACCCACGATTCTACCCTTACCATCAATTTTGGACCCCATCCTTTATCTCAATATCATATCACACAATCAAACCCTACCTCATTCATCAAACATCCATCCTCATCTATCTTGGGACCTCATCCATCATCATATTATATAAATTCCACATCATAACCTCTCTGTTATCAACCTTACAATATTCCTATGATGTTTTAATAACATACAACATCTATGAATCCACCCCCATCTAAAAATAAGATGCGTCCTACTAAGTGTTCTCGTAAATCAAAATCAATTAATATAAATCCCCAAAAGGGACTTATATTTACATATTTGAGAGGCTTATTAAGCTTCTCTTATCACATTACCACCAATCAAAACACTCAATCTACATACAAGGAAACCTACTTGGTACGATCAAGACATAACATGTGCCTATCATAGAATCCCAAGTCATAACACAGAGAGTTGTAAAGCACTTAAATCCATAATCTAATGACTCTTCCTTATCGATGATCTTCTCCAGAAGAGGACCATCCAAATTCATCATCGATATCACCTAAACCTCCACCTTTGTCGGTGTCCTCATAGACATCTTCAAGACAAGGTGGAAATCCTCAATCTCATATTACCAAACCTTTTTCGACATGCCTTCAACACCTTCCATTGAAATTCTCTCAATCTATTCAATATCCACACCTTCCATTGAAGGTCCCTCAATCTCATCAACATCTACACCCAATTCATTGATAGTGTCCTCACCAACATCTACAAGACAAGGGGGTCATCCTCAATAAGATATCGAAAAACCTTTCTCATGTGTCTTCTCATCACCTCCCAGTGAATTTCCCTCATCTCAAATTAGTATGGTTCACCCACCCACACAAACCCAAAATCATCATACACGAAGAAAAGGAAAAACCAAATTTCATCATTTACCCCTCTTCATCAATCATCCTCTCATATATCATCCATATTTTTAATGGATCCTTTTTCAAAGGTTCCACATCCTCCTTTATTTACCATGTACTTAATCAATCAAGATCAAAATTTCCATCACCCTAATCTAAAACATGTCATTCTTTTAGCACATGTCATCTCTATCCACAATATCATTTTAGGGGACTCCTCTCTATTGAGACTTTGAAATTCTTATCTTGCATATCCCCTTAGTGCATCTTCACCAAACCTATCCTCTCAACATAATCAAAATTTCTCTACTTTGGAAAATAATAAATGCTGAAATTTTTCCCTTAGATGGATCGATCTATATAGTATGGGTCAATCTTTGGATGCCTTGCACTTGTGGCCTTTCTATTGTTAACACATCGACCATTATGACAATAGTCACATCAAATATCTTATTCCATCATCAACCAATCATTTTATCATCATAATGATTTGAAAGCATGTGGTTCTTTCTATCACTATCCTCAAACACCTTAAAGATGAACACCATGGATCTATTCATCACATCTTTCACTTAGAAAAGTTATTTTTAGTAGGAACCCCGCAATCATTACATTCACCAACCTTTTCTACCAACTAAAAACATGTCATGGGGCACACATGTGTAGGTCGTGTACACATTTATTTTCCCCTCCTTGAAATGATCTATTAGGGTTTTCCCTTAACTCAAAATAAAGTCAAAATATATATGCATGATTCTTATCAACAATCAAAATAATAGACTGATCCCTCAAAGGAAAACTATTCAAATATCAAAATCATATTATCAAAAATAAAAGTAGATTGATCCCTCAAAGGATAGCTACCAATCAAAATCATAAACGATCCTTGAAGGATGACTATCTATTAAGAAAAAAAATCAACAGTCAAAAGTCAAAAATTCATATAACACTCCCTTAAAGGATGGCTACCTATGTAAAAATTCTTCCCACATCGATCAACCTTCAAAATCCAAAGTTCAAAAGAATCCTAGGAAATATTCCTACATTGATAAGCTTTTCCATCACATAAAACTTCTTGCATCGATCGGTTTGCATAAAAAAATGTAAAGCAGGGGCATTTCTCTATGAAATTGTTAAAAGGAGAACCCTCTTTTCCCACACAACCTATATATGTCAACCCTTCTCATGTTCTAGGAAGGTACATTTCATTTTATCTCTATATCCAAAGTCCTACATGTGACCACCAATTTTTAGTCGTATGTTAACATTTTTTTAAGGGCCAAAAGTGCAAGAGACTTCACTCCTTTATTTCCCATCACATATGTATCAAATCTAGTATAAAGTAATTAATCTACATTTCATTCTTGACCTTGGTTTTGAAAACACTAAGATCACTTTAAAATCAATATCAAGTAACACATCATATCTAAAACATAACTTTAACAGTTGTTAACCCTTCCACATCCACATATATCAATATATTTATCATTATATCAAATGTCTATCAATATGCACACAATCCTCAGCACATCTCAACATTACATGTTGCATCAAAAACATCAAATCTATTCAATAAAATCAATATTTGTCAAACATATGTCTCCTCGAGCACTATGCCTCTCGATTGCCATCAGACCCCCATATAGTCCTTGTAATCCCACGCTTGTGACAACATCAAAATTTTGGTCCTTTGACCTCATAAAATTGCCATTTCATCCCCATCTCATTAAGTCATATGTCTATAGGAAACAAACCCTTTGGTTCCTATCACTTGAATTCCTAGTCTCATAAGTCCACCTTTGTGGAAACATCAAATTTTGGTCCCTTGACCTTGTCAAACCATCATCTTTTTTTCATTAAGTCATACATCTATAGGAAGGAACCCTTTATTTCCCTTATCACTTGAATTCTTGGCCTCGTAAGCCCACCTTTATGGCAACATCAATCATCAGTCCTTTGACCTCATCAAAATATAATTTTGTTTTCCCCTTACCATCATTAAGTCATATGTCTATAGGACATGAACCCTTTGGTTCCTCTATCCCTTGATTTTCTGATAGCACCCATCTTATTTCTATACCTTGTCATGGGGTATCATTTTCATCATCTCTCATCTTCCCATCCTTGTGTATTTCATCCATCTATCTCTTTCAAAATAATTATCGATTCCCTTTAGGTCATCAATTCCTAGTTTGAGGGGGAGAACCTCATCATATAATTATTCATCATTCATCTATCACATCTCATTTTTATCTTGCATCCTGCCTACACCAAACCACTCAACAAAAATGGGAAAAATGTAGACACCTAAAATTAGCACCGCTAATTCCCCGTGTCCACATCCACTAGTACCCTTCATTATCACATCACTATCATATTATACATTAAATACATTATCACATCATTACCATTTTATCCATTAAATCCTTATCCTAAGTCTTAATTCCCCCTTTATATTTACTCCCTGTAAATATTATTCTATAGCTGTAAAATCCTATTTTATTCCTCTTAAACTCACCTATAATCATTTATAAACCAAAATCAAATAAACAAATAATTAATCAACCATTTTACTCCACTCACAACCACATTCTAACCAAAATAAAATAAAACAAAACAAAATAAAACCACATTCTAACCAAAATAAAATAAAACAAAACAAAATATCCTCCTAACCATTTAATAACATCCCTCACCCGTATAACCATTTTACAACATATATCCTTCAATAAAACAAACAAAATCTTGATTTGGGAGGTGGTTGTAACCTTTTCCATAATTACTAGTGATTCCTAGAATCGCTAGTGATTCTCCTTGGTTGTTAGTAACTCTATATAAACAAGCTCCAAGCCTCCATTTGAGGTTAGCTTCTCTCATCCCGACTTACTAGCTAGATGTTCCTCTCATAGTGTAGCATCCTTGTATCATAATATTCTCACAAAGTTAGTTTCATTGCAGTAATAATCAAGGCATCAAAATTTTCTTCTCCAATCTTTGGAGGCCACTCAAACATCCAATGATCCGCGACATCTACATTCTTCTTCTCTCTAGAAAAATTATCTCTTCAAATTCATTTATGATATTTAAAAGGTAAGTAATTTATCATATTATTTATTCATCTTTTACAAGAATTAATCATGATTATATTTGTCCTTTATCATCCTAAAAATTTCCACAACAATCATTGGTGATTCCCCTAATCACTAACGATTCATCTCAATCACCAATGACCATCCTCAATCGCCAAGTGATTCTTGTCCATTAGACCATTTAGCACATCAATCTACCTTTTTGATATCCAAATCTCAATCAAGGTCACCACTCTACCTTTGCAAGTGTATGTTAAACATTATCAATCTCCCTTGAGCCATCACACTAGTCATTACAATCAAATCTACCATTTGTCTCACCTTTTGAGTGCACAACTATCCACATCCTTGCTCCTTTGAGCCATTTTTGATCCCTAGACTCCCTTTAGACTAGGTATCACCATCAAACCATCATATAACCATGGACCGTGTCAGCCCCTTTACCTTTGATTGTTTTTTATATCATTTATTTTAGAATTTTATCTTAACATTATTAGATTAATTTCTTGAACGCGGATTGATATCCTTACAAGGAAGTCCACTCACTTCCGAGGACTGGCCTTTTCTAATAAATCCACCGTATATCTATCTAATCCTATATTATTATTAGTGTTTGAGATCTTTAGGTTCCTTCATAGTGAAAGAAGGAAGGATCTTTCATCCATCAGCATCAACAACCATCATCTACGGGTATTGGTAAACCCTACGCCTTCTTCGAGGTCAGTTTTGTTTTCATCATTTCACTTTATAAATTCAAGTAGAAAGGTAGAAACATCTATGAACACCCTAATTTGTAATATATTTGACCCTTATCCAAATTCCTTCAAATTGGATTTAAAATCAATGTAGAGAACCTTTGTCTTATAGAAACTAGTTCCATAGTTCCTACTAGCACCCTTATTTCCACAATACACTAGAAATGACCCCAAAATCCATTTTTTCTCAATATTTTTTTTTTTGTATTTTTTCAGCCCTGAGGGAAAGAGAGAAAATATTCCAAAAAATGAATGTAAGTTCCCAAAGAATGAAAATAACTGATTTTTCTAGATTCTTCTTCAAGACTTCATGAACCTTCTTAAGTCCTTTTTTTTGCAAGTTAGAAAATTTTCTAGGTAGAAAAATTAGATAAAAAGTATTTATGAGTTGGATTACACTTATAGTTAGTCTTAACATAATTTACATATTGGGAATCTAATAAAATTATATCGTATGAGGGTTCTACCATACCCACGATATTATTCATGGGGTTTTATGGTGCTGATTTTGATGAATGGAATGGGATGTATCTAAAGATTGATATTTCTCATAATGTTCTTGTATGATGGCACAGTAATCAAAAGAGGAACCAAGGAAGAATTCAATGGCTTCCTTCATGAGATATTTATAATCACTATGTGAATGTTCTATCGTAGAATGCCACGAACAACACAAATCACCCATGAAAGTAGGAAGAGCTTATTGTGAAGGAGGGATGATTTATGAAGTGAGAAGAATTTGGAGAATTTTAGTACAAGATAATGGGGCATGGGAAAGAGAGTGAGAATATTCTCGAGTGTCACCCATTTTATTTTCTATTGGAAAATTTGAAGAGATAATTACACATGTTGTGATTTTAAGTTTAGGTGATGAATTAGAAGTCCATACGAATTCGTGCATAAGATGGTCTTGTATTTTATCTTGTTTGAGGGTTTCCTCTAACGTGTTAGGAGAGATATACTTGACCTTATATTAGAGGGTTAGTGTGAGGGCCTTAAGAAATATTTGAGATAAGATTTTACTATCAAGGTTATGGTTAGCTTGTATAGACAAATCCTTCTATCTTTAAAATAAAATCATGAGTTTATTCTATTAGGAATTAATTGTTGTAAACATTATTAATTCATTATATTATTATATGAGTTTGATAACTCATTAATGTAATATAGTATAGATAAATATTTTTATACAATTTGTTAAAAAACTTGTATTATTAAGTCATTTGTTACACCCGTAAATTGATTAAATGAGTTGTTGGTTAATTGTCCTTCCTATTTAATAGAAAGTAGTTTAAGATATTATATTTCCTATATAATAGATAATGTATTTCATATTGAAATGTGTGAGAAGCTTATTATTTTGACTCCGCATACAACATTTGTTCTCTTAGATTTGGTATCAAAGCAATCTAATCTTGATTATTACATGGTTTCTGTGTAAGATAAATTATCTATTAACTATGAGAGTCCTCTACAACCGTGTTGGGCACGTATGCATCATGTTGAAAAAGACATTGGAGTTGTATATGTGTGAAAGAATTTAGCCACACATCTCCACTCAGCTTGGTCCTTTGAAATTTCATGAGTGCAGATCTATTGAAGGCATTGTAATTCAGACCAATATTAGATCTAATTGCTTCAAAAATCCATTGTCTGCTTCTATCTGCACGTATTTTCATCATCTACGACCTGCTCATTCGAAGGCTTGGATATTGGATCATTTTTCTGAATGACCTCCAACAGGTCCATCGCCAAAGGGAAATCCATCCAACTTATACATCTCTACATTTCATCCATCATACTCCACTCAACGATTTTGATATATATGGCTTTGGCCCATTTTAACATTGTTGTGGCTCACCTGATTTAACAGAGAAGTCTGAAACTCACAGTCCTTGATGGATTGGTCAAGCTTAAAGATCCTCTTCTCCTTGTCAATCTAGTAGTCATATTTCTCAAATTTCATGCATGTGAGTGCAAATAAAGTGAGTTGTGGAAAAATAGATAAATTAAACAATCCAATGCCATGCAATAGTATTATATTACTTTTAATATTTTATGTCTAGTTAAAATGAGATTATTGAACATCATTTCTGTGTGTAAATATGGCGTTGTCCATGTCCTGGTCAATGTAACACTATAGTGTATGCCCATATATGTTTCATTTTTATAAATTCATGTCAATATAGTTTTAATTATATTGGTATATTGTAAAAATCAAAATAAGGGAAAATTGAGTCAATTGTAAATTATCAAGTACATTTTCGTCAAGATTCAAGGTATTTTTAGTGTCATATGCTTACTCATTCCATTAGGATTTGTAATAGTAAGAGAGTCAAGTCAAGTTCAAAATAAAAGATGAGTTCTTTGTGAGTCATTATTTTTTATGAATTAAAATTCATCAAAAGAGTCAAATAGGTGATTTTAGGATTGTTATTGTCCTCTTGTCATAGTTATTATCATGGATATTCCATTGGAAAAATTCAATGGACTCAATTTTCACACCTAGAAAGTCAAGATCCAGATGCAGTTGATGAACAAAAATCTTTGGAGGATAGTAGATGGAAAAGAACTAGCACCTTCAAATCCAACCAGATTGGTAGAATGGGAAAAAAGGGATGATAAAGCCAAAGCCATTATTGGCCTTGCCCTTTCAGATTCTGAATTACATTATGTTGATCTAGATAAAACCTTGAAGGACATGTGGGATACTCTGAGCAAATTATTTGGTTCAAAATTAGTCAATGCAAATTTTTCCTTGAAACTTCAATTGTTCAAGCTCAAAATGAGTGATGGAGATACAATGTCTAGTCACATCAACAATTTAAGATCTCTTCTAAGACAACTTGCAAAAGTAAAAGCTCCAGTAGATGATGAGGATGCAAAATCTATTTTGTTAAATAGTTTACCACCCAAATATAGTAATGTTGTTTTCACTCTTGGTCAGATGCCTTCCAACTCATTGGAAGATATGGTATCAACTCTTCTAGCTGAAGAAAAAAGGACTAAAGAAGATATAGAAGAGGAAACGACAATGTATGTGAAAAATAAATACAAAAATTTCTCTAAAAAGGAGGACTTAGAATGCTTTTATTGCAAGAAAAAGGACATACATCTAAATTTTGCACAACTCGAGCCAAAGATCTTCTCAGTGGAAAATTGAAGCCAAATGAAGCAAATATAGTTGTAGAAGAATCTTCGAATCAGAAGATGAATGAGTGACTGATGAACCTGATTATAATTTTGAAGACTACTTGTATTGAATTCAAATCACTAGAGGATGGACACACAAGACTATTGAGGACAAGCAACATCCTCTCATCATTCACCCAATGATGGGGCCGCATAGATGGTTTGGTGACATGTGTGTAGTGTGGTTTCTATTCTAAGTGCATTTTCAGTGTTCTTGTTTGCAGTGTGATGGTTTGCTGAACAAACCCTTTTCGAGAACTATTTGGAGGATTCATGTTTTCAGAATAATCACCTTTGGGGATCATGAGAATATTTCAAGGTAGAATTAAGGGATGGGTATCTAGCTAGTGTGAAGCTTGTGGATCTTGGAGATCCAAAATTTGGGTGCCTGGGAGGAAGGGAGCATTCTGCATAATTCAGCCTCAACACTATGCCTTTACGAAGGTAAAGAGATAATGTATGGATTTTGTACCTGGTCTAAGCAGTTCTTTCAAGAGGTGGTTCAACTTATTTGAATATATTTCTTCGTCGTGTTCACATTAAGGAGGTGAATATTGGGAATTAATAATGTTCACACCAAGGGGGTGAATGTTAGGAATTAATTTTTGTAAACATTATTAATTCATTATATTATTATATGAGTTTGATAACTCATTAATAATAATATAATATAGATAAATATTGTTATACGAGTTGTTAAAACAACTCGTATTATTAAGTCAGTTGTTACACCCGTAAATTGATTAAACGGGTTATTTGTTAATTGTGCTTCCTATTTAATAGGAAGTAGTTTAAGCTATTATATTGCCTATATAATAGCTAATGTATTTCATATTGAAATATGTGAGAAGCTTATTATTTGACTCCGCACAATATCTATTCTCTTAGAGATTCATTTATTCCTTGTTTAAGATTTATAAATTTTTGCAAGGCATTTTTAGTAGATCATGTTGTTAGAATTCATAAATTAGATATTTGACTAATCCTTCTAGGTCAAATATAAAATTTGAAGGAAGGTGATTATGCCATTATAAGGCCTCACACACAAAGGTTTCTACTACAATCTTTATTTTTGCATAAGTGTTTGTTTGAATCCATTCTTTATAAAGATTACAAAAAAATTAGGAAAAGATTCAGTCCCCGTAACCATCATAAGAGATAGTGGGTATAGTCTCTCCTAAATCCATGGCTGTGATATATAGAGCTAATGTTAATTTTGGACTATTTGTAACATATTGTTTTAGATTGACAGAGGAGGAATAGGATTCTTGTGTACATCCACCAATGGGGAATGGGTGAAGGAAGGTGTTTTGGGAACCATATTTTGAGATGTTATTTGTAACATCTGATTCTATATCTGAATCATACTAGTTGTGGTAGCTATTTTGGATAAGGCTATCTAATATAAGATCTTATTTATTAATATGTTATGATCCATAGAAGAAGATAGGCCTTTTTTACGTAAATACTTCTTAGTGTTTATCATGTTCATTGGTAGGGTTTTTAGGATACTTCTCTTGATCATTTATATAGGGAGAGTTTGAATGTGGAGAATCCATTTGTAATTGAGATGGGACATAATCATCTCCATGGATATATTTATGATAATCCCATCCCGATCATGATGAAATATATTCATTTTCATTGATATTTTTAATGATGTTTCTCAAATATGTATATCGGTATTAACCACATTACACTCGGTTGGGTTACATTGTTCTCGAGTGATCATAAGGACCAAGTGAGGAAAATAGAGTTTCATGGGTAAGACTTGGGTTATTAAAATGATTAGTAATTGGATGATAATAACTATAACACTTAGGTACATGAAAAATAAATGTATCCATGAATGAATATCCCATGGAGAATTTGAGAGATTTACCTAAGCAAGAAGATCCCGAGAGGAGACATTGGAACAATTTGGAAATAGGATTCGGATAACCGTAATATAGACGTAATTGGTCATGCACAAATTTTACATAGAGTTCAATAGAGTTGGATAGAAAAATGAACTAAGATAGACACAATTGTCCCTATATAGAATTGACACAAGGGACGATGGCATCTAGAATGAAGATTGAATAAAAAAACAAGATTGATCTTGCACAAAATTAACACATCAAACAATGGCATTTGTGAAGATTGATTTTTAGGGTTTTTGGATTTTTAGAGGTAAGACAAGAAAAAAATAAGAATGGGTTCTTTTAATGAGATTTACTCAATGAGAAGATGTAAAATGAGATTCAATTTTGGTTCACCAAGGATGTATGATGGGAACAATGTGTCTAGAAATTATGCACTCTTATCATCTGTTTAACTCGGGTATCAAGAAAAAAAAAAGGGACACACAAGGATCATAACACAATAGATATAATTCAAATGGGGTACAAGGATCGCTAAGATTTCATATCAAAAGGAAATAACCCTTACACTAAGACAACCTAAGGTTTCAAGGCCTTGAGTCGAAGAAGAGGAAAGAACCCTATTGGGATATTTTCACTACGAGGGTAATAGAAGATAAAATAATCATGTAAATTAATGATAACCAAAGTATAGAATCTAACATGAAATGAAGAACTGAAGTATAATATGCCAAACTAGCATGCGCATAAAATACTAAGAAAACATAGAGAAATAACAAATATGTAGGAGACTAATCTATACAAAAATTAAAGTCGATTTAGAGCACTTACTTGTTGGGGGTGGTTGTTGATGCATCTACATCCCAAATGACCATACACCAAGAGATAAAAATTTCAATTGGATAAGGGGAAATAATCTAGTCTTAGCTCACTATAGATGACCCAAAAGTGCAAGCAAACCAATCCAAGAAAGAAGAATCTCCAAGCCAAGAGTTAAGATGTAATAAATCCAAAAGTTGAAAAATAGGTGCAAGATGGCACAAAAGAGAAAATTTAGTGGCGAGTTCCTTTTTATATGATATGTGTGTTATGATGTGAAAATATGACTTGATATATTTATACCAACTTCATCTCTCACGGGTGAAGGCATCAACAAGATTTTGAATTTGCACCTAATGTAATCACCCCTAGTGTGATGGCTTCAAATAGGGTGGGAAATATGAAGGGGAGTGAAAAAGAAAGAAAATGTAAGAGAGGTCATGAGAAATAAATATTTTGGAAGAATGTGAGGGAAAATAAGAAGATAAAATCAAAATAAGGATGTAAATAAGACCTAAAGTCATTTTATCTCCATTTATCATCCCTAATACTCATATCCTAGAACAAGTCCATTAAGGCACCCACTCCCATAAATAGATGCATTAGTGACCTCTAACCTGAAAAGAGAAGTTTTTTTATAACAATTATAAAAATAAAAAGTGTAAAAAAATAGGTGTATAAATATGTCAACTACAAATGACACATTTTAGCTTCTAGGATGTTTATATGCTTCAATGTGTTGAGCCGAATCTCGAAGTGGAATTGAGCTTTTTACATTGTTTATACCATTTTCACGATTCCTCATAGTATTAGAGATGAAACCTCTAACCTAAACAAGGGAATACAAATTATCACCATTGAATGAAAGGGGGTCACCTATCTTTTCTTGAGCCAATGCTTGAAATGAATCTTGAAGATCTTTCAAAGAAGTATTTTCACTAAGAGGAGTGTCAAGATCTTGCATTCTAGAGCTAAAATAATCCAAAATTCTTGATGTAATTTCCTCACAAGACTCCAAATTAGAAATATCATGTTTTAGTGCATCACACCTCCAAGTTATAGTGTAGGGACCAAATGGGTGACAATTTATCTGAGGTAGATGAGAACACATTTGAATTAACTAGGGAAAGAGAATCAAGATTATTCATTTCCAATACCAATGGTAGAATGCTTTCCCAAAGGACCTTCTCCTTCTTGATCTCGATCCTAGTTTTATTGATCTTCGATTTTGTGGCCAAGAGGAATGTGTACAAACAAATGATATCAATAAGGATAGAATTTCCCTTTTTTGTGATCATGTTTACTCATTGGTCACTTTCTCTTCCTCAAAATTTAGATTCTTGAGCTTGCTTTAAGGAATGAGGATCAAAGCTAAAAAATAGGATACATTTCTTCAACTAGAGAAAAGGATGATGTACCTGGTTTAAAAATGATTGCACATAGGAATACAAGGTCTTTACATGATCCTCAAGTGATCAATTATTTTCTAGTACTCATCATTCCTTATAAGGATCCATGTTGAAGATTCCTTGAACATATGAGTATCACCCTCGTGTGAAGCTTGACCCAAAGAGACTTTGGTCATTTCATAATCATCAGGTGTCATTTATTTCATAGAATTAATTAATTTCACTCATGTAACCTCTAAAAATTGAGCTCTAAAAGCCTCAATGAAGAACCTAGAGGTTGTTTGTACTTTCTTGAATCTCTTCTTCCAAATGTACTTTGAGATGTTCTCAAAGTTTGGTGCTACATTTTTCTACATTGTTCTTGACTCCACTGAGAAAGTCATTAACCCATGAAAATGTCTCGAAGGATTAGAAAGAAGATCAAACATCTTGGGTGCTTGGTAAGGAAAAAAATTATGACTTGAGAGGGCTGGTTCAACCTTCCCTCAGGAATAAGGGGCCTACTTAGATGCTTTGTGAAGACTGTGAAGGGTTTATTTCATCTACCTAAAGTCCTTCAATAGGATATTTACTAAGATTTTAATTTTTTTGCACTTACATTGAGGGAGATAACTCACCAAAATTTTAAATTTTCCTCTTCTTGGGATGATATGAGCTTGAACCTTCATCACATACTTTATGAGATGAGGAGAGAGAAGATTTCCTAGAAAAATTACTCATGATTCCTCTTTCAATACAAGATTTTATTCTATTACTATACCACTTCTTATATCTTTGAATCACATGCATTGTCCTCTCCTTTATATCACTTGATTTGGTGATGTGCCATGGAATGGGAGAGGTAGGTGAAGATTTCACTTCTTCAAATTCAGGGTCAAATAGATTCGAGTCATCATTAGACACATTTTATCAAACCATTCAAACTTGAAGGAGCTCATTTTCTCAACTGTCATTCTCATGTATTCCCTCCTTTTGACCTCTAAATCATCAACACAATTGACCCAATAGTCCTCAATTTGAGGAATATGATGCAAGGTGGGAAGAACGAAGGAATCAAGATCAATTCTGATATAAAAATTAGCTCTTGCCACATATGAATGCATATTAAAGGAAGTGATGGAGGTCTCAATGTTTGAAGCATCATTCAAACCCTTGCATGAGTAAATTCCTAAGGAGATAGGAAAAGAAACACCCTTCTTCTTCAAAACATTGTATCTGATATAAACTTGGGAAATTTGTTGGCATATTTCATTCGAGAGGATTTTGTGGCTCGGGTACCTCAAAACCCGGAGAGGATCAAGGTTAAATCCACTTACCCTAAGATAAGAGAATGTAGAGAATTGTGTGAAGAAGCCTGCATACTTTGAGATCAACTCCATTGCTTGAGGTGAAATTATTATTTTAAGATATCCTTTGAGTAATTAAATAATGTACATAGTGAATGCATCATTCACTCTTGTGAATTGAGATTTTCCTCCCTAAAAGTAAGTTTTCAATACTTTTCAAATGTGGGGGCCCTCTAAGATACATTTGGGAAAGAGAGAGATGATGTAAACACCTTGTGTATGAGAGGATATTTAACCAAGTAAGATGTCATAGTGAACCTCTTAGTGACAAAGAACTACTCCAATTACCTGTGAATATTTTCACTGATTATTTTCCTTGGATCAATCATTTGATTTCCTTTGACGATCACCAAAATGATCTATTCCATCCATTCATGAAATTCCTTGGTTTATTCATCACCTATTACTCTTCTCAAATGCACAATTTCATCTCAATATTCCTCATGCAATTCATTCAGGCATAATATATCGGGCATTTGAAAAGGTTTTCTCCCCTTCTTGAGCCATGGCCCAATTGCAATCCCTTAAAGGTAGGAATTGGTATTTTACCATTCTTGTGATGAAAATTCTTGTGTGATGATGACCATATTTCTCGATTGGTTATTTTTAGGTAATGTGAGATTCCCTTTGGTTTGATAACTACAAGTAGAGAGATGTCTTCTACATATATGGTTCTCATTGCAAGATCATAGTTCCTTGCACAAGATATGATTAGCTTAGTGATCTACGTAGAAAGTGGTTGTCCTCCTACTTAGTAGGGCCATATAATAAATATCTTTCCTTAATAGTTCCTTGAGGCTACTGATATCCCAAATTCACACCCCTTGCAAATTTGGATAACTTATCAAAAACGGACTTAGGAAAGTTTTCGGAGACTAGTGGTTATTAGGATGTTTTAAAGCTAGTGGTCACTAAGATGTTTTAACACTAGTGATCACTAGGATTTCATAACCTAGTGGTTACTAGAATATAAAATTGAGGCTACAAAATATCCTAGTAGTTGTTAGGGTGCAAAAGAGTCTAGCGGTCGCTAGGCACTTTTCACCTGACCATGCAAACTTCAAATGGTCATAAATTTTGCTCCAAATCTCCAAATCAAGAAAAATTGGTACCGTTGGAAAAATATCTTTGATACCTTCAACAAGGAAGAATAATAATTAGTTTTTGGTCAAGATTAGATGGTGAAACATTTATAAAATATTGTGATTGTAGTCTATAGTATTTTAGGTTTCTTATGGTGCATTAGAAGGTAGAAATTCCAATGGTCGTGATCCTTTACTTTGGGTTTCTAGAGATGTTTGAAATGATCATGGATGTGATAGAGGCTAGATATGACAATTTAACCAGTCACATTTAGTGATATATGGTACCCTTGGATTCTCCAACAAGTAAGCTAACATGGGGATAGATTTGGTAGAGTCCCATGTTGTTTTCTAGACATTTTTAATGCATTTGGTTGGTGAATAGAGGCATAACTTTACACCCTTATCTTTTTTTACCTCCTCTCTCTCTCTCTCTCTCCTATTCTCTATTTAATGTAAAATATCTCATTTGTAAAAAGAGGAAATTATAAAATGTAAAGGAAATATGTCAAAATTGTTCTTTGGGCAGTTTTGAGTGGTCAAACTTTCATCAAATACTTAACAATGTGTTCTTATGCCTTCTTCTACAACCGTAATGGTCTATGCATTTTCAAGCAATAATTTTTTTTTGGTGTTTTCACAACCCTAACTTGCATTTATTTTCAATGTTTCCTTTTATTTATTTTATGTAGTGTGTTTTTCATGTATTTTTCCTTTACAAACTCCATTTTTGTGTTTCACGAATAATAGATGGTAAATGTAGTTTGGATCGAGCCACTTTTTTAATGGCCTCTCCCTTCTCTATTTTATTTTCCCTTCTCTCTCATCACATTTTCTTCACCCTTTTTGGTTCTATCACCATCCTTTTAGCTTAGTATTTCCCTTTCACACATCTTTCCAACCTTCTCTCTCACACTAGTCCCTTGGAATGCTAGATTATGTTTAGTTAGTTTGCATTTCTTGCTTTATGAGTAGGTTTAACATTAGGATTAGGTAGAGGAACTAACCTTCTTTGGTTTTATGTCTCAACCAAAAGTCCCATAACTTAGAGACAATCTCATGTTACCCAAAAACACCGATATCTCATCCATTTCGTGAAAAATTAGAGGGTGTTATTTTTTGGTGAAAATAGTTCTAGAACACCTAGTGGTACAAAGATTGAAGTTCTCTACAAATTTATATTGCCAAGTTTGATGTGTTCTTTTTGATATTCATCCTTTTGATGAATTTTCTTAAGCACATATGGTGACTCCAATGGTATAACCAACCCATTTTCTAATCGAGAAGACCATTTCCTTTCTTTCAATTAATGAGTGCATTATTTGGCTCATTTATATCATTCCTATGGTTAATAAATTTTCATTTAGATATGATTTTCTAATGCATGGGGATGCTTTGTATAGTTATATCTTAGTGATTTTGATGCATTTTCCTTACTTTTTTCATGCAACCTGATTACTGTATAAATTCCTACTAACTGCCTTTGTGAGGAAAATGTGATGATGTGTGCAGGGAAATAATGAACATTTATTGCCAATGTAATTAAGAAGTTTGAGTTTGGAGCTGGAATGCGGAAACGGAAGTGGAAGACTTTTTCCACATATCGATCTATTAGTATGGGACTTGTTTCTAGTAGTCCTATAGGAATTTATGAGTCTTGATTAATGTTGATTAGTGGGAGATGTTAGTGCTGGCTATTATGGCATATTCTGTAACTGCTTGTGTCTATATAAAGACACCTTCTTAAGAACATTGGAGTAGTTGTTATTTTTATAGATATAATCTGTAACATATAGCCTTTTGTGTTTAACACTCTCTTTTTCATATATTGGATATGTCATGGAACTTATTTGAATTAATATAAGTAAGCATCATTTTGAGGATCTAGAGCTATTGATATTTCCTCTATCCCAAGGGAGAGAAAGGGCCCACTCAACCAAGGAGATATGAGGTTGTTTACATTCACATATGCATCTAGTTTTCGATAAGTTTTACTACAATATCTATTTCAGTATGTTTCATACAATCTTAGTTTGAACATGTTTTATTTTCCTATTTAGAGCATGTGTTTGCCCTTTACTCAAAGTTTAATTAGCATGTGATTTTACTTCTACTAAGTCTTAGTTACAAGTGTGTAATTTCAATTCCATTCTTTCAGATTCTGTGTGTGTATTTCCATTTAATTTAGAAGTATAGCTTTTAAACTTCATTTCATCACAATAACTAAATTCTGTAGATTTATATTGAGTTTCGTAGATTAGTAACCAACTTAGAAAGATCTCACAACAACCCCCAAAGAATATCCAACAAGGAAAACTGGTTACATAAAGCTCCATTGCATATAGCCTAGGACATGGCCCCAGTTTACAATGACACTAATGAAGATCTAGTTAGTTAAATGATTGGAGAATACAATGACCCATAATTTTGGCACCATTTTTGGGGACACCATAGTACACCACATCATTTTTTTGACTTTACATGCTATGAGTGTTAATAGAGTTCACAAGTACAAGTCTTGAGCCTTGTTTCAATAACCAACCTTGATGCATAGGCCATGGGACAAATAAGGGATATTTACACCGCGCACCATCCAAAAATATCTCCAAAAAAATACACAAAGGGAAACATTGAGAGTAACACTAGATCCAATACAATGCCTAGAAACATTTTTGAGCATCTTGCTTCCTTTAACCAACACTCAGAAATGGGGGACCATGGGAATAATGGAGACCCACCCTTGGGTAGAACCTTTACTTATCCCATTTTCTTGGATGAGGAATAGGATGCACCCATGAAAAACATCGACCATCCATCATCCATATCTTTCGAGGAATGTCTTTGAGAGACCCGATCAGTTCTTGTTTGATTTCAAAATTCTTTTCCAAACCTATGACTATAGAACCAATAATAAAAACTCAAATCTTTCCTTCCACTCTCAAAGACTTCTCTTTATGAGATGGTTCATGGTTAGTCCTCTAACTCCATTACTTTTTGGGAAGCCATGGAGACAAACTTTTTAGATAAATACCAAGACTACTGTAGGGGAAGGGATAGGAAATAAGAGTTCTTCCAAATATGGAAAAACAAGATGAAAATCTAGAGGATTATCTAGATAGATTTCTCTTTCTCCATTGAAAAGAGTGATCATGAGTTACATACAGACATCACTAAGACAATTTTCCTTAAAGTAATTTATGAAGAAAAAATATTCCCTCCATCTTATGGGAGGAGGAGATGTGTATAAATTTACTATGGAAAAAATCACTAAGCTATGGAGAAGTTACTTTAGAACATGAGGGGGTATAAGGAAGAGAAAAACATCCAAGCTTACCTACGTACTCACGAACTTATGGAGGAAATGGCTAACATGAAAATAGAAATTTTTTTACAATTGAAATCAACCACAAATGGGCTTAAGGCAAAACAAGTTCTACCAAAGAACCTTGGATGTATATTTCCCTAAATGTAGGAAGAGACATCCCATGAGATAATGCCCTTTGGATGCTACAAACATGTGTTTGATCGTGTGAAGTTCTTACCATGACGCTAAGCATTGCACCTTATTATCACATTTGAAAGGAGGCTTGAATGTTGTCTCTCAAGTTGATGTAGAGGTAAACTTTATTTAAAGGCCAAATAATCAAGTTGTATATTCCCTCGACCTGCTTCAGAACCCCTGGAGGATGTCATGGCCCAGTCAAGCTCCTCAGCCTACTTGGAGACAACCTAAGTGGAAAGCATCAAATTAGATGACTTACCCACATCCACCACCCTAGAAGAATCCCTACACCCAACCAGGTTGGACACCCCTGGCCCCAACAATTCCATGGCACAACCAACAGTGGATACCTCAACATAATCATAACCAAAACTAGCAGTGGGCAACATAATAGAACATTAATCAACAACGGAGGTTCCAAAACCACAACAAGATTTAATGGCCCCACCACAAAACTATCAACAACATGGATAGGAAACACAAACACAACTTCCACCCACCTATAGTGAACCCTAAAATCAGCAGACAACTTCAATTGATGAAGTAGGACCAAGTAATACAATGCAAGTTAATACTATTGGTAATCTATGACTAAGGTCTAGGAAAACATTGAATCCTCCTATTGTTATCATGGAAATGCCTGTAGAAACTGATAAAGAAGAGATACTTGAGGAAAATGAAGGAAATGCACCTTCTCCAAAAACACAAAACACTCAAAATGGTCAAGAAACTAATTGAAATACCCATTAATCTCCTTTTCCTTAACGGTTAAAGGACACTCAAGCTGGCGATGAAACAACACTAGTTCAAGAGTTTAAAAAGCTACACATTGAGGTCCCACTTTGGGAGTGAAATAAGGGAAAATACAAAATTAAACAAACCATTAGAAATGAGTGTATAAAGATACCTAGAAGAAATAAGAAACACCCAAAGACTATCGAGGTGGTAGGAAATTTGGTTGATCTTGTTGTTGGCACACTTATTTCACTCAAAATATAGGGATCTAGGAGTCCAATGATTACCATTTATATAAACAATCAATCAATATATAACATTTTGGTGGATCTTAGTGTTTCCATAAATGTTATAACAACAAATATGTTCAATCTATTGTCCTTGATAGGACTATAGCCTACCAATATTGTTCTTCAATTAAAGATCAGTCCATTATTGTACTAGATGGTGTGATTGAGGATATAATGGTCACCATTAAATCTGGGATTATCTTGTCAATTTTATGGTCCTACATCCTAAAGCTCAAAAATTGGGATATCCAGGTCATCTTGGGACGACCCTAGAAATCCATATATTGACATATTGGGAAATGACTATTCTAAATGGGAAGAAATCCAAACATATTTCATCATATACTCCTACCTGACCTTATGTGTATGCTTGTGAACATGTATGGGTGGATTATTTGGATGTTGATTCTCCGAGTTCTTCTTATTTGGCCACCATTGCAGTGTAAAACCATATGATGAAATTTGTTGAGTCATACACACTAACCGATGCGAGAGGGCTCGTGACTAGGGAAATTAGCACTATGGCTATAGAAATTGGAACTATAACTGCAAAAACATTTGTTCTAGACATGTCTAATCTTTGTTGTCTTGGTAAGTGATACTTATAATGAAGATTGTAAAGAAATATATGCTTATAATATGGAATCCACACTCTCTAATTTCTATTTTCCTTTGACCAAGATTTTGTCTCTTGAAAATGTATCCATT